>CM021108.1:616241098-616759352 GCA_007115665.2 Sequoiadendron giganteum
CTATACCCTCTTAATCCTCAACCTTCAAGCATCAACCCTTCAACCTAATCCCTTCTACCCCTATACCCTCTTAATCCTTGAACCCTCAACCCTCAACCCTCAACCCTTAAACCCTTATCCCTCAACCCCTATACCCTCTTAATCCGTCAACCCTCAACCCTTAAATCCTAATCCCTCAACCCCCATACCCTCTTAATATGTCAACCCTCAACCCTCAACCCTCAACCCTTAAACCCTAATCCCTCAACCCCTATACCCTCTTTATCCCTCAACCCTCAAAGCCTAATCTCTCAAACCTCAACTCTTAAACCATAATCCCTCCATCTCTATACCCTCTTAATCCCAAAACCCTCAACCCTCAACCCTCAACCCTTCAGCCTTAATCCCTCTAACCCTATACCCTCTTAATCCTTGAACCCTCAACCCTCAACCCTTAAACCCTAATCCCTCAACCCCTATACCATGTTAATCCCTCAACCCTCAACCCTTAAAACCTAATCTCTCAACCCTCAACCCTTAAACCCTAATCCATCAACCCCTATACCCTCTTAATCCCTCAACCCTTAAACCCTAATCCCTTAACCCTTAAACCCTAATCCCTCAACCCCTATACCCTCTTAATCTGTCAACCCTCAACGCTCAACCCTTAAACCCTAATCCCTCAAACCCTATACCCTCATAATCTGTCAACCCTCAACCCTCAACTCTTAAACCCTAATTCGTCAATCCCTATACCCTCTTAATCCCTCAACCCTCAAACCCTAATCCCTCAACCCTCAACCCTTAAACCCTAATCCCTCAATCCCTATACCCTCTTAATCCTTGAACCCTTAACCCTCAACCCTTAAGCCCTAATCCCTCAACCCCTATACCCTCTTAATCCGTCAACTCTCAACCCTTAAACCCTAATCCGTCAACCCCTATACCCTCTTAATCCCTCAACCCTCAGCCCTCAACTCTCAACCCTTAAACCCTAATCCCTCAACCCCTATACCCTCAACCCTCAACCATTAAAGCCTAATCCCTCAACCCCTATACCCTCTTAATCCCTCAACCCTCAACCCTCAACCCTTAAAATTTAATCCCTCAACCCTCAACCCTTAAACCTAATCCCTCAACTCCTATAACCTCTACCCTATAACCTATTCATCCCTCATCCCTAAAACCTAAACCCTTAAACCCTAACCCATAAACCCTCTACCCTCTACCGCCAATCCTCTACCCACTACCCTCAACCCTAATCCCCCAACCCTTAAACCAACTTGGTAAAATCTCTACCCTAATCCCTCAACCCTCTTGACCCTTAAACCCTCAACCCTTAAACCCTTAAACACTCAAACCTAAACCCTCGACTCTCAACCCTAACCCCTTAAACCCTAAACTATTAAACCCTTTACCCTCTACCCTCTACCCTCTAACCTCTACCCTCAACCCAATACTCTCTACCCTAAACCCTAATCCCTCAACCCTTAATCTATCAACCCCTATAACCTCTAACCTATATATTGGACCCTCAATCCTAATCCCTCAACCCTATACCTTAAACCCTCAATCTTCAACCCTCAACCCTTAAACCCTCCACCCTTTACCCTATACATTAAACACTCAACCCTCAATTCTCAACCCTCAACCCTTAATCTCTCAACCCTCAATCCTTGAACCTAATCCTTCAACCATATAGCGTCAAACCTATTCCCTAAACCCTCTACCCTCAACCAAGTAAACCCTTAACGCTAAACCCTTAACCCCAAACCCTTCAAACCTAGACGCTTAAACCTTAAACCTTCTATCCTATATCCTCAACCAGATACCCTCTACCATCAAACCTATTCCCTCAACCCTCAAACCTTAAACCCTAATACCCTATAAACCATCAACCCTATAGGTCCTCCACCCTAATCCCTCAACTCTATACCCTCAACCCCTATCACTTTCTCTCTATCTATAAATCTCACCTCTCCCTCCTTCCCTCCCTCCCACCCTCTCTAATTATCTCTATCTATCATCTCCCTCTTTTTGTGTACCTCTCGTTCAATCAATCCCTACCACCCTCTCTCACTCCCTCTATCCATCTCTCTTTATGTCCCTCCCACTCCATCCCACTCTCTCCCACTACCTCTCTCTCCCTCTCTCTCATGTCTCTTCCTCCCACCCCCTCTCTCTCTAAGGTCTCTCCCTCTGGAAACCTACCTAGGTAACTCTCTCTTTGTCTCTCTCCCCTCTCTCTATCTATCCCTCCAACCCTACCTAGATAAGTCCCTCTCACTCCACCCCCCTCTTTCTCTACCTCTATTAGGTCACTCCCTCTCACACCCTCTCCCTCTCTTAGGTCTCTCACTAACACTCCCTCTCTCTCCCAATCCCTCTATCTCACACTCCATCTCTCTCACACTCCATCTCTCTCACACTCCCTCTCTCACACTCCCTCTCACTACCTATCTCTCAAGTCTCTCCCTTTCACACCCTACCTACATAACTCTCTCTTTCTCTTTGTCTCTCTCTATCCCCCCTCTGTCTCTCCCTCTCCCTCAATTCTCTCTCTCCCACACCCCTCTCTCTCTCCCTCTACCTCAATTCTCTCTCCCACTCCCCCTCTCTCTCTCCCTCCCTCTATCCCTCCCACCCTACCTAGCTAAGTCCACCTCAATCCAACCCCTTCTCTCCCACTCACTCTCTCTTAAACTCTCACTTCAACCCCCTCTCCATCTCTCTAGACTCTCTCTAAATTCTCCCTTCGTCTAAAGACATACATAAATGCATACATACAATCATAATACATATGTACATATAAAATCTTACATCCATACAAGCATACATGCATACATGACATACATGTACATAAAAAAAAATCAGCATACATTAATATATTGGCATTTAACATAAAGTAAAACATAACGCGAGTGCATTATAACACGCTCACGTTATGTGCTAGTAGACATGTTCCCCGCAGAAGCAAAAACGATGTCAAAAGTGAAATATAACATGAGCGCGTTATATCTTGCTTTAGGAATTCCCAAGTCTTGGGATTGGTATTTGCCTTGGAATACCAACCCAAAGGCTTGGAGGGCATTCCCAATGACCAGAGACGTGTTTTTAAAAAATCCACCATATTTCTCATAATCGAGTTCGTGCTCACCGTTAGGATTGCATGTGGTTCAATATCGAAAAAATCGAGCACATGGGTAATGTTGGGTTATCTCTTAGCTATCCAACGATGTAATATTTTTCACTTTCTGAAGAAGTTAAGTCTTTCATCCATAATTTATTTTATCTGTATGTCTTTTTTTTGCCAAAAAGCAGTGTTTGGTATTTTTTTCGTTATAAATTAACCGTTCATCAATTTTTCAAATAAAATACATTTTTAGAAACTAGACTCCATTCTACAAAATAAATAAAAAAATTAAAAAAAAAATAATCAATTAGTTTCCAAAATTTGTAGGGTTAGCATGGCCAAAATTCTATTTTCAGGATATGTCCACTTTGCAAATTAGTAAAAAATCAAATATTCATTAAAAAATTATCAAAAAAATAATGCATCAACTCCATACTGTTAGCTAACTTCTAACCATTGCGATTTTAAAAATACTAAAAAAAAGTTCACCGTACGAGGGTCGTACAAGAGTTGCTATGTTATGTTTTTCTGACAAAAACAACACCAATTTGTGTACATCCCTCATTTGAACCCCTTAATCTCAACCATTTTCAAAATAAATTAGTGGTTTAGAAATTAGACTCGGAGCACTTGAATCCTTCTTTTTGTTGCATCTCAAAATTTTGAGTCTAAGTATCCTAAATTTCACGTCCAAGGTCAGTATTTCTTGATTTCAGAAAAAAGTTGTCCACTTAAGTCCCCTTTTTGGGAATCATCTTGGTGCACTTACCCTAAAGCAAAGAAAATATTTGAACTCTCTCTTCACAACATGCCTCCTTCTACATCTGAAACACCCATCCTTGATGAAGCTATGTTGCAACTCGAATCAAACATGCCTAATAAAAAAAACCCTAAAACCTCCCACACATCATCTAAGAGGCCTAGAGATCACGACAGTAATTCCATCCTATTGAACCACCAAGAAGATATGGTCAAGAAGGGAAAGAGGATTCTCCAATTAGACCCCTAGGGTTTTTCACCTAGGAGCTTTGGATGGAATAATGACACTCTTTCACCTAATGATATGGTTTTGGTGAGTTCATTGAAAGATAGGGGTTGTGTTGTGTGTGTTAGGATGTGTCTGAGTGTTGTAATATAATAAACCAAACTAAAATATGAAATTTAAACTAAATGTAAATGAAGACTATATGCAAAGTAAATTAAATGAACTAAATTTATGCAAATTGGAAAGAAATTGGAAGAGATAGAAATGGTGCACCTCAGAACTGAAATTTGCAAAAGAGAAGCTCTGGAATCTTCTGGAATATTTTGAAAATATCCACTGGGACACTTATGCCATAATGGGAAACCTAGTCCTCTTCTTGAGAAAATTTTCCATAATCAGTTTATGGTAAATGGGTATCCAAAAATACAAATCCAATTTTCAAGCCTGGTATAGGGACAAGGTCACCAATTATTGTGGCCTAGTCCTCTTGGTGATTTTGGGAGTTTCGAGGCTAGAATCTACAGATGCCCACTTGTAAAGTTTCTTTTCTGATAGAGACCTAGGTTCGAATCTTCAAAAAATGACCTACAAGTTCTCTTTTAGATCCTTTTTGGTTTTTTTTCACTTGGATTGTTGTAGATGGAATGATGACACCCTTTTAACACTTTTCTCCTTGACTAATCTACATACAATTCTGAAAATCACACATGAAAAGAGAAGGAAATGGTTAGGGTTAGAGAATAGGGGTTTGCCTTAGTTGAACCCCATGTTGGTAATCAAACCCAAATGAAATAGAAATGAAAGGGAAGATGGTTGAAAAACAATTAAATGTAAACACTCACCAAACCCTTGTTGAAGATGTCTCTAACATTCAAGAACCAAGTACAATGGAGGTTGCTTGAAGTGCTTTTGTGCTTGAATGCTTGTTTCTTGCTTGAGAAGATTGAGAGAAAGAGTGCTTGTGAAGATGAAAATGACGTTAGGGGGGGGGGGGAACGAAGGTGAAAACCCTTATTTATACATGTTATGCCCTGATTTCTTGAAAATAACACATGATAGGCTGACCTTAGGGTTTTGGAGACAAGTTCCCATTAGAATTTTGTCTTAATTTTAAATTTTATGCCAAAAGGGACTAGGTCGCCCAAGGTGGTGATCTAGTCCACTTGGAAAAATTCAAGTGGTGGTTAGGAATTCAGTGGTGTTTAATGATGTTTAATAGGCTTGTCTCCTAAAACACACTTAAGTCAAGCCTAAAATTACATTAAGGGACCAATTTAACATAAAGAAGGGTGAATTTGTTGATGACAAGCCTAGGAAAGTGTGAAAATGTATTACAACACCTTACAACACTTTGGTACAAGGCTTGAAAAAGGGTAAAAAGGGGTTCTTTAGGTGAATTGTGTTGAAAGGGTCTTAGAAAAGTGGGAAGATGTGTTACAACACTTCAAAACACCTTTATAAAACATTGTTAGGTTATTATTGATTTGCACGAGTTCAAGGCCTAATGTGAATATGTTGGACACATTATAGCATCAGATCAAAGCAAAACAAGGCCAAAATCCAAGGGAAAAGGCCCAAATGAGTAAAAAATTGTCAAGGCTCTAATTTTTAGTGACACATTTAGCCCCCACTTTAGTGAGAGGATGAACTTGCTTCAAAATCACATTAAAGTAGTCGAGTCATGCATGTCAAGAGGGATTTGATGTATTCATGTTAGTAAGGTGATATGACTAAAATCAAGAGGGATGATCAAGTCCCCAGGATCAAGATCCCATGGAAAACCAAACATAAGCACAATAGATCACATAAGAAGTGATGTGAAAGAGTGGAGACAGAGGGGAAGTCGGATCAAGCTTTGACTATTTGTCTAGCTAGTTGTGGATTAGATCTAGGATGTTTTTTCCGAAAGGAAATTGTACTCACTCTAGGGCGACGAGAATTTTAGTTGTTCGTTGGGTGAGAAGGCCCAAAAGGTGAGACACATATACTCGGTTGTGTTGATGGATGTTTTTGGACCTTCTCAACATAGGTAGTACACAAGTATGCTACCTCTCTTGAAAGGTAGAAATCTACAAACAAGTTACAAGTTACTACCCTAAGGTATCTCAGGTGTCAGGTCATGACTTTCTTGGAATAGTTCAATTGGTTGATGTGATTTTTTGGTAATCATAGGGAAGCCTTACGTGTGTTAATTTGGAAGGAGATTGTTCCTTAAATTGGATTTCTTTAGAAGTTAGAGTTGATATGCAATTGCTACAAGTTAAGAACAACAATCTAAACTCCACTTTTATCATCAGATTTTTCTTTACAATGATGCCTGAACTTTTCCTAAATTAATATTTCAAAGAAAGGTCAAAAGGGAAGGGAGAAGAGGAAGTTACTAGACCTACAACTACCAATGAATAGTGATAATGGAGGATCTACAGTGGATAACTTTCTTGAAACTGAGTTCCACTTAACCAAATCGACTTACGGTATCATGAAACTAGTGCTATCTTCTAAGGTTTGAAGATTTTAAATCATTCATTCACCATGAACATGAATAAAGATGAAGTTTAAGTGCAACAATTAATGTATGTTCAGACTAGATTTACACTACTATTTATCATCAACAAACAACAAAAAGCATGAACAAGGAAGGGAATCAACACAATAGTATTCTTCAGCATCAATGAATAGAATTTACTAATCTACTAAAGCATGTAAACACATAGAACAACAAAGTGAATCTACTCAAATCTAATAACTATGAGGAGAAGAATCATGAAACATGAAGGAAACTTAAGAATCCACCAAAATCAATGAATTTCTATCAGAATTTCAGCAACATGTCTTTACAACAACTCAACTCTCTTGAAAATGAGAGGAGACCCCCTATTTATAGTGCTCAACAAGTAAAATGAGTGGCCAAGATTTAATCTCATTGTGTGGGAAAGATATACTACAAACTAGGGTTTCAGCTACCCATAATATTTTACAATTTAAAATATATTGTTTGTCTTTTAGTCTATTTTGTCTTCTAGTGCCTGTGAACTTTAATTCACTCAACTGCTAACCTTTGCAGTTATCTTTCCTTCATGGCTTCACCTTGTCTTTTATCACTCACAAATTTTTGGTGTTTGTCACGTGGCCTCCAATTGGAGATTCCTGCTGCTCTGTATTGCTTTGCCTCTATCGATTTCTGTGTGCGTGACACATGGCTTTCTCTGGCCATTTCCCGAGCTGGACCCACTATGTAGTTATTTTCGCTCGGTGTCACCCATGTGGCCTCCTCTAAGAGATTTTCGCTTTGGCATCCCTCATTATTTTCTAGGCTTCATGTGCTCAATGTGTGGCATATTCTTGTGTGTCGGTTATGTGGAAGTTGTCGCATGTGCCATTTTTTCTCTTTTGCTACTGCATATTCTTCTTCATTGCAGTGTGTTTGTTGCTACCGCTGCATGGCCTTATTCTCTCTAATGACAAAATTGTTGGCGTGTTGCTGGGCAATCTTCCTATTTGGTGTCGGCTCGAGGAGATCTAGGACGTCGATGTTTGGCCAGGGAATCTTTCTCTCTATGGCTTTCAGGTGGTGGGTTGGCTTATATAAGCAACCTTGTTTCTCTTTTATTAGGTTGTTGTTAGATAGAATAAAAATTCTTGAGCACTGAGAATAGCCTTTGTAATATTTTATTGGACTTGAAGTTTGCAGACTGCGCCAATCAATTCAGCCTTTTTTGTGTTCATGCTTTTGATAAAATAGTTAGACTGTGTGTTTATTTTCTTATAACATATGAATGCCTATTCTTCATCTTTTGTAATCTTATACAACTTATTAAATACAGATCATGTTTTGACTCTTCTATGTTGGCCAAGGTTGTATTAGATTATGCTATGCAATTAAAAGATGTTCTTATGTTTGAAGTTCTTTTGAGAAAAAATATTTAATTTACAACATTTAGTGGTTCGAGCCTTTGTTTTCAACACTATGCTCAAGTAATTTGGTTCATGATTTGGCGCATCGCCTTTAGTCTAGATTTATTATTTCCTCTTATCTTTCTAACCCTTTACCTCCCCCACTAAAAATGAAGAGCCTGTTAGAACTGAAAATTTTGACAAGAATTCCTAGGATTTTCCTATTATTTTCCATAAAAATCCATCAAAACCCTATGATATTTTATTTATTCATGCCTTACATTTTCACTATCTTTCCCATAAAATTCATTAACCACCTTTTATACTATACCCCCATTTATTTTCCTTATATTTCATTACCTTCTCATGAAAAAATTGGTTTTACCGGAATTCAAAAGGGCCAAAAATGACTTATACCCTTACTTCCCCCTTTATTATCATTCTATAGGTCTTTACCACTTTACCGCGGCCTCCCACAAAAGGGCTCGTGGTATAGCAGTGGTGGTTATAGACTATCACTGCAGTACCATCGACAGTCAAGTCTAAGACCACGATGACTAGGATAAATGGTCAATGAAGGGCCAATAAGCAACAAGACGGTTGAAGGCAAGAAAATTGAAGGTTCACTATTGTACCGTGCGCAGTCAAACCATAGACCATGGTGGCTATGGTAAACAGGTAGCGATTAGCGAAAATGGTCGATGACGGCAGGGAAACAGTAAGGGTAGGAGCCACCGCGGTACCGTAGGGGGTCATCTTGTAGACCGCGGTGATCACGGTGGATGGTGAAGCAGTTGGCAAAGACAGCTAGTGGCTACACCTTGATACCATGAACAACCAACACATAGACCGTGGTAAAGCGGTAAGAGGAGATGGACAGTGAACAATGGTCAAACACCGCGATACCGCGAGTGGGAAAGTCGAAGACCATGGTAGCACGGTAGACATGAAAATAACCATCATGGTGATCGGCAATGATAGTGGAGGCCGTTGAAAAGTCAAAATACCGCTATACCATGAGGTACGAATAGTGTGACCGTGACAGAGAAGTAGGGATAAAGAAAGCCAAGGGGAATAAAGTAAATAGAGGTGATGGAAATATAGAAGCTATAAAGTGAAAAATAAAAGGCAGAACTATTGTAAACATTATTTAATTTTCCGAGAGGCAATATAATTAAATATTTTAATCTCTGTGAAAATATAAATGGCCATAATCAGAATATCAAGCGGTTGCATAGTAAAATAAAGGCTCGCGACCTTTGGAATGTATTGTATAAATACTTGTAAAGAACTGTAAAAAAGTAGGAGAAAAAGATAGGAGTAGATAGTAGGAAATACAATATTTTCCAGAATGATGACATTCAAGAAGACTATGTTGCATGTATAAATTTTGAAGGATCAATAAAAGAACTCTGATTTTGTGGTGCATTTTTGGTATCAATTATTTGTTAAATTCATTAAAAATATTATCAAATTGTCTCCAAGGTTGATGTTTCTTTGTTATTTAAATTGGCATATCAAGTATATTCTAAGTTTATCAATACATATTTGTTGTATTTGTGTGGTGTGATTGGTTGGTTCTTTCAAGTAAAGACTAAATCCTTCAAGTCATTCATAGTAATTTAGAAGCATCATTTGGATCACTAAGAAGAGCTTGGTAATTACAATTCCTCCATGTTTATACAAGTTATAAACTAATATTCATATGCCAAATAATTAGAATCTTTGCCAGATAGAATTCATTCATCTATAGCTTTCATTTGACTTTGTTTTACCCAACAAGGCACTGGTCTCCCTTATTTTCATTACATTAGTTTTATTATTTTCATTTGACATCTCTTAATTGAACATATTAATTCATACATTGATATTACATATACAATTAGGATCACATCTTTCCACTACCAAATTGCCATTTGTGGATAGTTAGATCAATTAGGAAACAGGATTTAAAATTTGTGTCATTCATATAGGTGCACCTGCCTAGGTTTAGCAGATCCTTAAGAGTAGAGGGTTCAACCATATTGGTTGGCCTTGTTAGTTGGCCATTAACGTAGTGAGAGTGTGGCAACCTCTTATGGTTCATTCAAACCAATGTTTTTGAGACCCAACAAATTGGCGACTCCATTGGGGAAAATTAAGAGAAGTCCGGTGGTAGACAGCCTTTCTATATAGAGTCATTAAAAGAAAACCATAATTAAAATTTGAAAATTGACTCCGCTGGGTAAAATAATAAAACCTTTTCTCACTTTTAGAAAAAGTGGGTGGCGACTCTGAATAAATAAAAACATTGAGACTGATACAATAAGATACAAATAAAAAAGGAGTCAACCTAGAGTTCAGACCATCATAGTTTCTCACAACATGCAAGGAAGGAGATCTTTGTACAAGGAGGTGGATGGTCCTGATGATAAAGGAAAGTCAACCTACAATAACAATCAGGGCAAGAAAGTATTTAATGACTTGGACACAACAACAAAAAACATAATATCAAAACCACCTATGGAAACACACAATTCATACGAGGCATTAACAATTGAGAATAGCCCATATAAAGAGCTTCATACCCTTGAGGAGAAGAGAAATCCTTCGCACTGAGTAGACCTTGAGAAAGCTGACGAGCACATGGTTGAGTTTGAAGCTAGAAAAAGAAGAGAGTTTGAATATGGGCAGAGAACAACACTCTATGAGGAAGGACTCGAGTATGATGAAACATCTGAAGAAAACCGTGAACGTATGGGATAAAATGAGGCAACATGCACAAAAATTAAGGGTATAATATGAGCAACAACTTCAAGCAATGGAAGAATTAAGAAAGATGAAATTACACAAAGCTCAAATCAAAACACCAATGGCTAATTCACCCAAATATATGCCCCCACATAAGAACAACAATATGAAGTCATCAAATTCCCCACAAGCCCACCAAAATCAGCCTAGGAATCAATATAGAAACACAAACGCTCCACCACAATACCAAAATATTCAGCCACCTCCTCATTAGCAGTATGTACCCCCACAAGGTCCACAATATATGGCAAATCATAACCCACTATACCAGCATCAGCATTTCAAAAATCCCCCTCCACAATGCACAACCATGATTAGACAATTTGATCTTGCTAGATTTCAGATATACCCTTACCCTCTGAACAACAATTGGATGAACCTAGTCCCTAAATTCATAGGAAGTAATGTGGTTACAGCCGAGGAACATCTAAGAAATTTTAAAGCGGTTATTCAAGACTTGGATATGTAGTATGAGGATGTACAAATGAGACTAATCATGATGTCACTAATTGAGGATGCTAGGGACTGGTTTAACAGTCTACCAACAACATCCATTTATTCCATTCAAGTATTTCATGACCAGTTTCTTTAGCGGTATGGGAATCAGTGTGCATTAGATTTTTCCTTGCACGAGTTAGTGACTATCCAAAAACATCAGAACAAGTCACCCTTTGATTTTAACAAGAGGTTTGTTAAATTACATAATTAAATACCTCAGGCATCCAAGTTGGTTGATCCTGTTGCATTGAGTATCTATTTGAAAGACTTTGATCCTAAGACAGGATATGAATTAAGAAATAGAGGTCCTAGGAATCTGGCTGAGGCCCAAAAGATAGCCTAAACTATTGAAAATAATAGGAAAGCTGTAGGGATGCTTTCTAAAAAGGAAAACCCTAGGATTCCCCAATATGCTCCCCCAAATAGACAAGATAACACATATAGGAATGAAAGACCAAGGCTGCATGACATGCCTTATAATACCAATTGGAAGGATGGGAAGTTGGTAAGTGATAAGCCAAGAAATAAAGAAATGCCAGATCCATTAAAAAGGAAAGGGGCATATATGGTAGATAAGAGTCACTGGTGCTCAGTTTGTTATGCACCACATTCCCTAGAGAATTGTGTAACAGCTCAGTCAATACCGGAAGAAGACACACTATAAAATGATGGTGGTGAAGACCAGAATGTCTACCTAACTTCCCACACTCTTAACTCTGTGGAGCAGGAATATGCATCTTCAGAGGAGGAAGGATATGAGTATAATCTTGATCACCAAAAATACAATATTCACATGGTAGAACAACATGTTTTTTCTGATCATGAAACAAGTGATAATGAGAAAAATACCCCTATTGCATCAAGTCAGACTAATAAATGCAATATAAGAAGACCAAGTGAAGAAGAGATTAAAAGATTGACAATTGCAGCAGTGGAGGAAGCTAGAAACAAATATCATTTGAGAAACAGAACGGTGAATAGAGATGAGGGTGTCCCAAGGGGGATATTTATAAAAAATAAAAAAGAATCAGATGAGACATCAAAAGGGACTAATGATAAACAACTAGACAAAAGAGAATAGAAGGGATCTCCTAAGGAGGAAAGTAAAAAATTTCCCATTGAGAAGGAAAAGCCAGATCAAACATCCAAAAGGGAAAAGGAAGAGAACAAAGGAGAATTCATTGAATCTAAAACAGTAATTAGTACTGAAGGTACATCCTTTGATTTTATACAAGCTTTATCTCAATTGAAGATGTTTGTCCCATTAATTGAAATGATGAAAATCAAGGAATATAGGGAAGGTGCCATACAATTAATTTCTAATGGAAATCAAAATATAAGCCCTGAAAAGGAAGTTTTTGAAATCAATAAAAGGAAGGAGGTGAAAATCCCAAAGGCCTGCCTAATGAACTCACCACAGATTGACCCATCCTTTACCACCTTACTCATAAGTGGAAAACTAGTAAGAAATTGTATGATTGACTCAGGTGCCTCCATGAATATCATGCCAGTAGGGGTAATGAAGTAGCTCGGTCTGTGGATGGATGTGGAAGGAGGTAAATGCTACACCATGGATAGCAAGCCTGTCCCGGTTGTGGGAATAATGAAGAATGTGGAGGTAAGATTAGCAACTTACCCACAAGCTGCTTACACTATTGACATAACTGTAATTGACACACCTCCCCAGTTTGGAATGCTTCTATCAAGATAGTGGACTACAGCAGGAGGAGGCAATGTACAGTTTGACTTATCATATGCCACCATACCAGTGAATGGAGAAGAGGTCAAATTGTATAGAGAACCTAGAATGAATCAAATTGTTGAATATTCTCCTCAAGAGCCACTTAATTGTTTATGTGATGTTGATTTGGGGAGTTTTAGAGTGGAACTATCACAACCTGACTTGGTAAGCAAAGATCCAATTGATCAAAATATTTTTGAAAATCAACAAGGAATATAGAAAATGTACTTCGATGGGGCCTTCAACCAAGAGGGAAATGGAGCTGGGATAGTTTTTATATCACCTGATGGTTCAAATTTCAAATATTCATTTTTGTTATCATTTGAATGTACAAACAATGTAGAGGAATATGAAGCTTTGTTGACCGGATTAAATTTAGCTGTTAAACACAAGATTAAACTATTGACAGTTTTTGGAGACTCAGAATTGGTTGTGTCTTAGATCAGATCAAAATATGTAGCAAAAAGTAAAAGACTGAAACAGTACAAAAATGCAATATGGGATACAATTGAACTATTTGATGCTTTTTCCATTGATTGGGTGGACAGATCAAAAAATATAATGGCAGACTTCTTGGTGAATGTAGCACTAAAACAAGATGATATCACGCTAGCAGGAGTGTCCCAAGTTGAGTTCAAAGCAAGACTTACTATGTCGGACAATGTATATAGTTGGCAAGTTTTTAATGATGACACTGATCTCTTGAAATTCCTTCACTGTATAGACTAGTATGAGGCTCAAGAAATTGATTTCAATGCCTTTGTGGAAGATATAGATGGAGAATAGACAGTATTCAAAAAGAAAATCCTGCAACTTAAGACTAATAAAATTCCCAAGGGGTTAGTGGCGTTGGAAAGAGTATATGATGGAAGTGATCAATCCCTTATGAAACAAACACCTGTCAAACGGGATGATATTGAAGAAATAAACTCAGGGACTAAAATGTCACCGAGGAAGGTGTATATTGGCAAGAAGATAAGCCCTCCTATTCGAAGAATTCTGATTTCATTGTTAAGAAAATATAAACGTGTGTTCGCATGGTCTTATGAGGACCTCAAGGCATATAGGGAGGATTTATTTCAGCATGAAATTCCATTGAAAGCAGATGCCAAACCATTTAGATAGAAACAAAGGCCTATTAATCCCACATTGGAACCCAAAATGCATGAAGAATTGGCCAAACTTAGAGATGGAGGTATCATTAAACCTGTGAGGCATTCAACATGGGTATCAAACCTTGTTCCTGTTAGAAAGAAAAATGGAGATATCTGACTATGCATGGATTTCAGAAACCTGAATATAGCGTCCTTGAAGGATAACTACCCTCTGCCTAACATGGAAGCTATATTGCATAAAGTAACCAAGTGTGAGCTACTATCTATGATGGATGGTTTTTCTGGTTATAACCAGGTTAAGGTCAAGGAATGTGAGTAGTACAAAACAACTTTCACAACCCCATGGGGAACATATGTATTTGTGAGAATGGCTTTTGGTCTCTTAAATGTGGGAGCAACCTTTCAAAGGGATATGGACTTAGCATTTGCTGACCTAATTAATGCTATAATGGTGGTGTATCAAGATGACCTTACTGCTTACTCAAAAAAGGCCGAAGATCATATAGAACATCTTGAAAAAATATTCATTAAAGCTTTAGAATATGGCATTAGTTTGAACCCTAAGAAATATCATTTTGCTGTTACAAAGGGAAAACTCTTAGGACACATTTTATCAAAAGAGGGAGTTAGGATAGATCCTAAGAGAGTTGAGGCTATAGATAAAGTTCCCATCCCTAAAAATTTGAAAGCCATCCAATCATTCTTTGGATAGATCAATTTTGTTAGGAGGATTGTGTCTAACTTTGCTGAAATTGTCAAACCCATATCTAAAATGCTAAAGAAAGGAAAAAAAATTGAATGGACCCCTGAAGCATTAGAAGCCTTTGTATCCATTAAAAGAGTCATTAAGGAAGCCCCTGTCCTCAAATCTCCTAATTTCACAAAACCTTTTCAAATATTTTCATTTACTTCCTTGCATACAATAGTTGTTGTCATGTTACAGAAAAATCATGATGGTCATGAGCAACCTATGTCTTTCTTTAGTAAATCTTTATAGGGATTGGAGTTGAAGTATGACATAATGGAAAAAAAAACCTTTGCACTGGTAAAAGCCACAAAATCCTTTAGACCGTATCTTGTTGGAGCCAAAGTGAGTGCATATGTTCCTCATGCAGTAGTCAAAGACATCTTGACACAATCAGAAGTGATAGGAAAGAGGTGCAAGTGGATTAACAAAATTCAGGAATTTGATATGGAAATATATATTACTAAATTGATAAGAGGCCAAGGATTGGCCAAATTGATGGTAGAAACAAACATTGAGGAAAATCAAATTTGCAATGTACAAGAATAAGGAAATTCAATTGCAAGTATTGAGCATACACCCTGGTACACAGACATCATGCATTACCTCAGGAACACAAAGTACCCAAAAGGATTCAATGATAACCAGAAAAGAACTTTGAAACTACAAGCCTCTAAATATGTATTTATAGAAGATGATTTATTCTGGAAAAATAGAGATGGAATGTTGCTGTTATGTTTGGATGAGTCACAAGTTGATCATGTTCTGAAAGAAATGCACGAAGGGGTCGGTGAAGGGCATTATTCCACAAAAACAACTGCACATAAAATCCTCAAGGCAGGTTATTTCTGGCCAAAAGTTTTTAATGATTCATTTTCATATGTAAGGAAATGTGAAGCATGCCAAAAGTTTTCAGGCAAAATGAAATATCAGGAAGCTTTACCACTTAGACCTATGCAGGTTGAAGCCCCTTTTCATCAATGAGGGATTGACTTTATAGGGGAGATACAAGAAATATCAAGTGGAGGTCATAGATGGATATTGGTAGCCACTAATTACTTCACCAAATGGGTAGAAGCAATCCCAACCAAACAAACAACAAGTAAAGTTGTGATAAATTTCCTAATGGATAATATCATCACAAGGTTTGGTGCACCATTGAGATTAATCACAGACAATGGGATGTGTTTTAGATCAGATGAGTTTAAAACCTTTTGCAGTATGCATGGTATTGCTATCTCTTATTATGCTCCTTACCACCCACAAGCTAATGGTTAGGCAAAATCTAGCAACAAAAGCCTTCTAAAGATCATTAGGAAAATGCTAGGTGGGAACAAAAAAATGTGGGATTCAAAACTAAAATTGGTTGTATGGGCTGATAGGATCATTGTCAAAAAGGCAATTGGAAAATCCCCATATGAACTAGTATATGGAACACAAGCCAGAATGCCTTTGCAAAACCTATTACCATTTTACAAATTTATTCTTCAAGAAGACATAGAGGTTCCTAAACCAATGGAAGAGAGAATGGAACAATTAGCAAAACTTGATGAAATGAGAAGATTAGCCCAAAACCAGAACATGAAGTTGCAAACACAAATGAAGTATTTATTTGACAAAAAGGCAAAAAATAGGAAATTTGAAGAGGATGATCTGGTATTGATGTGGAATGCTAGGTGCCAGGAGAAAGGAAAACATGGAAAATTTGAGGCTTTGTGGTTAAGACCTTTTGTTGTTGTTGGCAAGCGAGGAGAAGATTCATATTATTTGTAAAATATGAGTGGTGAGGAACAGGAGTTGCCTATACATGGGCAATTTCTAAAGAAATTTTTCTCTTGAAAATTACACAGGATCAAGGGTTACCATTGCATGGACAACTCTTGAGAAAACTTCTCATAAATTTTCCATGCACAGTAGTATAGAAAGAGAAGGATATAGGAAATTTCTATTACATGGACAATCCTAGAATTCCTTATTTGATCTTTTCTCCATGTATAGTAGTTTAGGATCATTTTCATCTGCACTTGTTTTCATTCATAATGTTTGGTCTGCTCTCCCAAAGATATCTAGATCCTTGCAATGATCTCACAATCATTTATCCCCAATAGGAGCCACTGTTAGAACTGCAAATTTTCACAAGAATTCTGAGGATTTTCCTATTATTTTCCATAAAAATCCATCAAAACGCTATGATATTTTATTTATTCATGCCTTACATTTTCACTATCTTTCCCATAAAAGTCATTAACCGCCTTTTATACTATACCCCCATTTATTTTACATATATTTCATTACCTTCTCATGAAAAAATTAGCTTTACTGCCATTCAAAAGGGCCAAAAATGACTTATACCCTTACTGCCCCCTTTATTTTCATTCTATAGATCTTTACCGCTTTACCGCGGCCTCCCATAAAGAGGCTCGTGGTATAGCGGTGGCGGTTATAGACTGCCACCGCATTACCACCGACGGTCAAGTCCGAGACCACGGTGACTGCGGTAAACGGTCAATGAAGGGTCAGTAAGCAGCAAGACGAACAGAGGCAAGCATTTTGAAGGTTCACCATTGTACTACGCATGGTCAAACCATAGACCGTTGTGGCCATAGTAAATAGGTAGTGGTTAGAAAAAATGGTCAATGATGGTGGGGAAACGGTAAGGGTAGGAGCCACCGCGGTACCGCAGGGGGTCATCTTGTAGACTGCGGTGACCGCAGTGGATGGCGAAGTGGTTGGCAAAGACGACTAGTAGCTTCACCGCGATACTGCGGACAAGCAACCCATAGACCGTGGTAAAGTAGTAAGAGGAGATGGACAATGAGCAATGGTCAAACACTGCAATACCACGGTAGCGCGGTAGACATGAAGATAACCATCACGGTGATTGGCGATGACAGTGGAGGCCGTTGAAAAGTCAAAATACTACTATACCATGGGGTGCGAATAGTGTGACCATGGTAGAGCAGTAGGGATAAAGAAATCCATGGGGAATAAAGTAAATAGAAGCAATGGAAATATAAAAGCTATAAAGTGAAAAATAAAAGGAAGAACTATTGTAAAAAATATTTAATTTTCCGAGAGGCAATATAATTAAATATTTTAATCTCTATGATAGAATATAAATGACCATAATAAGAATATCAAGCAGTTGCACAATAAAATAAAGGGTCACGACCTTTGGAATGTATCGTATAAATACTTGTAAAAAACTATAAAAAAGTAGGAGAAAAAGATAGGAGTAGATAGTAGGAAATACAATATTTTTCAGAATGATGACATTCAGGAAGACTATGTTGCATGTATAAATTTTCAAGGATCAATGAAAGAACTCTGATTTCGTGGCGCATTTCTGGTATCAATTATTTGTTAAATTAATTGAAAATATTATCAAATTTTCTCCAAGGTTGATGTTTCTTTGTTATTTAAATTGGCATATCAAGTATATTCTAAGTTTACCAATACACATTTGTTCTATTTGTGTGGTGTGATTGGTTGGTTCTTTCAAGTAAAGACTAAATCCTTCAAGTCATTCACAGTAATTTAGAAGCATCATTTGGATCACTAAGAAGAGCTTGGTAATTACAATTCTTGCATGTTTATACAAGTTATAAACTAATATTCATATGCCAAATAATTAGAATCTCTGCCAGAATGAAGTCATTCATCTAGAGCTTTCATTTGACTTTGTTTTACCCAACAAGGTACTGGTCTCCCTTATTTTCATTACATTAGTTTTATTATTTTCATTTGACATCTCTTAATTGAACATATTAATTCATACCTTGATATTGCATATACAATTAGGATCACATCTTTCCACTACCAAATTGCCATTTGTTGATAGTTAGATCAAGTAGGAAACATAATTCAAAATTTGTGTCATTCATATAGGTGCACTCGCCTAGGTTTAGCAAATCCTTAAGAGTAGAGGGTTCAACCATATTGGTTGGCCTTGTTAGTTGGCCATTAACGTAGTGAGAATGTAGTAGCCTCTCATGGTTCATTCAAACCAACGTTTTTGAGACCCAACAAAGCCGACTCTGATAAAATCTGGAGATCACTTAGCTAAGCGCACAATGTCCTCTAGTAGCTAAGTTTCTCATAAGACTATTTCCCCTTGCAAAATCTTGCATCAACAGTTCCCAACACTATAGCATTTTATCTCTTGCTGATTGCTCTTTGTTGTAGCCATAAAAGGAGGAATTCATCATCAATGGTAAGCTTTCCTTCATTTTTCTTTGTAGTGGCATACTCCATGAATTTACCTATCAATACCCAAAGCTTATCCCATTCCATTATGTCTAATTGAAGCACTTGAAATGACAATTTCTTCAATCTTCCCGTGATCAACTCCCAATTCTTCAGGAACTTGGGCATATCTTTTTCCATCTGTTCAAATTAGACAAAGGCCCTAGCAAAAAATTGCATAAAATCTAGCGTTAATGAATCGACAACCTAGTTTTCCATCTTTCTATGAAAATATGGCCTTATCTTCTTTGGATCCAGCTCGGCGGGAGGCATGCCATAGTTTTTCATGAGCTTTAGATACTCCTCACAATATGCCCAATATTATTTGACCCATTCTAGGTCGAGCTCCACCTCACATAGTACTTGTTCCAATACCTCTTTCCTATGGTCTAGGCTCATTTTCCATGTTTCTATGAGCCATTGATAATTCTTTGCCAGACCAAGCTCCTTTTCCCATAATTTGTTGGGAATCTTGAGGATAGCTTCGAGCTTAGGATAGGCAATCCTATAGAGCTCAATGAAGCATTGAAAGATCTTCTCGGTGTCCTCTAGCTTCTTTTGTACTTCTCAGAACTAGGTATGTGGAGGATCATCATGGAAAAAATAGGCCCTTAAGTGGCAATAAAATTCAGAAAAATCAGAGTTAGGAAACTTGACGTAAAGTTTTGAATAAGTTATCTATATTATTTCAAAAATATGTAAGAATAGAATCTATAGAAAATTGAATGTAGTTTCTAAACTACTAGGTTTATTAAAAAAAATAAAAATCTATTTGGTGAAAATTTGAAATTCCAATGCAGTAGTATTTAAATTTTAGGGAAAAAATAAGAAGTAGGTGTCTATCTTACCACCCTAACCACAATAAAATGATAATATTTTTTTATAATATTTTAGATATAAATAGAGGACTCATGTCCCGATGTGATACCTATTTTTTTGTAATTTTTTTCCAAGTAAATAATTAATTATGAATTTTTTATTACAAATTTTAAAAAATATAAAAACTTGTATGTCTGACCACCTTAACTGGGTCAAAACTTCATGAAATTCAAATCTTATTTCCTTAATCTTATAGTATGAAAAACATATAATGTGACACATGCTTCAGATTCAAAAAATGTGATACCATTTGAAAGATAAAGATTCTTTTCAGTCAGCCTATCAATCAAGACTTTAGTCGCAATTCAAATAGAAAATGAATAATAATTATTTATTAAATTCAAAGTAAAGCATAATTTATATTGGTCGAAATCTGAGAATATCCTTTAAAACCCCTTTTTGTTTCATCAATTTTGGGTAAAAATAAAGTCATCAACCACATGGGCCATCATATCACTTACATATCACCACTTTTTTGTCCATCATGATCCTACACATACACAACTTGTTTGTCATCCAGATGGAATGGCCAATGCCCATATCCCCATTGTAGATCACTGTTTGGAACCAATAATTAGTGGCCTTAGACCAATTATTTGTTTTATCTAGCTTATTTGATTGATCCTTTCATAGAAACAATGGTGCGGTTGATGATGTCATGGGTAATTCTTTTGCAAAAGACCATTGTTGTATGTGGGCAATGAGATCTGCCACCTATGCTTTCAATTCCTCCTTGGAGGATTGGTCCTTATTCATCTAGTGAACGATCGTGGCCATGGAACCCCAGAGTTGATCAATCTTTTTCTCTCTCATAGTTGTACCTAGGTCAATGGTGGAGATGTTGTAGGTTACCCCTTCTTCTTTATCCATCACCAGGGTGACGATTTGCACTGTTTGAGATCTCGATGCATCCATCATGATGTGTGACCTAACTTTTGGATTTTTATCTTTCTTGGCTCCTCTTTGAGCTCATGCTAGGATTGCCTCTAGCCTTTACTTGGGATCCATAGGAGCGGGGGTATTCTTTTTTTTTTCTCCAGCCATTTCAGATCCCTCCTTTGGTGATTCATGACTACTCTCTTCTCTTTGAGCATGTTCGATAGCCTACTCTTCATGGCTCAAAGCCTCTTTCTCTATTTTATCTTCTTCTTATTCATCTGAGTCTTTGATAAATATAGTCTTCTCCTATTATGACTCAGTAAGAACAATATTTTATTTGGGGTTATCCTCCCCTTCGAGCACCTTTTCTTCTTCCATTTCAAATTTTGTCTGGTGCTCGGCCTTAAGACTCATTTTCATCTCAACCTCTTCCTTAGGCTTGTCTTCTTCTTTCTTTTCTTGTTCTTCCCTCTCGGGAGTTACTTCTTCCTATTGGATGAGGTCTTTATCTTATTATTTTGATGGAGGCTTGGTAGATATTTCCATGTCATCCTTTGTTTCCTTCTTTTCTTCTAAGGACTACCTCTCAACTTCCTCACCAACATCTTTGAGTTGCTTGGACAATTCCTCTTCAATTTCTTGATCAGAGGACTCTATCACATATTTTGCATTAGATTCCTTGACATATTCCTCTAAGGATTGAGACTTCTCTTCCTCTTCATACACCACCTCATTGATGATCAGGTGTTCATATTCTAGATGTGCATGGTAGTCATCCTTGAAGGGACCTTCAAGTTCATCATCCTTTTCCTTTTCAGTTGCCTCCCTCATTTTATTTTCAAGCTCCTTCGAGATCCACATTTTTTTCTCCATTTTGGGTGATTCTTTTGGAGGAGGAATAGGGAGACTGGAAATAGCCTAAGCTAAAGCAGCTTGTACCACAAGGTTCATCAATACTCTAGAAAGCTCCACATAAATGTTTTGCATATGGCGGGAAAAGGATTCTAGGAGAGTGAGAGAAGGCATAGATGTTGTGATGGCCAAGGGAGCCATAGATAATGAGGACATCAAGGAGGAAGGAAGTAGGGAAGTTGTCATAGAGGAGGAGTCTCTGACCATAATATTCATAGTGGGCAAGGTGGAGCCAAGGTGAAATGAGATGTGCATCGCAGGCGAGGAGATGAATAATTCTTGAGACACCGAAGGAGGAGTAATAGCAGTGGCAACATCGGTGGTAGCAAGATTAGAGGTGGTAGGTGGTGATTTGGGTTGCTTGGCCTCTTCCTCTTCTTCTCCTTCATGCACTAGATCATCTTGGATTGTGGGCATCTTAGAGAATCTACCCGATTTCTTTGCCTTATTTGAGATCTCAACCTTTGACAGCTTCCTAGAATATACCTTATGCTTTGGTTAATGCTCTGATGCTTCCTTTCTCTTTCATGATCTGGTGGAAAGGGGAGATTTTGGAGCCTCCTCAGTTGTAGTAGTGATAGTTTCATAGTCCGATTCACTCTCGAGCTCGACATAAGTGAGTTCAACCCCTTGAAGCTTTAGCTGAGCGATTTCAGAATCAACCCATTGCCTTATTTTATGCTCAATTGGCTTCGTCAAAATGTCAATGTCATTGACCTCTTCCTCATTGCAAACTATGAGGGGCAATGGCATGTTGGTGAAAACATCAAACTTGGGATCAATGACAATGTTTTCATCTTCAATAATTTGATCTGGCACTGAGAACAACTAGACTATCTTAACAAAGTATGTCATCATACGCATGTAATGCCTCATGCACA
This sequence comes from Sequoiadendron giganteum, assembly GCA_007115665.2. Taxonomy (NCBI): domain Eukaryota; kingdom Viridiplantae; phylum Streptophyta; class Pinopsida; order Cupressales; family Cupressaceae; genus Sequoiadendron; species Sequoiadendron giganteum. The sequence continues at coordinate 616,263,775 of CM021108.1, forward strand.
CCTCCTTGTCATCTCGACAGTTGGCCCAAAAATATTCAACGTTATGCAAATGAGCATACTATTTTCCAATGAGCTTCTTTAATTTTTCCTATGGGTCCATCCTTGGTCGAGGAGTGTAGAGACTCAAATTGTATTCAACAAGATCCTTTTCAGAATATTCAACACATTGGGCTACTAGGAGAGAATACATTCCCTGCCCAAATATAAGAGGATATGGCATCACTGCCCAGTGCTTGCCAACAAGGATATTATGGGAATTTTGTAGTTTCTTGGACACTTCTAATAAAATCATCTAGTCATTTGGATACTGGGGAAGCTTGTAAGGTTTGTCACTAAAGCCCTTAGTCTAGATGTAAGTGAATTTGGGAAATTGGATGAAAAGGAATCTGAACCATTGGATGAATGCATGAGTGTTGTGCGTGACCCTTATCTCAAAGTCCTCTTTGAGAAGCCTAATGATGTGCCCGATGAATACATCATTCGCCCTACAATAATCTCTTTTTAAGTTTTTATATTGGAGTTGTGGATACCGGTCATACACTTTCAGTTCTATCCCCAAAATTGTGTTTTATGCCACAAATAGGCCTTTGTATGGATTGGAATCATCCTTAAGGTAGACCAAATAAGAGGTCATATAGAATTGGTAGGACTTCTTTACCGTCAAAAACTGCTCATGTAAGTTCTTGCTGATCATCCTGGCCTAGTCGAACTTGGTTGTGCCTCTAATAATTTCCTCTATGAAATAGAGCATCCAATCAAAGATAAGCTATGATCGGGATGCCCATGAATTTTCTTAGAAAATTCACCAAGTCATGATAATTTTCATAAAAGTCACTTCGAAACAATTCTTGGGTCACCTTTTTTTCACTCCCCCTTTTATCTTTTAACCAGTATTGGTTAATCAATTTCTCTCACTTTAGGGGGTCCAGCTTCAACATTTTTTCTACATATTCCATTGATGCTTGCTCTACAGGGTCATGGGTGGGATGTGAAATGTCTGTGCTATAGACTTGGTAGAGAGATCAGCCAACACTTGACCATACTGGTCTACAATTTTTCTTCTTTTCTCTTGGTAAGCTTCTCTGTAAGCCATTACTAATTTGGGTGCTACAAGAGTTGGCAGGAAACTAATTGCCTTAGCCAGAAAACTCTTCCTTATTTTATTTGTGTTCTCTATGGTGGGGTTGATGATGACCCTATGTTTGAATTCATCTATGTTAATATGGCTGTGGTTGGTGTCTGTGATCTTGTCCCATTCTATGGTGACCTTGGAGGTGATCACTCCTTGAAATTGATATTTCATTTGGTATTTGTCTTCTTTCCCTCTTGGGGCCTTAACATATTTCTTCCACATTTCTTGCTCAACGGATGCCCTCGATGGTCCTACAACTCGTTCCATAAATCCTACAAGAAAATACATAGTAATCATATTCATATCTAAAGTGAGGGGAGCGTTAGTGAAAACTTGCAAAACAAATGTTAGATCCAGTAATTCATCCTTGAAAGACCACAAAATCCTTTGGAAATTATTGTTTGCCTTTTGTTTGGGGGAGATAGAGCAATGCGAGCCCAGGGATGCAGGTTTCCCTTGGTTGGCAACTATTTTGGAGGTGATAGTGGGCATACGGAAAGGAGGGCATGATAGCCTGAAGTTGGCCACTCGCATCAATATTTCCCATCGTTAGTGGGGTCCACCAAGGTGATAAGTAACTTAGAGATTTGAGCATGATTGCTCTTGAGGTTTCTAGGGTGATAGCATAGTTACTTTGGGCATGTGGGTCAGGGAGTTGTGGAGGTTGGTAGTGTCATGGCTATTTGGAGGTCTACTATTAGGCAATGGCATTGACATGACATAAACCCATGAACAAAATCCTCCAAATAGAGGTCTGCAGGCACGGAGGATGACTGTTATTAGTCTTTAGAGTTCAAGACCTTGGGAAAGGGTGTGAGTAGGATCATGTGGGAAGCTACTAGGTGGGGACTATTTTAGAATGGTGAAGGTTGGGTGGAAGTCTGCAGGTGGTGGTCTGCATCATTGGACCCATAGGAGCCATCAACATGCATTATTTGTTTGAGGCCAGTTAGAGAGTAGCAGAGGTATTGGGCTCTGAGTTTAGAGTGATAGCTTAAGCATAGCCATTTGAAAATGAAGATCATGGAACAACATGGATGAGACATCAGTCTGCATTACAGGACCCTTAGGAGGGGTCTGGTCTAATATTAACTTAATGATTGTGTGAGGGATCAAAGGGAGATGGATAGAGCGGATCCCATGGACAGACGGGCGAATGCAAGCAGCCACTTCGAAACAAAAAAAAACATGGGGTGACCCTCAGATGGCAGTCCACAAGGGGTCAATACTCAGTCAATTTTTAGAAGGTTATCTGGATGACAACGACAAGCAAAAAACCCGCCAGGCGGGTGGAAGGATGAGCTTTTCCATTTAGGTTTGGACGTTGTTAAGAGTGGTGAATAGTGGATGTTTGTCTATGGGAGATGGTTTGCAAAGGGGGGATTGTCATGAAGGTTCCCGTGATGGAAAAAGGTTTAGTAGGATTCATGGAGTGGAACGGTGGCATGTGATGGTCATTCAAAATGATGGTGAGGTAAAGAGCCAAGGGTACTGAGAAACTTGCGAAAGAGGACCCGCGAGGATTGACAGCCGAAGTGATTTTAGCTAAGTGTTAAGTCTATTTTCAGAGGTGAAGGAGAAGGCTCCCATAGGGCCCACAGAGCGGAAGGTCAAGGTGAATTAACCATTTGGGACCAGTGAAGGGCATGAGCCATTCGTAGGTGAAATATCGTGCTCATGGGCCTGCAAGGGTTCGATAGCCTTGGTCAAGAATAGTGGCCAAGACATAAAGTCCCACATGACCTAAAATGGTTGACTTTTAAAGGATCTCCAAATTCTACAATGTGGGTTGTGTGTGGAATCCTTTGTTCTAGCTGGTTTCAGTGTTTTTCCTCCTATAAAAAAATTAACCATTTTAAATATTTGAATGAAAAACTCATAATGTGGCAGCAATGAAAACCGAACCTCAATATCCTACAAGCAATTGCTAAGAATACAGTGGCAAAAATTGACTGAACGGTGATGAAATCATGCGGGCGTGGAGGTGGCAAGAGTAGGAGGAGCGTAGATAACTTTCAGAGAATGTTGGTGAAAATGATCCATCAACACCTACTATTTATATAATTGTATGCATTAAATGCTGGTAGGATGGAAGGAAAAGTTGGTGGGTGTGGGTTTCAAAACGGTTGGCAGTGGAAACAATGAAGCTTGCATGGAAGAAGGAAGCCTAGTATTTTTTTGTTTGGTAGACCAATGGTAGGGATGGTGACCGACAATGTGGGACTCGCACAACGGGTGAACGAAATGACCCGATCGTCGCACAAATAGCAAATGAGGGACAAAATCCTACTAGGGGCGGCTCATAAGGGCCAAAAGGTGAATGCTTCAAAGACCTAGGGAAAGCTACTTAAGGCACTCCATGAAGGCCAAAGTCATGAAAATTTTGAGGATGGTGAAACTGGGTAAACTTAAGATGATATCTTTAGGGCTCATTGACCACTGAGGACTCAAAAATAGAGGGCATGCAAAATGAGGCGAGGGAAAAAGCAGCCTGGAAAAAAATGAAAGAGAGGGTCCTCATTTGGAGTGGGGCATGTGTGAAAAACATGCACAACATATTGGTATGCACCCACACACATACAAGGGTGGTCATGGGGAAATTTGTGCCGCTATTTGGGCTTCCCGCTCAACCATACCAAAGTTATACCTCTTGATAATTTCGATAAGGTGCCACAAAAGACAAGGGTTTGCGGTTCATGATTAAAACAAATCTTTGTATTCTTAGAACTCATGAACAAGTGTAGGATGGCACCATAGATATGCAAGTTGTGTTATGCAAGGTGGCCATGCATGCAAAACTACAAATATGCAATATGTAAAATGCAAAAAAAAGGTAAAATACAAAAGGGATGTTTGAAGAAGTCTTATTTAGTTCATGCGAGGTTTTTAACTTAGGGAACATTATGTCTAATGTATCCAAGATAGGACCAATCAAATAATAGAAAATTCAAAACTTAGGGGATGCAATGCATTGCATTAGGGAAATAAGAGGAATGCAATATACCAAGATAGGCCACTTTCGTGAAGGACATTACTCCAAATTCCATCCACAAAGTGAGATACTCATTGTATGAAGTGATAAGCGCTACACTAGAAACCAAGGACAAAGAAAAGAAAATGAAAAATAAATAAATAATGCCAATGTATGCTCCCACTTTAAAGGAATTGCTACACACTGTTTTGTGAGCAATTACTTTAAAGTAGAGAAAGGAAAAATGAAAAAACAAAGGAAAGGACATGAGATACCACTTGGAAAGCCCTATGCCAAGAGATAGGTCTTCAAGGGAGGTTGCATAATGTGGAGAGAAAAAAAGAGAAAAGAAAAGGGAAGGGGGTTGCCCCCAAAATGAAAAGGCACAAACACATAAGGGATCTATGGATTTGGGGTCAATATGTTCATTGCAATAGTATTTTTTTAGAGAGCTCAGAACTTTCATCATCTCCCCTAATCCATAGAACTGGAAGAAGGACACAGAGAGAGTGAAAACAAAATAAAGAGTCATTTTGGGTCAACATGGAAGATACATATAGTGTCTCAATGCTTTGCATCATCCCCAAAAGGACAATAAAAGAAAAATATAGAGATAAAGAAAAGGAGCCTTTTTGAGTCAACATGAAGGAGACATTGCAGTCTCAATGCCTTGCATCATCCTCAAATGGAAGGCAAAAAGAAAAAGAGAAAGAAAGGAAAAGGGTCCATTTGGGTCAACATGAAGGAGACATTGTGGTCTGAATGTCTTGCATCATCCCCAAATGGAAGGAAAAAGGAAAAGATTCCATTTGGGTCAACATGAAGGAGACATTGCGGTATCAATGACTTGCATCATCCCCAAATGGAAGGAAAAAAGAAAAAAAGAAAAAGAAAAAGGAAAAGAGTGAAAAGATAAATGAATGCATGACATATAGAAGAATGAAGGTACACATACAAGAATGTCACAAAGAGAGGGAACATCAAACATAATAGTATGGGGGGAAACATGTCACACATAAGAAAATACAATACTATTCAGGCAACTGTAAGTCGATCGTTAAGCAAGTCGTCCGCCTCCCAATCTCAGTGGGTATAAGCAGGAGGTGAACAATGAAGCTAAGGGACATGGACAAATGCATTACTAGGACAAGGATAGCAACTTCCTACCCCCACTAAGTGCAAGGAAAGAATGAGATGAGATAGATGATGGGAAGGATCATGTACTAGTGAGAAGGGAATGTTCTACAACTAGTATGTGGTATTGGAATATTTTATGGTTTGAGTGGGTAGAAATTATCACCATCAAAGTGGTAATGGTTTTTGCATTCCCTGCTCTCCCCTAGCCTACCCGTAACTATCGGCAAGGCTATTATCGGAAGGGAACCTTGTATTTTGTCCGAAGGATCTGTCTATTGGTTGGTTTTCAATCCAATCATTTTGCACCCTAGCAACAATAATCTACCTCCCGGGGGGGGCCTCCCACCCACCCCTGCCCCATCCTATGAATTGGGTAGTTCCACCCCCATCTATTCTATTGATGGGAGGTATTATTCTTTCTCACTGGAGGGAAATGGAGGGACATATTCTTTCTAGTCGTAGGGAGTTGGAGATTAACAAATCATCTGCATACCGCACGTATTTCATAAGGGGATAGGTGGTGTTCCCCCATTCCGATATGGTCTGATCAAACCTGTGTAGAAATAGATTCATAAGGATGGGGGAGAGTGAACTGCCCTGAGGAATCCCTATCCCCTTGACTCGATTCCCACAGTTCATGCCCTCTTGATTGAATATATCGGTGGTGATCAAATCGTGGATAAGGTCCACGAATGCCCTATTGGATATATAATGAGAGAGAACCGCCAATAACTTGTTGTGCCGAATGTTGTTGAAGCATCCAATAATATCGGCTTGAAGAAATTGTTTAACCAATCCCCAGCTCTCTACTTCTACAAAGAACGTCCACGTGCCTCTTCCCTTAATGAACCCGTGGGAACAAGCAAGAAATATTGATCGAAATGCATTGTTCAATAGTGAAGCGGCTGCGTCCATCACTATCACATCGTTTGAGTATGGTATTTACGCGATGATATTGTCCAGGTTTTCCCGACTTAGGTATGAGAAGGTGTCACATCGCATGAAACCGAAATGAACCCTCCTTCAGTCGAGTCACCATAATAGCGAAGTCCCCATAGAATAGTAGGGCTGAGATTGTCTCATATTGACTAGCTTTCTTTCTTGAATTGGACTACCTTCCAGTTGTCCCACCTACACCTCCGGTTGGGCTCTACTATTGTCACTTGGAGCGTAGACATCTAGAATAAGGGTGAGAGGCAGGGTCACTGAATGAAGGGGCTCAGGAGGGACCACAACAATTCAGGTTTGGAGACCTCACTTTCTTTCCATCGGACATAACTCTAACTAACTTTCCCTCTGGTTGAACTAGTTGAACTCATTACTTTCGACTAGTGGATCGATGGGCCTGAACTGAACACCTTATCTAACATTCTTTCATTGAACTCCCGATTGAATGAACTATAGGAGATAGGCCACTTCCTTCTCATTACATCCCCCACCCCCTTCCTTCCGGAAATCAACAAATTACTTCCTTCCAGTTGCCATAGAATTTGTAGGGCATTACGACTTCCTTTCGACAAAATTCAACTAGTTGTTAACTCTAGTTGGATCTCATTCTTCTCCTTCCTAATGCAGGTTTTTCTTTCATCGCTTCTATGGGCAAGAACACGACGGTAAGCAAAACATGGTAAATTAGTATCTTTAGTATATATCACCAACCTATTGTGAGTAGGTAATGTGATGAGCCCTTTCTTCAAGAGTATTTGAAATTTCCTCACACATTCGGGTGGTGGATGAAGAGGAAGTTTAATCTTCTGTAATTTGTACAACTTCTTTCATCTACTAGGTTCTCCAACTTTGAAAGAAGAGACTAGGTCAGGAGGTCCTATGATGATCTTAGGGTTGTTTATGTGGTGATTAGGAAATGGTGAGCATTCTTTAGGAAGGAGAACATCCAAATCGGGAGGGGAATAAAAAATTACTATGCCATCATCATGCAGCCTGAGATATTCTCTAGGAGGCCTATGGTCATGAGGAGGATCTTGATAGCCTATTTCCATTGTATGTTCATCAGGGGATAATTAACCATAATTTTTTTGGATTTCATGTTCATTTTTTTGTGTCACCACCTTATTTGCTGAGAATAGTAAACCCTTTTCCATAGGTTTTTTGAAGATTAATTGGAGGGCGGGTGAATTTTTTATTTTAAAATGGTTCAGTAGTGATAGGTTGGGATGAAGTAGGTTCACCTTGTATAGGGAACCTAGGTTCATTGTGTGTTTCAAGATGGAGATAAGAAAATGCCTCTAGGAGTGACATGTTCGGAAGCTTAGGCTATTTCGTGGATGGGTAGAAAGAAGCATTTTCTTCAAGATTGTCTAGGAATTCATTGAGGAACCTATTCATATTAGCATCATCATCCCCAATGATGTCAAATTCATGAGGAGGACATGCATTTTGAGTTGATTGAGTAGGAGTAGGTTCAAGGTCATTAGGATCAGTGGAAAAGGTGTAGCTTGACATAACCATTAGGGATTTAAAATAAATTCAAAGATTTTTGAAAGATAGAGCCATAATGAAAGTAAATAAGTGAACCTAAATTAGCTAAAACAAAGAATTTGGAAATGAAAACAAAAATGCAATTATAGAAAGTAGAGGTCCAAACAAAAAATACTATGTAAAATATGCAAGAGGACTAGGTCGTCCAGTGTGGCGATTTAGTCCCAACTATGGTTTTTTGACAATTTTTAATGGTTTTGAATGAGTTTTATGATTTTTATGCTTTTCTGATGGAATTACAAAATGTAAATGTAGATTTTTTTGTACTTTTTCAATTAAAATGCAATGCAAAGTTCAAGCTATCATGACTTTTTCACTAATTCACTTGTAAAAATCTTAGAAGTTAAACAATGCAATGCAAGCCTTTCCCTAGTATGAAATTCAAAATTTAGAAGTGAAAAGAAGTGTTCGAAGGAGGGGTTCACCAAAATGAACCACCAAAAAGATATGGTCAAGAAGGGAAAGAGGATTCCCCAATTAGGCCCCTAGGGTTTTTCACCTAAGAGCTTTGGATGGAAGAATGAATCTATCTAAACTAATGATATGATTTAGGTGAGTTCATTCAAAGATAGGGGTTGTGTTGTGTGTTAGGATGTGTCTAAGTGTTGTAATGTAATAAAGAAAACTAAACTATGAAATATAAACTAAATGTAAATGCAAACTATATGTAAAGTAAACTAAATGACCTAAATTTATGCAAACTGGAAATAAATTGGAAGAGACAAAAATGGTACACCTGGGAACTTAAAGTTGTAGAAAAGGAGCTTTGTAATCTTTTGGAATCTACTATAAATATCCACTGGGACACTTACGCCAGAATGGGTGACCCAATCCTCTTCCCGGGAAACTTTTCTAGAACGGGTTTATGGTAAAAGTGTATCCAGAAACACAAAACCCTCTTTTGAGGCCTGGTAGAGGGACAAGGTCGCCAATGATGGTGACCTAGTACTCTTGGTGCTTTCAAGATTTTTGGAGGTTGGAATCTGTAGATGCCTACTTGTACTTTTTTTTTTGATAGAAACTTGAGTCTGAATCTTCAAAAAATGACCTGCAAGTTGTCTTTTAGCTCCTTCTAGGGTTTTTTTTGACTTGGATTGTTGTATATGGAATGATGACACCTTTTTAACACTCTTATCCTTGACTAATCTGCATACAAACCTACAAAGCATAAATGCAAAGAAAAGAAAATGGTTAGTGTTAGAGAATAGGGGTTTGCCTTAGTCAAAACCCATGTTGGTAATCAAACCCAAATTAAATAGAAATGAAAGGGAAGATTATTGAACAACAAGTAAATGTAAACAATCACCAAACCCTTGTTGAAGATGTTTGCAAAATGTAAGAACTAGATCCAATGGAGGTTGCTTGAAGTGCTTTTGTGCTTGAATGCTTGTTGCTTGCTTGAGAAGATTGAGTGCAAGAGTGCTTGTGAAGATGAAAATGATGTTAGGTGTGGGGAACTGAAGGTTAAAACCCTTATTTATACATGCTATGCCATAATTTCCCAAAAATAACACATGATAGGCCGACCTTAGCGTTTTGGAGGGAAATTCTCGTTAGAATTTTGTCTTAATTTTGAATTTTATGCCAAAAGAGACTAGGTCACTGAAGGTGGCGACCTAGTCCACTTGGAAAAATTCAAGTGGTGGTCAAGAATTAAGTGATGTTTAATGATGTTTAACGAGCTTGTCTCCCAAAACACACTTAATTCGAGCCTAAAAGTACTTTAAGGGACCAATTTAATATAAGGAAGGGTGAATTTATTGATGACAATCCTAGGAAAGTGTGAAAATATATTACAAAACCTTACAACACTGGCATAAGGATTGAAAAAGGGTAAAAAGGGGTTGGTTAGGTGAATTGTGTTGAAAGGTTCTTAGAAAAGTGCGAAGATGTGTTACAGGAGTTCACAACACCTTTTTTAAACACCGTTAGGTTATTATTGATTTGAAAGCATTCAAGGCCTAATGTGAATGTGTTGGCCACATTATATCATCAGATGAACGCAAAACAAGGCCAAAATCCAAGGGAAAAGGCTCAAATGAGTGAAGAAGTGTCAAGGCTACACTTTTTAGAGACACACTTGCCTCCTCACATCAAACAAGTGTATAAGGCCAAGGAGAAAGTGGATGACCCACCTATGGTTACTCCCGTTCCTCCCCTAGGAATGACAAGCAACCTATGGTTTACCAGTCTACTCCTTCTCTAATGTAACTTGACAAAAGAATAAAAAGAAATAAAGGAGCTAGGGAGAATCGGCCTCACCATTGTGCCCTTTCTCGCTAGTCACATGATGAAGAAAATATTAAAAATTTTAATCCACATTTTCCAGAAGTATTGCTTGATGACCCTCGTACCTCACCATGACAACCTGATCCTATACCCCCACCACAACCACTATAATATGCTTCAATTGATATTGTCATTCACCCTACTATTGTCATCAATCTAGATGATGATGATGAGGAGAATACTAAAATAGACGAAGAGATTCACAACAATTTAAATTCATTATTTTCCTCTTCCATGAGCATACATGATAATTCTCCTCGAACAAGCATTGAACTTGATGCTAGTTCAACAATTGTCAGTGTCCCTCTAGCTAGTCACCCACCTGAATTTTATATTGAGAAAGATTGGGAGGTAGATGACTTTATTGATGGTTGACACACATCTACCTTACTAGTCTTTTATTTTTCTTTTGCATATTTTCTTGTGTGTGACATATTTCTCTCGTACTGTTATGTTTGATATTCCATCTCTTTGTGACATTCTTTTATGTGTATCTTCATTCTTTTATTAGTCATGCATTCATTTCTCTTTTTACTTTTTCCTTTTGCCTTCCTTTTGGGGATGATGCAAGGCCTTGAGACCGCAATGTCTCCTTCAAGTTGACCCAAAGGGCCCTTTCCTTTTATTTTTTCTTTTTTGTTATCCTTTTGTGGATGATGCAAAGCATCGAGACCACAATGTCTCCTTCATGTTGACTCAAAAGGTCTCTTTTTCTTTGTCTTCTTCTTTTCCTTGTGTTGTCCTTTTGGGGATGATACAAAGCATCGAGATACCCTATGTCTCTTCCATGTTGACCCAAAATGACTTTCTTTTTATTTTTTTTCACTCCCTCTATGTCCTTCTTCCAGTTCTATGTATTTTGGGAAATGATGATAGTTCTAAGATATTTGAACAAATATTGCAGCAAAAAACATACTGACCCCAAATCCAAAGATCCATTATATTTTTGGTGTTTTTCATTTTGGGGGTAACCCCCCCTCTTTCTTTTTCCTTTTCCTTTTCTTTTACATGAAGGAAACTCTCTCAGAAACATATCAATTGGCATAAGGCTTTCCAAGTTGGCTCTCATGTCCTAGTATTTCTTTTTGCATTTTGCATATCTCTACTTTAAAACAATTTCTCACAAACCAATGTGTAACACCTCCTTTAAAGTGGGGGCATACATTAGCATTATTTCTTTTTCATTTCTTTTTCTTGTCCTTGGTTCCTAGTGTATCCTTATTAATTCATACAATGTGTTTCCTACTTTGTGGATGACATTAGGTGTAATTTCCTTCATAAGTGTGACCTATCTTATCATATTACATTCCTCTTAGTGTCTTGATGTGACACACTACATCCCCTAAGTTTTGAATTTTCTATTCTTTGATTAGTCCTCTCTTGGAGACATTAGATGCAATGTTCCCTAAGTTAAAGAACTCACATGAACTAAATAAGACTCCTTTATACATAACTTTTGCATTTTTAAATTTTGTGTCTTTTCATCTTTGCATACATGGCCACCTTGAATAACATAACTTGCATGCTTGTAGTTTCACCATTCACTTTTTCATGAGCTCCAAGCATACAATGCTTTTATTGTCTCACGAACCACAAATATTTGTGTTTTGTGGTGCCTTATCAAAGTTATCATGAGATATAACTTTCGTATGGTTGACCGAGAAGCCCAACTAGTAGCATGAATTTCCCCATAGCCACCTTTATGTGTGTATGAGTGGATACCAACTGAGTGTATGTTTCTCACCTTTTGGGTCTTCTCACCTAACGGAAAAATGAAAGTCTCGTCGCCCTAGAGTGAGTACACTTCCTTTCACACAAATAGCCTAGGTTTGATCCACAACTAGCTAGGAAAATGGTCAAAGCTTGATCCGACTTTCCCTCTCTCTTCACTCTTTCACATCACTCCTTGTGTGATCTTTTGTGCTTATGTTGGGTTTTGCCATGGGATCTTGATCCTGGGCACTTGATCATACCTCTTCATTATAGTCATCTCACCTTACTAGCATGAATATGTCAGATCCCTCTCAACATGCATGACTTGACTAATTTAGTGTGAGTTTGAAGTGAGTTCATCCTCTCACTAAAGTGGGGGCTAAATGTGTCACCAAAAAGTGTAGCCTTGACACTTTTCACTCATTTGGGCCTTTGCCCTTCAATTTTGGCCCGATTTTGCTTTGATATGATGTCCTAATGTGGCCAACACATTCACATTAGGTCTTGAATGCTTTAAAATCAACAACAACTTAATGGTGTTTTATAAAGGTGTTGTGAAGTGTTGTAACACATCTTCCCACTTTTCTAAGACCCTTTCAACACAATTCACCTAAACAACCCCTTTTCACCTCTTTCCAAGCCTTGTGTGAAAGTTTTGTAAGGTGTTGCAATACATTTCCACACTTTCCTAGGATTCTCAACACTAATTCAGCCCTTCCTTATGTTACATAGGCCCCTTAATGTACTTTTAGGCCTGACTTAAGTGTGTTTTGGGAGGCAAGCCCATTAAACATCATTAAACATCTATTAATTCCTGAACACCACTTGAATTTTTCCATGTGGACTAGGTCACCAGCTAGGGTGACCTAGTTCCTTTTGGCATGAAATTCAAAATTAAAATAAAATTCTAACGAGAATTTTCCTCCAAAACCCTAAGATTTGCCTATCATGTGTTATCTTTTAGGAAATTAGGGCATAGAATATATAAATAAGGATTTTCACCTTCATTCCCCCCCCTTAACATTATTTTTGATCTTCATAAGTACTTAAGCACTCAATCTTCTCAAGCAAGAATTCAAGCACAGAGCAATTCAAGCAACCTCCATTGGAGATAGTTATTGCATATTTTCAGACATCTTCAACAAGGGTTTGGTGAGTGTTTACATTTCTTTTCATTCAATCATCCTTCCCTTTCATTTCTATTTCATTTGGGTTTGATTACCATCATGGGGTTCGACTAAGGCAACCCCCTATTCTCTAACCCTAACCTTTTCCTTCTCTTTGCATATGTGTTTTTCCGGTTTATATGTAGATTATTCAAAGAGTAAAGTGTTGAAAAGGTGTCATCATTCCATCCACGTCAACCCAAGTCAACAAAACCCTAGGAGGAGCTAAAAGACAACTTGCAGGTCATTTTTTGAAGATTTGGAAACGGGTCTCTGTCAGAAATAGAAGTAAAATTGGGTGCCTATAGATTCCAACCTCAAAACTCCTAAAAGCTCCAAGAAGACTAGGTCGCCATCATTGGTGATTTTTTCTCTATACCATGCCTGAAAAGTGGTTTATGTGTTTCTAGATACCTTTTTAGCAGAAACCTATTCCAACAAAGTTTCCTAGGAAGAGGACTAGGTCGTCCATTCTAGCATAAGTGTCCCAGTGAATATTTCTAGAAAATTTTAGGATATTCCAAAGCTCCTCTTCTATAAATTTTTGTTCCCAAGTGCACCATTTTTGTCTCTTCCAATTTCTTTCTAGTTTGCATCCATTTAGGTCATTTAATTTACTTTGCATATGGTTTACATTTACATTTAGTTTACATTTCATAGTTAGTTTGTTTCATTACATTGCAATACTTAGACACACCCTATCACACACAACACAACCCCTATCTTTAAATGAACTCACCAAAAGCATATCATTAGGTGAAAGAGAGTCATTCTTCCAACCTTGTCCCTAGGTGAGAAACCCTAGGGACCTAATTGGGGGAATCCTCTTTCCCTTCTTGCATATATCATTTTGGTGGTTCACAATGATATGAAATAATTAGAAAATTAAATTCTCTAAATACCAAAATATAATAATCAACATGACACAAACATATACCAAGTCAACTCATAATCATTAGTAGGAAAGGGTGGAGTATCAAATTTTAGATTTAAATATTTAAAATCTAGGTTTAGTCTTGAGTGCATTAGGATGAATCTTGGTTGGTGCAAGATTGAAGTTGGGTAGAGAAATTTATATTCTAAAGGTAAGGAACAAATATATGAAAGTATATATGACTAGGGTACAATATGTAAAAATCAATGTGAAAATATAAATAGGAACAAATAAGAATTAAGGATTAGGCCTAAATAAAGCACAAGAATATGCCATTTTTTATATACACAATTATGTTAAAATGGACCAAAACTAAATGGAAATTGGCATGCATATTTTGATCTCACTATGTATATATATGTATATATATATATAATTTATATAAATACATATATACATATATATACCTACATATATATACATATATATACATATGTATACATATATATATATATGTATATATGTTTGTATGTATGTATATGTGTTTGTGTATACACATATATACACACATACATTTATATATAATACCACATGGAGACTAAAAATGAACTGATAAATTAAATATTGCATGTGATAGTGACGAGTTTAAACCTTTTCTAGTGAATAAAATTTCCTAGTTTTTGCTAGTTCATGAATGATTTTATTTTAAAAAATATAACATTATAAGAAAAAAACTAATATAGGGAGGATAATATATAAAAAGAGAAATAATGATGGTTAATTTATTCCACCAAACTCTTATAAATGATTAATTGAGTAGTTATCTTCCTTTAAATAAATGTGTCACGCTTTTAACGAGAGATGAGTTAGAGTAGATTTACAAGAGAAGCACCCCTGACATGTCATGCTTTTCATATAAGTAGTATGTTACATACACAAACTTGATGCACTTGGCTAATGAAGTCTAAGTTGATTTTTGATCTATAGTTTCTATTATTATGCTTTACATCACTACTTATACCACTTGTTAATATATGTAGGTCTAAAAATTATTTGTTTTTATAAAAAACATTTGATGTCAATTCTAGGCACATTAGGCAATTGATATTTAGTAATCAACATATTCTAAGAAAAAATAACATGGTTAAACATACACTTACATTGAAAAATTAACATCCACATATTGATTAGTGCTTGACCCTATCATTATGGTTTGAATTGATTGTTGACATTTAGGGGTAGAATTGTCATTAATAGATAAAGGTGTCCTTTAATATTGGCCTCTAGAAATGGAAAATAAGATTTTTAGTTTTTGAATGCTTGAATTATATGGGTTTAGTAAATAAGTTATTAGCCTCCACACCAAATTTAAATTATGGAAGCACTATAAATGACACTTAAAAGTTTTTCTTTAGGTTTTTTATTTGTGAATGTCTAAATTTTAGGGATTTAGTAAAGAATTTACTAGCCTTCATGCCCAATATAAATTGTAAAAACCATTTAACAAGGCATAGAGTAACTTTATCATCCATAAATTTATTAAAAATACAAATATTTAGATAGATGTGTAGTTAGAAATAAATATAAATAAAATCTAAGGAATTTAATTATGGAGATAAATTTGATAGAGTTCATATTTTTATTCATATTCACATTATGTAAGATAGTCTAGAATTTTTTTTTTTTGATCACACATTGATATTTTATTAGGAAGAAATGTAAATAATGATTCCAAAGAAGAAATACTTGTGTAAATAATATTTGAAGCTCCTAATTTATACTTAATATCATTAATATTGATAGACTTTATTTTTCTAATCTTAATAATTTTACTATATGTTGGGTGAATATTTTGTAATTCCTTTACGAATTATAAAATAGGTATTTTAACCGCAACTATGATGAGAATGTTCTCTCCTCTCTGAAAGAGGAGGCTCCCTTCTTACTGATTACTGGAACAAAGAGTAAAATACACTAAATTAAAAGTATTTACACTAGTTTTAATCATGTGGGGTGTGTTGCATTCGTCATTTTCTCTTCTTTCAAAAAAGACATTTACAATGTTCCATGGTAATATTATACAATGCTTTACACCTCTAAATATCTACTTAAGCAGTAGTCACCAATACTCTCGATCAAACATAATAGTAATCAAAGAGTACTAGTATAACTATATTAATTCACCTCCTTTTATTAACTAGATTTGAACTTGCAATTTGAACACCGAGTTTCAAAGTTGAGTCACAATTTGGGAAACACTTTGTTTCATAAGATTAAAGGTACTAATTAAAAATGAGCTCTCTCATATTTATAGAGCAGAGAAAAAGAGCCAATCTAGGAAAGAAATAACTACTTTAACTTATTAAAACGTGAGAGTCCAATTTTATTTGGGACTTCCTTATTTTTACATGTATTTATAATTTTGAAAAAGACATGTAAATTGTCCAAATCCAATTACAAAAAACATGAAATGATAAAAACTAAAACAAGGGAGAATCAACCTTCTCCAACACCCTTTTCAGAAAATCATCATACTTCTTCATGATGGATTGAACTCCATCTCTATTCAGGCCTAAATTATGTTTAGAAAAGGAAATGACTCTTAGGATTGACTCCTTGACTGTATCACAAGCTTCATCATGCCAAGTCCTAAAAACTTTTAAGTTTTCCAAGTTCAACTAAATATCTAGAAGCTTATCAATCAAAGCCACTAAAAAGGATTGATCTTCAAATTATTTTTTAATTATGATAGTAAATTCTTGGAAAGCTATCTTAGAAGAGAGGACCTTATCATTATTATCTCACAACTTACAAGGAAGAGCTCTTCAACTCTATTGACAAGGTTCAAATTACTATCTTGGCTGATTTCTCGAGAACTTTCCAAATCATCAATTAGATCTTTGATGATATTTACTTTATGTACCATAGTCTCCTTGACCTCTACATACATATCTCTATTAGGAATGATTCTAGCTTCCACCAATGTATCGAGTTTAAGATCCTTTATTTATATCCAATCCTGCAAACATTTTTCCATATCTTCCTTTTATCGAACAAAAGCATCAAGATTTTCATCCAACTTTTATTTTATGGCCTCTATAAACACATAAAAATGGCCTAAGACCCGCAAACCACATTTTTCTATATCATGCTTTGTCTCAACATAATTAAAATATTTAATTATGTCCTCTAGGACAATGCCAACTATTAATTAAATAATTCTTAATTATTTAATTAATTCACGTGTTTTATTCTTCCTCGCTATTTAAATAAATTACATTTATTATTTAAATACATCGCTAAATGCTTATGTCACTCTATAATTAAATAAATTTCTAAATTTATTCAATTATTATTAGTCTATTACTTCCTCCTAATTATTTAAATAAATAAACTTTATTTATTTATTTAATACGTCATTAATTATTTATGTCTGCTCATAATTAAATAAATTCCTATTATTTATTTAATTATTATCCTCTTCAACTTTCTTTCTAATTTTAAATAAAATCCTATTTAAAATTCCCCACTGTCTAATTTTCCTCCACAATTGAATAATCTTAATTATTAAATTGTCTTATTGATTTTTCTTTCTAAATTTAAATAAAAACATTTTATTTAAATTGACAATTTCCCTCTTTCCAAGTAAATAATTTTAAATTATTATTATTTACTGTCCCATGAATTCACCATTTTGGAACTAATTTAAAATATTAATTTCAAAATAACATTTCTCTCCACAAAGTAAGTTATTTCTAAAATGACTTGATTTTCTAACTCATCTTTTTCCACTTACTAATTCTTATCTCATTGTCACAACTATTCTCATTCCTTAATTTAATTTCTTAAATTAAATCTTGTCCACTCAATTTGAATTTCATCCTAGAGTTGCACTAACCCTAATTAAGGGGTTTTTATTCTGAATCTTGACCACAGATTCTAGGGCACTTATCAATCTTTAATCTCATCCATCCATACAAAATTGTATTTTCCATAAAATGCCAATTTTGTCTTCATCTCAAAATCTCTTAATATCTCTTAATTTCTAGACTTCTCCTTCTTCATGCATTCTTGCATTTCTTTATTTAGTAAATCCTTCAAAACTTGGATTAGGGCTAGTCAATATAGTAGAGTCTGCTCATCACAATCTGAGGGAAAAATCATCATCACAACAAGCTGGAAGGTGCAATGGAAGTCAGCCATGGAGGAGGAAGGAATGGGTGAGATCTCTCCTATTTGTTCTTTACTTTATTTCATATGCATTCTATTGTCATTGTGGGTTTTATTTCTATTGCATGTATATGTATGCTAATATAATCTTGATCTATGCAGAAAAATCCTCAATCACATTGGTGAACCCGAACTTTTGACACATTTTTTTTAGGTTTTCCATACGTTTTGATAGTTTTTGTTGGTACAAGTATGAAATGATGCATTTGCCATCTCCTGTGACACAACTGCTCTGCTACGCTGCATTTGCCACCCACAATGACACATATGCAGTGTCGAGGTGCACTTGCTCTGTTTTGCAACACATTCGATAACTTGAGCCGCATTTGTTAAATTGAGAATCACATTTTTCATAATGTGTCACATTCACTCTACTGCAGTGCATTTGCTCTGCTGCGACACAGGCGACTGGTAAAGCAGTTTTTGTTTGTGTCTCTTTTTTTGGATTTTTATTTTGTTTTTGTTTTTAGATTAGTGATTTTTCTTGATACTAATCTTTCTGTGAGAGTGTGTGTCAAGCTGGAGTCAAACAAAATGTTATTGATTGTTTATTTAATTTAATTTCACAATTTGCATTTCACTAATTAGGTAAAATGAACAATCACACAATTGCATAAGGTTAAAAAGAACAATCATTTCTCTTCTTTTTCAGGGGTCTAAAATTAACTATTAGTTAGCTCACACTACAAACGGTTAAAATGAACCCCATGCTTGACAACACTACAAATAGTTAAAATGAACCATTGTTTTTTCTATTTTGTGATTTAGTTAGTTATCATAACAACACATTTCAATTTGAGCTTAAAAAGAACAACATGCAAGTGTGAGTTAATATATTCATGTTCTCTCTCTTTGTTTTTAAACAAAGATTGATTGAGCTATGAATATGTTGGCTCACTTTTGTTAGCCTTAGAAATTGGGTCTGCTTTGGTGGGAAAAAGTACTCACCCCAAAGTGACTCAAACTGGTAATGCGCTAAAGCCAAGTGACACCTAACCAACATATAAATTTTAATGTTTAGGAAAGCTTAGCATTACAAAACTTCCTACGGACCATAAATTGACTCCCTAGTACCCTTGTGGTGTGTCGAAACCTATAGAGCATAACTTCTGTAGACTGGGATGATATTTCCTCTCGCGTGGCCTACTGAATAGGTGCCTGAATTAAAACCTTTATTTTAGTGACCAAAAACCTTTTATTCTTTGGTGCAACAACGATCATTGCCAAGGCACCCACACCTGCGTAGTTCTTAGTAGAGATGATCAATTTTCCATGGGAGTTTCATGGAGGTTGGAAACTTGGTTGCCTTGAGAAGTGAGTAAAATCCATGTGGGATCCAAAAGAATAGTGTCCTTGCAGCCATAGGATTTTGTAAATGTTTTTTGTGTGGTTGTTTTTCCTTTTTTACAACATGTGTTTGCCAACTATTTTTAGATAGCTTAAAAAAATGAACATCAAGCTTGCCAAAATCTGAAACAAACTGGTCAAGCCGCTATCGCCCTCTATAACACTGCAATTGACTATCATTCAACACATGTGCTTGATCAAATGCCGCATCTTCCATATTGAACCAAAAATTCTTATTACCAAGCCGCAATTGCTCTATCACACCGCATTTTCTTTACTAAATACCGCAATTGCATGTCTCACAATGCATGCACTTTACTAAACGTCACAATTTCTCTATCACATCACATTTTCCATTCTACAGATTATATGCTAGAATCTTGCAATGCATTTATCAAATTGCAACACATTTGCTAGAATTTGAGACGCAACTGACTATTCTTCAATGCATTTTCCTTCCTGGAACACAATTACTTCTTAGAATGATGCATTTGAAACTGCAACACATTTTAAACCTGAAGTGACATATTTTCCTATCAACTAGAAAAATATTATTACTGTCAGAAACCCGAGGCCAAACATTTACAAACAGATTTCCTAACATTTTCTTCCAACAGTCTTTGTCTCAAGCCAAAACACTTGTCCAAGTCATCCATCTTTTCATTTTTAATTTTCATTTAGCTTGCAATCTACCATCATCTTCAGTATAGGCAAAGTCTTAAGTCCTCAAATTTGCACAATTTAGGATAGACAAACTTTCCTTAGTTTGTCAAACCATTGTCTCAAAAAGTAAATTATCATTGGACCAGATCAAACAAACCCATCCTTAGTCATTATCCTTTGGTGATCTATTTCCAACTCATTAGTCTAGTGTGGAAATTTCACTTTGTCATTTTGTCATCTTGTCCTTCAAACCAGTCCTTTGACAATCCAAATTGAGACATTGGCCAAACTTTGAATGGTTAGAAAACCTGTCCTAAAAATAATTTTGACGTAGGACACTCATTACCACTTTGCATAGTCTTAATCTCATTCCATCCACCATCATGTCTTCAAGTCACTATGGCATGCTTGCTAGTCGAATTGAATTCCAATTCATTAGTAATGGTCAAGCACAAATAGCTAGGGACTTCAAAATTCTATACCTCCAATCCAAGTCCAAATTTGTAACCCCTAGTCCTCCATCCATCTATCCCTATTACCAAAAACTCATAAGTCATATTCCTCTATCTATTTCCCCTCCCTATCATGAATCTTTTAACACAAATCTGGCCATTCATCCACAACAAACACCCACCTATTGTCCTTATCCTAACTTTGATAGGGGAAACCAACCATCCACATCATTTCCCAGTCCTCCACCCATGTCATATCCTAATCCTCCATTCACGTCATATCCTAATCCTCCATCTACATCATATCCTATCCCTCCATCCACGTCATCTCCTTGTCATGCATCCATTTCCTATTCTAGTCCTTCATCTCATCTTAATCCTTCATACATGTCCTATCTTATTCCTTTACCCACATCCAATCCTAGTCCTTTATACACTAACCCTTTCCAAATATCCACATCCTATCCTAGTCCTATATCCACCAATCCTTTCCAAGACACTCCATCTCAACATACATTTAGTCATGAAAACACATCTAGTCATGGTCTCCAAAGTCACATCCCATTTAGTAAACTTGAGGATACATGTCAAAAATAAAGTCCAAAGCATGACACCATAACTCCCCCATCATGTCAAGATCAAAGTAGTCCATCCTATGACCCCATCTTTATGTCCATTCAAGAAGTCCTCCTAGACAATCTGGCATACCAAAGACACCTATCCTTGGTAAAGATTCCATCCAAAACCATGTCATTCAAGATGAACCTACCCTTGGTCAAGACCCTATTTCCAATCATGTCATTCAAAATGAACCCATATTTGATCAAGACACTATCTTTGATCAAGAAGTCCAAAATGATCCACTCCTTGACCTCTATGCCCTTCATGATGAAACACTTGAAGATGACCCTCTCCAAGCTTCCAACATTGACACTAAAAACAATGAGACCCTTGCCACCATGGGACACATAGATGATCTTCATAGAGAACAAGAGGCTTCTATCTATACATATTTGCAAATGATCAAGCTATAGCTGAATTTAGTGGGATCTATGACAATGACCATGAAGACGGTTTTGACATCAACTTCAAAACACCAGAAGAATCATCAGAATCTGATATATTAGAAAATCATACCAAATATGACAATCAAAAATCTGTCCAACATTTCAGTGAAGCTATAACATCCTATCAATTAGGATCATCTGTCTTTTTCAAAGCAAGCTTTCTTACAGATGAGAAGATTTTGAGCATTAATTTTCATAATAAGGATGGGTTAGCATCTTGCTTCTGAAATAACAAGTACCCCATCACAAACAAAATTTTTTAGAACATGCATTATCAAGGAAAAGGACTAGGCCTACATGAGCAAGGAATTATAGAACCTGTACAAGTTCAGACATATTATAGACATCAAGGTCTTGGCTATTTATAAGTCAGAAAATCTAATGATGTTAGTGGTCCCTCCTCGATTTTGGGGGAAACTTTATTAGGTACAAACATCAAAATGGGTTCCATGAGTAGTCCTTGTCATAAGATTGTTGCCAACACCCCTCCCCCCACACCCCAAACCATCATTCCATCATGAATAAACCTTCCATTTGGAACCAACAAAAGTCTTGCAAATACAAAATCCAAAATCACATGTCAAAGGCCAAGGAATCAATCAAAAATACAAGTGGACAAATGCAGCTAAAATGGATCAAGTCAAGAAAAGAATGAATTAGGAAAATAAAATATGCCAAATCAAAAAGTCAATCAAAATGTGGAGCCATAGCACAAGAGGACTCCCACATATAATACATGTCCACCCCCTCCAAAATGGCCATCAAGAAAGACACAAAAATGTTGGTTCCAAACACCATCCTAACTCGACACCTAAATTTTGGAGAATAAAAACCAATACATCCAAATATTTAACCAACCCATCCATGTCCACCATCATCCATCATAATCCTACATCCTCCTTAAAGTCCAAACATCCCATGTCACAAATCTGCTGTGTCTTGGCAGAAAATATTTATCATAAGGACTCTCATGGCACTCTATCACGATGTGCGTATTCTAATAAGGCCAATTATAGTATCACAAAGGATCATAATGACATCGAGCAATTGTATGCAAGCCCTATCATCCTAAAAAGGAAAATACTTCAGAAAGGTCACTATTGAAATGTCATGGCACCAGTCTCTACATCAGCACTGTCAAAGGCTTCAACACAGTCAGTGGTCATCTAAAGCATCAAGGCTATTCAGAAAAATGAAAAAATACAAAAAAAAATTGAAAAAATCTAAAAAATTCGTCACCTTAATGAAAACTTGGCAAATAGGCGTCTTGGAGACACAAAAAAAAAATGAAAAAAATAAATAAAAAATGACAAAAATAGTAAAGAGAAAAATTTCATCCAATAGTGAAAAACATTTTTATGGCACTTTGGATAAGTACCATGATGAAAACCTAGCAAACAGGCGTCATGTGTAAATAAAATTTTCTATGTGGACCATTACACTTGGGGGAAATTTGTCTTATCTCCCATGCCCTTCACATGACATCTCCTATGAAATTTCCATCTATCCATCTAAACCTTATCACTCTCTGTCCATTTTCCCATCGACTTTGATCTTGATAAGGACTAAAATACAAAAACAGGTCATGCTTTGGGAAAAATCTTGACATGTCTATCTTTTGGTCATACCTTATTCATTAAATATCATTTCATTACCTTCATAGCCTCCTTTTCACTATGCGACATCATCCTTGGAGACCATATGATAATTCTCCTAGTCCAAGCCATCCATGTCTCCTATCTTTTACCAAATCCATCCATTGTCCTTTTATACTGATCACCCATCTTGGTTTCCCTTATCAATAGTCTAAAGATCCCTCGTCATCCCATCTAGTACTCACCAAGTCATTCCAAATGCAACAATATGGAAAACCTAGTGCATCATTCAAAACATTCCTTGACTGTGTCCCTGGCCCTGCTACAAAATTTTATCCTCTTTTCATATCATTTTCATCTTCAAGTTGTTTCAGGATGTGTCCTTCCCACGTCAAACAACGTTGTCAATGTCATGATCACCTGTCAATCAGTATTTAGCTTGAATAGCAAAAAAATCATGGTTTTCCTTGGATTCATGTGCATCGGCATCATTCACATGCATTTGTCACAATTTTCGCAAAACATCAAAAAGTCATAAAAATTAGAAAATTCTTGAAAAATGTCCTAAAGAAAACACAAAAACATCCAAATCAATGTCACAATCCCAAAAAAAGAGTCAAAGTAAGTCACATCTTGTCAAGTCCGTCAATTCAGTCAGTCTTTATCACTGGTCCGAACTACTTTGTCTCTACGCATTTGCTACGTGGGCAAGGCTCATCTTTGAGTCCTCGATACATTAGGTCAGTCCTTTTAGGTTTTTCAAAATAAAAATCATAAGTCAAACATGGTCGCATCGGTCAAATAAAGTAGACATAGTCACACTTGACACAAGATAGTCATTCAAAACATCAATGTCAAAATTGGTCAAAATCAGACAACATAAGCCAATCAATCATACAGTCAAAATCAATCAACTTGCTAAAACATTAGTCAATATGTCAATCTCATCACTTTTTGGTCCTCTTCAAGATGTGTCCTTCTTGGATTTGGACCTCATCAAAATTTCCTTTTCCTTTTCAGGATGTGTCTTTCCTAACTTTAGGCACCATCAAACCATCAAATTGTCAAACTATCAAACAATAAATCTTTGACAAACAAACATTGACAAGACAATTAAATGGTTGTTATTTTTTTGCTATTCTATCTTATATTTTTATTGACTTGTCTTTTGGTCATGTTCCTAGCTACCTCGAGGATGTCCCATGAAGGATTTAGAGGTGTGATGAAGTCTCATGATCTATTTTTTTTTCTTTGACTATTGTCTGTGGATTGTCTTGACAAAAAGACTAGGGAAAATTGGCCTCTAGTATGAGTTAGGACACTCCTTATCTGTGACCGTCTATCTTGCAAGTGAATGACCTTGCACACCTTGGTCTATGTCATATCCTGGTGTTTTTTGTCCATTTGTGTCATTTTTACCGCTCAATGATGATTCGGGCAACACTCTTGTAAACATTGAAGGATTCTAACATGCATTTATTTTTCCACATTAACCTGCATCTCCTTCCCCATATCGGCATCCATGTCTTCTATGCTAACATTCATCTTTTTCTCCCTAACATTTCTTCTAGTCAACATCAATATCACCCTTATTTATTTTTCCTTTATACTGTTGTTTTCATCTTCTAGTCTTCTCATCCATTTCGAGAGCACACTCATGTCCTCTGAACCCAACTTTCCTCTCGAGGGGGCATACTGCAACCCTCCTCGTCATTCTTCCTCATCCTATTTTGTACTGGGGCATATTTTTGACTTGTTTTCTTTGTGACAATGTGACAAGCTGCATTATGACAAAGAGGGGAAAATGTAAACACATAAAAATGGCCTAAGACCCACAAATCACATTTTTCTATATCATGGTTCGTCTCAACATAATTAAAATATTTAATTATGTGCTATAGTCCAATGTTAACTATTAATTAAATAATTCTTAACTATTTAATTAATTCACATCTTTTATTCCTCTTGACTATTTAAATAAATAAATTACATTTATTATTTAAATATGTCACTAAATGCTTATGTCACTCTATGATTAAATAAATTCCTAAATTTATTTAATTATTATTAGTCCATTACTTTCTCCTGATTATTTAAATAAATAAACTTTATTTATTTAATACATCATTAATTATTTATGTCTGCTCATAATTAAATAAATTCCTATTATTTATTTAATTATTATCCTCTTCAACTTTCTTTCTAATTTTAAATAAAATCATATTTAAAATTACCCACTTTCTAATTTTCCTCCACAATTGAATAATATTAATTATTAAATTGTCTTATTGATTTTCTTTCTAAATTTAAATAAAAGCATTTTATTTAAATTGACAATTTCCCTCCTTCCAAGTAAATAATTTTAAATTATTATTATTTACTATCACATGAATTCACCATTTTGGAATTAATTTAAAATATTAATTTCAAAATCACATTTTTCTCCACAAAGTAAGTTATTTCTAGAATGACTTGATTTTCTAACTCATCCTTTTCCACTTACTAATTCTTATCTCACTTGCACAACTATTCCCATTCCTTGATTTAATTTCTTAAATTAAATCTTGTCCACTCAATTTGAATTTCATCCTAGAGTTTCCCTAACCCTAATTAAGGGGATGTTATTTTGAATCTTGACCACAGATTCTAGGGCACTTATCAATCTTTAATCTCATTCGTCCATACAAAATTGCATTTTCTATAAAATGCCAATTTTGTCTTCATCTCAAAATCTCTTAATATCTCTTAATTTCTAGACTTCTCCTTCTTCATGCATTCTTGCATTTCTTTATTTAACAAATCCTTCAAAACTTGGCTTAGGGCTAGTCAATATAGTAGAGTTTTCTCATCACAATCTGAGGGCACACTCATCATCACAACAAGCTAGAAGGTGCAATGGAAGTCAGTGATGGAGGAGGAAGGACAGGGTGAGATCTCTCCTATTTTTTCTTTACTTTATTTCCTATGCATTCTATTGTCATTGTAGGTTTTATTTCTTTTAGATGTATATGTATGCTAATCTAATCTTGATCTATGCAAAAAAATCCTCAATCACAGCTTGCATCCTTTTCATTTTTTGAAGCTTGTGCAATAATCTGGTCTAGGAATTCAATAGGCACTCTACCCCTTATGTGCACCTTCTCCACCTTCTCAATCATAGGATCCTTAATACTTCCAACCACTAGTTTGACTAACTCAAAAGTTTGGGTAATCTTCCCTAGTACCTCTGTCAATTGTTCTATATTTTCTTTGTACTAATCCTTCACTTTCTTGACTGCATCAAACTTCTCAATAAGATTCTTCAATGTAGATTGGTATTTGCTTTCACAATGTCATGTGTGATCTTCCCTAATTCAAATCTTATTATAGAATAGTCAGATATATCCACCCCTTCCTATGTTTTATCTCGAGGTTGTGCCACCTCCATGTATCTATTACCATCTTTTTCAAACAATAGCCTTGAGAGAGTCTTCACATATTTACTGGTTCTTGCTATTATAGGTGCAAGTTGCATAAAGTTGAAGTCATCTGGGGAGATGGATTATTCTCTCCTCTTTGGAATTTGTGATGAGAGCCACTCTAGGAGTCGTTAGCTCTCTCCTAGATTTGTAGCCATTATTTGAGATTTTTTTGCTGCACTCACAAAAGTATTGGTTACGATAGGAATTTTAGTTAAAAAACACTTGTAATCTCAACACTAGACATTTGAACATACACAGTTATGAATTATTATAAGTCATAATGAGATATAATGTCAAAATATGGGGAAGACAAACTTGGCAATGACATTGGAGATCCTAACACATTATCCAAGCCATGTTTTTGGTTTTCAAAAATAGTCCCTGAATGGGATGAATGTATGTTTTGAATTGATACTAATAGGAGATATTAACAATGACTATAGGAGTGATTAAGGTAGATGGAAAATATTGATCTACTATTGTAGCAAGAATATCAGGAATAGGTGAAGTCATAGGAGGAGGAGTAAGAAAGACAATGACAATGTGGGAAGAGGAGATAAGTGGTTCTTTTGTAATGTTATCATGAGATGACATTTTTTATTCCTCATGGAAGTCTTCCTCTTCTTTCCTTTCTTCTTGCATAGAATCCTCATGTTCCTTAGTATATGGTCCTTCTGTGGTTGTATTTCCTTTCTTACTACCACCCTTGGCTACATATTTTATTTTTGGTTTAGATGGCTTGCTTGAACTTGGAGCATTGCTCTTGTTCTTTATTCTCAATTCAAATTTCTTACCAATAGGATCTTGTGTTTCTTCCTCTAACCCATTGAGAAATTATTTCAACTGAATTCCCCTTTCTTGTAACCAAACATTGGTGTTATAAAAAATAGGTTAAAATATTTCTTATATCAATGTTTCCTCTTTTTAAGACCATTGAATAGGAAGAAGGGGAGATCCTACAATTTTTTTGTTTCTTTGATGCCTTCAGGAATGTCGACCAAGTACAACTTCTCAATCTACTTCAAAGTGAGCCTAAAATAGTCCAAATTTAAAATTTCCTCCTTTGTTACGATGTCAGCCCATATATCCTCAATTTAGTGTACACGCATATAAGCTTTCTTTATTCGATCCTTCATACCTCGATAATTGAAATCAACCATTCTCTTGAATATTTTTAATTTGAACCATTGCATCTCTGACTCAATAACTTTATCTTTAGGAGAATTTTGAATAGAACACATGATTATCAATTGAAACTTGAAACATGGCTTATGGGATTCCATCTGCTTGCTATGCACTACAACTATTTGTATTCGCAACTCCATTAAGACAATTTTTTCAGTGGGATAACATGGAAGCATGTAAAGATACCCTATAAAGAAACCAACTCTTAGATATGTAAAAGTAGGAAATTGAAGATACAAAGAGCCATATTTATTCACAACTTTCCAAGCCTCATCTAATACTCTTTTCCTTCCTAGCTTTGGATAACACACACACATGAATGAATCAAAGAAAGCATCTTCACCCTTTGAAAATGATGAATTATTCCATTTAGAGCTAGTTGTGAAAAGTACTTATACAATGGGGTTACCCTTTTGTTTCTCTTTGTCCAAAAACCAAAAAAAATTCCTTGTGGCTACAGTGGCATACGCCAAGTATGAACTCATATAGAAATTTTATGTTATAAGCACCTTGGTCAATTGTTCATGAATAAAATTCTTGATTTCTTCACCACAAAATATTTGTTGTCTCCTAATCGAAATAATATTGATGTAGAGATACATCCAGTTTTCAAAATTAGATGTGATAGACAACCCTTACACTCTACTAAGAAGAGTGATGAGATCGTTCACATCTTGAATGCAATAGCTATGAGGGAAACTCTTAGGCCATCTAGAGATTCCTAGTTGAGGTGTCTTCAACCATTTTTTATTAATTACCCAATTATTAGTTTTTAGGTCATTATCATATTACATCTATGTAGATTCTTTATAGATCTCTACATACCTATCAATGCTTTGAAAGATAAAATCCTTATCAAAGAATTCAACATCCGATCTTATAATCAAATTCACATTTGTATCCTCGATTCTTTTGGTATCCTTGTTATAATGAGAATCAATTTATAAGACAAACTTTGGGTTATGTGCTACCATAGGAAAAGAGGCCACCAATTGGATATTGCTTTGAATAATGGACCTCATACCATTGTCCAAGGGTTGTTTTTTGTCCTCTCAAGAAATTTAGACATGTCAACATGCCTGATTTTTGTATCCTTAATCTCATAAATGTTAGATATGACCACAGTGGTTGAAAACACTCCTTGATACTTATATTTAATTTATTTGGCCTTACTAGGAGATAGATCTAACATCTGAAGAAAACTATGCCTTGAAGAATTACAGATGTGGAGATCTTTAAGTACGTTCACAAGAAACTAAATGAAATTTTTTAATAATATTTGTAGTGTTGGAGAAATTGCATATTGGAAACTACAACAAGGGGAAAAATAAATTATTTCCCATATATTTGGGGCTTGAGCACAATGGGTACGAAAAATGGAGCGTGAGCAATCAAATTGACAAAAAAGAAAAACTTCTCTAGTGTTAGAGAATTTTCACATTTTTCGTTAGGTTGCTGAAATTTAGCACTTCTCTAGGTAGAAAAAAGAATGCAAGTTTTTAGATGTTGAAAAATAGTGCTTTATCAATTGGTTATGACACTTCACAAATGGTGTTGTAAAATCATTAAAATTCAATGACTATGCAAATTATAGAAACTTTGATTTATGTAAAGTCCACAAAATTTACTGACTTTACAATTTGGAAGATCTTTTAACCTTGAGAAACCTCACTAAAAATTAGTAACCTTTCATGGGTAGAAAACTTAGATTAACATATGATGTTGCATTGGGGTTTTTTTCCCAACTTTACATCAAACACTGACTTTTCATGCAAAAGCAAAGAAAAACCCTGCTAGTGCACTTGACTTGGGAAAGTTTCTCTTAAGCACAATCAACAAAAAAAATTGATAGTGAAAAAGGGTTCAAACTTCATCCAAATGCGGGGAAAAATTCTAACATTGTAGGTAACATATGCTATGTCAATGCAGGGTTAAGGAAAACCCTAACCATGCATGATGCTTTATGTCGAGTTAAGTTTCATTACTTTGGTGGAAAACATTGATCATCTATTTAGCATGGTTTTAAAACCTATGAAATTTTGTTGATAAACCTCGACATTACATAGCATGAAAGGGTTATATTAACTTGATTTAACCCATGGTTAGGTGGAAAAAAATCTCCAACACTTCGAGGAAGGTCAACATGGGAAGGATTTGGAAGATTTTACATACCCTCCTATGCATCGTGGGTTTTAATACCCACAATGCATAGAGGGTACCTTAGATTTTTCACACAAAAAACTTGAAAAAGAAGTATAAAAATTGATGGGATTATGCTCATAAAACGTGGCACGTGACTCTACACACAAAACCTGCAAACTTGAAGTTGGAGAAAATGGGTATGATACTAGTGTTTAATGAATTGGTGAACACAAAACATTAAACAATGCAAAGAAATTTCAAAAACTTAGGAAAATAAAGAAATTATTTTAAAAAGGAAACTCACTCAAACTAAAATAAAAATATAACTCAAAGAAATGAAAAAAAAATTCAAACAAGGGAAAATGAAAATGAACATACCTAGAGATAATGAAGAAAAACGAAGAAAACCCTAGAGAAATTGACAAGAAATTCATTGCAAATCCATGTAGAATCTGAAGATGAGAAAGCCGAGACTCAAAGTGAATGTGTAGGTGAGAAATATAGGGAAATACAAATTAAAAA
Source organism: Sequoiadendron giganteum (assembly GCA_007115665.2). NCBI lineage: Eukaryota > Viridiplantae > Streptophyta > Pinopsida > Cupressales > Cupressaceae > Sequoiadendron > Sequoiadendron giganteum. Next base: position 616,294,220 of record CM021108.1, read on the forward strand.
AAACTAAAACCAAGTAAAAACTAATTTAAATGCCCTCGAAACATAATTAAAATTGCATTAATTACTAACTCGTGTGGTGTCCAAAATTGAATGGGCAGGAAAAACCAACAATGATGCAAGTTGAAACTTGATAAGTAATATGGAAGGTCACTAAAATTCAATGACCTTGGAAACCTTTTATTTTTTGCCTTTTGACTTGCAGGGGCATTGAATTTTAGCACTCTTGCAAGTGCTAAAATTTTCTAACTTCCAAAAATGAGTTTTCACAACTTGCACCAAAACGTGGATTCAACCAAATGAAAAAGGGAAAATGCTTAGAAAGATGTTTTGAGGCTGGGTGACCATGGTTGAGGACTAAGTAAATTGACCTTGTTTCTCCTTCTTAGAGTGTGTAGGTTATGAAAAAAAAGAGTTTTGTAGGGGTTATCGTATGAGTTGAGCATAGTTGCATTCAAGGGTAACAACTGGCTCTAAATGGGGAGATTCCTTTTATCACTCTTTGAAATGATTGAAGTGTGAAAAATTCCATTCTCTAAGTGCCTTCAGCCATCCATTGGGCATAGAGTTAAGTGAAAAAACAAAAAGACACAAAATGACTCAAAAAGAAAATAATGCAAAGATTGGACAAGTATTTACAAAACTCATAAATGTCACCTCAATAAGTAAAGTGCTTTAGATGTTGTTTTCTATGAGGTAGCATAAATATAATGCCATCTTGGTATGCAAGAAAGAAACTATTTTCACCACAGAGTTACTAAATCTTAAAAGGTCCTATCCATAATGAGTCAAAATTCCTATGCTTACCTTTGGGCTCTCTCCTCTTGTCCCACAAGAGAACTAGATCTCTAATCTTGAGACTTTGCATTCTTATCGAAGAGTTTGTTGACTTGATATTATTATTCCACAATCTGGTTCACCACTTGGACATGCTTCTCCTCCAATTCGATGAGGTACATAATATTCTTGTCGATGAAACTATGAAATTTATTATCTTCTATGGCCTTAGCAAAATTTAGTGTAGGCAATTCCAAGGTGTATAGGTGTGAATTTGCACCCCTAACGCAAATTCTCCATTTTCCCCTTCCACTTTAGAAAACTAAATTCAGAGGCTAAATTCCACATAAGCTCGATGCCTTTGGTCCACTTGGTGTCCTTTTTGTGTGTCAACAAAGGAGTAACTGTTGAGGACACCCGCGTGACACATAGACGTCCATGCTGTGCACAAATGTTCAAATGGCACACTTACATCCCTAACAGATTCCCATGTCTGGAGCCTACAAAGGTGTTACCATTCCCATTGGGAGTCGACTTGTAATGCCATCTTTGATCGACCGACCCGAATATGGTCATTTTCTTCCCTTTTTCCTTCATATTCACTATTCATTCCTTCCATTTTCATCTTGCGACCTCTCCATCCTTTCTAGCTATCTCTTCACCTTCTTGAGACTCTTTGAGTCCTTCGAAAATCTCTTCACAAGATCCAAGAAGCTTCTCCACCATCTCTCCACTCTTTAGCAATACTTTACACTTCACAAAAGAAACATCAATGCTCCATCACTTCAATTCTAGAGCAAGTGTGGAACAAAACACCATGACAGTAGAGGCTTGAGTTCCTCTCGTTTTCTCCCCCACTAGCCTTGAGCACTTTGGGAGGAGCTGGTAAGATTTCACTCCTCTCCTCTATTATTTGGTTGAGTAGAATAACACTATTTTGTAGTGCTTTTGTGTTCTCTACTTCAATTCTACATTTCTCTCTATCTATCTAGTTGTTCGTGGAGGTGGGAACACCAAAATGGGGTTTTGACTGAGGCAAACCCCTATACAGCCCCAAAAATTTCTCTCTCTCTCTCTCTCTCTCTTGTGTGTAGGTATTGAATACATTCATGTGTTGGAGGATTCATCATCCATATGGTTGTAAGTATTTCCTTTCCCTTCTTCTCCTTATCTTTATCATTTTTATTTCAGTCTATTTCAACTCTATCACTTTCTGGAAGTTCTTAGAAATTGGAGTAGAAGTAGTTGCTTAGCTATTCTCTGAGATAAGCTCGCTTTCTAGTCTATACAAGACACCAACACACCTATGGGACACTAGTGTGTCACATTGTCATTTGTGTTTTGCATTGACGTCCTTTGGGCAAGAGCTTGTCGGTTTGTCCAGAGAATCTTCATGACTTGCTCTTTTTGGTTCTAGAACTCTTGCTACTATTCTTTGAGGTAGTTTAGGGAATTTCACCCTGTGAGGCTCTCTGAATGAAGAGAACTCATGAGTAGTGAAGCCCAGTTCTCTACATTTTAGTGAACGTAATGTCAAGAGCATTGTTCTTAAAAAAACTAGGAATTTATTTACCCCTACTTGGCGGGGTCATGAATTTTGAATCGGTGTTTGGAATTCAGAAAGTTTTTCACCATTGGAAAGGTCTCCTAGATAAATATTTTAGTTCCTAAAATACCAGTGCCTTCGGTAGTCAAATTTTAGGGATTGGCGCAAGTTTTGAACCCAAATTCCACTTCGAAGATCTTTGAAAATGCACATTACTAGGACATAGAAAATACCGAAAAAATCATAATGAACTTAATATCTTCTTTTATTATTTTTTAACCTAATTTTTTTCAAAATATAATGATGTTCCCTTTCATGCATGTGATGGTGACTTGTCTTTACCCATGTCACTTGGTGTCTTTGATCCTTCTCATGAAAGTCCTCTTGCTTCAGAGGATATTTTGTTGCAAGAAGATGAAATCATTGATACCTTTCTTAATGTTACTCTACCTTCTCTTCATTCCACTGCACTCTCGTCTAGAGATGAGGCAATTGTGAATGATGAACCTTCTATTCCTTCCAATGCACTCTCTTCTAGAGATGATGTATTCGTGAATAATGAATCTCCTACTCATTCCAATGCACTCTCTTCTAGAGATGTTGCATTTGTGAATGATGAATTTCTTATATATTCTAATACACTCTCCTCTAGAGATGATGCATTAGCGCACGATGAATATCCTTCCACATTTGATCCTCTTTGGATCGATGTTGAGAGTATGTCTTTGAATAATTATTGTACTAGTTGTGATGATTCTGTAAATGTAATCTATGTCTATGCTGCCCCTCAAAGGCCTAAGAGACCGGTCATTTGCGTGACTCCAACTAGTCCTTCTCCTAAAATGGTTTTTTCTATTGATGGTGTTCCATTTGATAGTTATTCCCTTGAACTTTCTATGGATCCCTCTTATAGAGCGATAGCCCATACCTATTATACTAGAATGAATAAACAACAAAGCCTTCCTCAAGCACCTGAACCTATGACTAAAGCACCTAGTGATTATGATCTTGCCGAACAACCTCCAGTTGCTTCGACTAAGATCTCACTATGGGACATGCTTCAGTCTATCCTGTTTATCTGAGGTATGCTTCAAGAAGCCTTGCAAAATATCAGAAGAAAGAAGATCCTCTAATGCTTATAGTTAATATTAATAATATTAGCATTAGACGTACTCTCATTGATATCGGCTTGATATTTAATGTGTTTAGTATTGATCTATTGCCTAAAATTAATATTGACCCATCTTCTATTAATGCTTCTTCTATCATCATCCTTGGGTTCGATAATGTTAGGAGATAAGCTCTAGGTACAATAGTATTACCTTTGTAGCTTGGACCTATTACTATACCCACTCTTGTATATGTTATGTCAAAGAAGATACCATATAACTTCCTTCTTGGTAGATCGCAGATTCATGCTATGGGTGTAGTCTCATCTACCTTGCATAAATCTGTTAAGTTCATTTTTAATAATAAAGTAATCATAGTTAAGGATGACTCTAATGCTATGCAATTGTGTCAGATAGAAGTTGTTGGTTAGGCTTTGGTTGTGCCTACTTTTATCCCTTCAGTATCTTCCAATGTGTGGATGTTTACTCTAGCAGTACCTACTACAAAGGATACTCTTGAGATGAATGTCCCTGAGGAAGATCCTTCTGAAGCAATAAATACTAAGTCTATTCCTTCTACCTCTTCTCAAAGGAATGTATATCTTGGTGATGATTGGGGTTCTTCAGACTTTATGAATTCCTTCGTTCAGGAATATAAAGTCGACCCAATCTGCTTAGAATTTTAGACAACATAATTCACACCCACCATCAAGGATGATTTTCCTTTTGTATCACAGGATAAAGTGAATCCAAACTATTGTTTTCTTAGTGTTGATCCTCCTTCTAAGGAAGATGATTATGCTTTTGCTAAAGACAATAATTTTGATAGTCCTATCAAGATGGATGATGACAATCCCGTAGAAGATTATGTTCCCCCTTGCTAGAATAATGCTCTCTATGAGGACCCTCCTTCTTCTCATGATTTTCAAACACGTTATGGCCCCGAATTTAAGCTTGTCTCTAAGTATGGCTATGAGTGTAAAGGTTGTGGGTGCAATGAACAAGGCATATAAGTCCCTATAGAATTTTCACCTCACAAGCGTAACTTGGGGTTTGGTTGCTTGAATGAATAGTCTGAACGGGAACCATGGTTGAACGTTGACACAATATCCATTCAACCTCGTTCTCGCAGATTGGTCCATCCTCCTTTGTCTTCTATCTTCGTGTCTTCTTCTTCTCGTGAGTATTCATACTTTTTTCCACAAGAGAAAGGGTTACTTCCTGCTTCTCATCCTTTGTCTGAGTGAGAGTGTATTTTTTTGCGGCTTCTTAAAGCCCACTTAATTACTCTTCCTCCTACATGCAAGAAGTCTCATAAACATGATAAGGAAGAACATTCTTTCTGCGCATACCATCAAGTGCCTGGCCATTCCACTAGCGAATGTAAGGCCTTGAAAGATAAAATAGAACTTTATGAATCAGGTGCCATCACTCATTTGTTTGCTGATGCACCTATCTCTTCTTTGAATGACAACTGATATGGAGGTTTATCTTTATCCTATTCCAAATATCTTGCATAGTTCTCCTCCCCTGTATCTTGGGGGTAGTGATAACTTCTTTTGGAGATGCGTGTCCCTCTAAGGACCCCCTTCCCTTCTCTCTATCTTTTGAATGTGGCATCCCTTGAGTGGACCTTCTTCCTTTTGAAGGGTTCCCAAGGGATCCCTTTGAAATATTTTCTATCAAATGAATTATGTGGCATCTATCTTGGGGGCAACTCGACTACTTATTTCTTATCTTTTTGTCTAGCTCGGGGGGAAACTGACTAAACCTACTTCACTTCCTTGTGTCTAGCTCGGGGGCAGCCTGACTAAAATTTTCTCTTCAAACAATGTGTACCTTGAGTGGACCCCTCCTCCTTTTGAAGGATTCTCGAGGGACCTCTTTGAAAGTCTTCCAACTTGAAGATAGTTAATGTGACTTTCTGTTTACTTGCTCTACAGGACCGAGAACCTATAGAGCTATTTTACTCGATGATATAGGTTTTCCTCCTTGAGAGGGGATTTCTTTTATCACTTTTAATTGGTGGTATAGGTTTTCCTCCTCGAGCAAGGATTTCTTTTATCACTCTTGCATTCAATTCTATCTCTCTCTTCTCAACTATATGTACTGGATTGAAGATCTACATCTTCTTCATCCTAAGTATATTTTTTTCCTTTCTTCAGCTTGTCCTACACTCTCAAGTTCTCCAGATTGTGGTCTTCTTCCTCAAAAATTCAAGTATACATCTCTAACCTTATGTATTCTTCAATCTACTTTACCAAAGAACTCACTAGTATTCATGCTCGCTAAAGTGGGGGAAAAATGTATAGCATGAATTTTCACCCCTAACACAAATTCCCCTTTTTCCCCTTCCACTTTAGAAAATAGAATTCAGAGGATTAATTCCACATAAACTCAATGCCTTTGGTCCACTTGGTGTCATTTTTGTACGTCAGCAGAGGAATTACCATTCCCATTGGGAGTCAACTTGTAACACCCTCTTCGGCCGACCAACCTGAATATGGCCATTTTCTTCCCTCTTTCCTTCATATTCACTATTCATTCCTTCCATTTTCATCTTGGAGCCTCTCCATCCTTTCTAGCTCTCTCTTCACCTTCTTGAGACTCTTTGATTCCTTCCACAAACTCTTCACAAGATCCAAGCAACTTCTCCACCATCTCTCCACTCTTAAGCAACACTTTACACTTCACAACAACAACATCAACACTCCATCACTTCAGTAGAGAAAGTGTGGAACAAAACACCATGATAGTAGAGGCTTGAGTTCCTCTCATTTTCTCCCCCACTAGCCTTGAGCGCTTTGGGTAGAGGTGGTAAGATTTCACTCCTCTCCTCTATTATTTGGTTGAGTAGCATAACACTGTTTTATAGTGCTTTTGTTTTCTCAACTTCATTTCTACATTTCTCTCTATCCATATGGTTGTCCATGGAGGTGGGAACACCAAAATGAGGGTTTGACTAAGGAAAAACCCTATACAACCCCAATAATTTATCTCTCTCTTGTGTGAAGGTATTGAAGGCATTCACATGTTGGAGGCTTCATCTTCCACATGGTTGTAAGTATTTTGTTTCCCTTCTTCTCCTTGTCTTTATCATTTCTATTTCAGTCTATTTTAGCTCTATCACTTTTTGGAAGTTCTTAGAAATCGAAGTAGAAGTAGTCACTTAGTCGTTCTTTAAGATAAGCTTGATTTCTATTTTGTACGAGATGCCATCACACCTGTGGGATGCCAGTGCGCCGCATTGTTTTCTTTGTTTTGCGCTGACGTCCTTTGGCCAAGAGCTTGTCAGTTTGTCTAGAGAATCTCTATGACCTTCTCTTTCTAGTTCTAGAACTCTTGCCACTATTCTTTGAGGTAGTTTAGGGAAGTTTTCCCCATGAGGCTCTCTAAATGAAGATAAATCATGAGTAGCGAATCCCCCTTCTCTACATAAGGTAATTGGAATCTTTATATTAACCCAAACAAGAGTTGGAATGGTGCTATCCTATTATCCATTTTTGATTAATTCTATCATCCCGCAAATCATCGTACAATGCCATGTGTCATGATCTCTAGTTCTTGTCAAATATCTTTCAAATTATAGTGAGAAAGTTCTTATTGTTGGATTTTCCTTGACCATTACCTTAAGAGTAATAATATGAATAATATGACATTGTGATTCCATGCTCGAAACAAAACTCAATGATCTCACTTGACAAGAATCCAATAGCATTATTCGCTACATTTTTATTTATAACACCAAATCAAGAAATGATTCTTTTTTTCAAGAACCTGCATACTACCTTTGAAGTAGCATGCTTCATTGGGATAGCCTCCACCCACTTGGTTTCAAGTAATCAGGGGCTGTGATAAAATAAACATGTCCTACACTTGAAGGTGGATTGACAACACCAATGAAGTCAATATCCCATTGCTATAAGGGTTCTTCAATGATGACCAACTTAAGTGGAAGAGTAGCCAACTTAGGCTTGCCTATGAACTATTGACAAGTTCACATTTACATACATAATTGTATGCATCCTAAAATAGTGTAGACCAATAGTACTTAGCTCATAATATTTTATGAGTTGTCACTAGTGCAAAAAAATGTTCACCATTGTGCCAAGTTGTGGAAAGATTCCAACAACTTGCTCTATTGAGCTTTATCAACACAACATTAAAAATTACCATCAAGAGCCCTCTTGTACAAACCATTGTTCCATAAGAAAAAATTTACAGCCTTAAGCTTTACCATTCTTTTCTCCTTGTATGTCAAATGCTCCAAACATTCTCCATATGATAGAAAGTAAGAAATATTGGAATACTAGCTGTCAATTTTACTAAAAAATTGATTAGTACGAAGATTTTTGATGCTTACCTCTTCATAACTAGATAACTCATCTGGATTATTGTCAATAATGACCTAGCACAAACCTTTCCCATGCACTAGTTTCATGGGCTTTATCCCCATGTCATACTCTTGAATTTTGGCTTGATCCAGTTGCCCCGTTTTGTACCAAATTCCTGATGTTTCAAGATTGAATTGACTGTAGACTCTGGCACTAGTGCAAGAACATGGGAGTTAAGCATTTAGAACTGGAAATGCTTCACTACCTTAACCATAGTCAATGCATGTTTTTTCATTTGAGATTACATCAATTCATGAGATTTCAATGGACAACTCATGAATGCAACAGGGGACTCAAAACCCTTACTATTTTGCTGCACCAAAATGGTTGAAAGTGTATGCTCAAAAGCATAACTATACATAATGAAATCTTTAGTGGAATATAGTCTGGCCAACATTGGTGTATGCACAATAGCTTCTTTAATATCATTGAACACAACTTTACCTTCTATAGACCAATGAAAATTTAAATTTCCCTTCATCATATCCATGATATGATGTGTCTTTTTTGTGAATTCAAGGACCAACCTTCATAGGAAATTTACCTTTCTGAAAAAAGAGTGAACTTATTTCTTACTCACAAGCAGAGTAAGAGATTGAACTACTTTGACCCGTTCAAGATCAACGTTTATAGCTTCCTTGGAGATGATGTGACCAGGAAGTTTTCGTTTCGTAACACCAAAAAAATGACTTCTTGGATTACGATATATTGCATGTTTTCAACACCTCTCTAAGACTTTTCATAAGTGATAAAAATGTTCTTGATGTTTCTAAGAGAATATTATCAAATGATCAACATAAACAACAATAAAATTACCCACAGAATCACAAAAAGCTAAGTCCATTCCTCATTGAAATGTGGCATCGACATTGATTAGACCAAATAACATTTTGGGGTAGGGAAAAGCACCCCATGGTGTGGTGAAGGAAGTCTTATGATCATCTTCCTTACTAACCTCCACTTGATTATATCTCGAAAAACCATCTAGCATGGATAACATCTTGGATCTAGTTACCATTTGCAAGACTTCATCCATTACTAGTAAAGCACAATAGTCTTTCAATAATGGCTGGTTCAAATTTTTGAAATCCACATATATGCGAATTTTCCCATTCTTCTTATGAACTAGAACAATATTTGCCACCCACATTGAATGGTCAATAGGAAATGTTATCCTCGTCTTGAGAATATTCGGATTTTAGATGATACCAAAAACCTTTGGGTTATACTACCTTTAAATTTTTTTATGAGGAAAACATCTCACCTTTAGTGGAATTTCATGTTGTACTTATTTTGGCTAGAATTACTTTAGGTCTTCATAAGATTAGGAAAGTACGTAAATGTACTACCACAATAATTCAAAAAACTTTCCTTTCTCTTCTAGAGTACAACACTTACTGATATTCACCATCTTTAGATTTCCTTTGGTTCCCAAGTTTATTTTCTCAACTTCATTTGATGAATTAGAGCAAGACTACTACTACTTTTTGACATAATGGTCATGTTTATAAAAAAGTCTCTCAAGAGATACTAACCCTTTGAGAATCTTGATCCCTTTGAGCTGCAATACTTCCTCATCAGTACTAGGATCAACATCATATATTGAACCTTGAGGTGGAGAATCACTACCTTCAAATTATATCTCATTAAAATTTTTGGCCTTCTCAAGAAATACTATGATCTAATGACTGTCGTTGAATATTTTCTAGTTATCAGAATTGTTTGGAAAACTGGGTTGAAACACTAACTCAATAATGTAGGTAGAACCATGGAAATGTTTGTTTGGAATCAAGAGTGCAGCTGATAATTATAATGAATGAGCTCTATCATTGTACTCTCTTATGACTACAAAAATGTTAAAAGCTTCAAACTCTTCTATACCATCCAAAACTAAGTTATAGTAATTCCTTAGTCATTCATTCTTTGTTTGATATAGGTTTTTCACCTAAAAAACTAAAATTTTAGCATCACCTTGAGAATGCAAATATCTTATCCCTTTCCTTCATGCAACTTCCATGCCTAACCGCAATGATTCATACTTTGTAGTATTGTTAGTGTTGTTAAAATATAGCTTAAAAGAAAAAGGAAATAATTTTCCTTGTGAAGAAATGAAAAAAATTATAGCTCATGATCATGTGGAAGAATAAATTCCATCAAATTTAATTGTCCAAATATCATTTGGATCTCCTAAATCAGAAGTCTCAATATCTTAAACTTCTTCGTCATATGTAGTTTCACTATCTGTAAAAGACATATCATTTGAAGACAATTCTTTTTTGAAATAGATTCTTTCTCTGAAAAGGATGAGACATTAGTTTTTGACTCATTCCTTTAATGTCTACTCGAAGACTCAACTGTTGGAAAAACAAGCATAGACAACAGAGAGGGGGTGGGTGAATTAGTTGTTATAGAAATTAAGCTTATTCAACCTTAAACAAATTTAAATCCTAGATATGATAATTAACAGTGAAAGCATGAAGCAACAACACATCAAAGACACGTGAACACCAATATTTTATATGTGGAAACCCTGTTAGGGGAAAAAACACAGTGCATGTTAGTCCACAAGATTATACCCTCTTAGAAGTATAATAAAATAAATGAATAAGGAATGCACATGCAAGGAATATTTCCTTCCAACATCATAGTTATGGAAGCATCTAATTTTTTTTTGTTCTTTCTCTCAACAACTTCATTCTTTTGTGGGGTTTGAGGAGCAGATAACTACATTTTTATTCCATGATCTTCACAGAATGAATCAAACTCCCAGGAAGTGAATTCACCACCTCTGTCTAATCTTAAACATTTGATCTTCAAACCTATCTCAATTTCTACCAAATCTTTGAAGCTTTTGAATTTCTCCAGTGCCTCATGTTTTTCTCTTAAGAAAGAAACCCAAACCATTCTAGAATAATCATCAATAAGCAACATAAAGTACATTTCTCCTTGTAGAATTTTTATTTTGGATGGACCACATAGATCAGTATGTACCAAATCTAGTACTCCATTCGAAATATGTTATTTTCTTTGAAATGAAATTCTTGTCTTTTTTCCAATTTGACATTCCTTGCATATAGTGTTAGTAGGCTTCACTAACTTAGGTAGATCTCTGATTGCTTATGTGGAGCTTATTTTGAAAATGTTATCAAAGTTCACTTGACACAACCTTCTATGCCATAACTAGCTTACATCAACTTGAGCAATCAAACAACTTTCACTAGCAGCATTCAAGTGAAAAATATTACCTCTTGTCTTTGTACTTGAAGTAATCACATTTCTTGTGCTTCACAATATCCTAAACTTACCATCTTTGAACTGAAGATTGTAACCTTTTTCAACCATCTTTCCAACACTCAATAGATTATGCTTCAATCCTTCAACAAAGAACATCATCAGTATTGCATTTTTCACCAAGAGAAATAGTGCCTCTACCACAAATCACACCAGAATTGTTATCTCCAAATCTTAAAACACCACCATCATACTTTTCCAAGCTTAGGAATTTTCTTTTATCACTAGTCATATGATGTGAGCATCCGCTATCGATCACCCACTCATCCTTCTCATCAATTATGGCTGCAAGAGCTTTTTCAATATTCTGATTACCAACTGATCAGTGGAAACCAAACCATTTAATTTGATAGAAATGAATAACCATTCATCTTCATTTCCAGTTTCTTTATCAGATTCATCATTGGTAACTCCTTCTTCAACATAATAACATTTCTTTTAAAATCTAGTCTTATCAGGTTTATACTTAGAGACTCTTTCAGGACATCTTGATGAAAAATGACCTATCTTACTACAAGAAAAAAATTTAACAGGTAGATTTCCTTTGTACTTACCTTGTCCTCTTTCTCTTTCACAATTAGTGCTTCCAGTTCTTCTAGCTCTCTTTCTTCATCTTCAATTAGTTTCATTTCTTCTTCATACTTGAATTTTTTTCTAGAACTCTCTCCCCGATCATATCTCTGTTGGATTTTTCTGGATACAATAGCTTTGAATGTAGACTCTATCTTAGGAAAGGATTCACCAAATTCACTCAACTCAAAGGTAGAAATTTTTCCAATCCACATGTCTCTTGTCACATTTGTTACTGTCGTGAGCTCTTCAATAGCATGAGCATTTGTTTCGTAAGAAGTAGGTACAAATCTAAGTATTTTAGCCGCAATCTCATCTTCTTCCAAGGTTCCACTGACACATCTAATATCAATCACTAATTCATTTAACTTTTGTGAGAAAAAAAAGATGTTTTCATCTTCACTCATCTTCATTTTCTCCCACTTGCCTTTCAGACTTTGCAGCTTAGCAACTTTCACTAGTGCATCTCCTTCATACAATGTTTCTAGATTTATCCAGATCTCATGTGTAGTCTTTAGACCTATTACATTTTTCATCTCTGAATCTATCAAATCACTTAGCATTGCTTCTATAGCCTTGGTATTATTTTTTCTTCTTTGATCTCATTGGTAGTAGCGGGACCATTTTGAGGAATTGTATATCAATTCTTTGTAATCTTCTAGAAAGGCTCACCTATGCACTTCAAATGACACTCCATTATGACTTTCCATAGAGAGTAGTTTGTACAATTGAATCTAGGACTATCCTTCTTGTATGATTCCATCTCAAATCACCTCAAGCTATTAGAATTCTTCAGAGGAACTAGCTCTAATACCAATTGTTGGCAAAACAAGGATAGAAAACTGTGAGGGGGGGTGACAAAAATTAAGCTTATTCAACCTTAAAAAAATTTTAATCTTAGATATGATTGTTAATAGTGAAAGCATGAAGTAAAAAAATATCAAAGACACATGAACACCAATATTTAATATGTGAAAACCCTGTTAGGGGAAAAACCATGGTGGATGTTAGTCCACAAGATCATACCCTATTAGAAGTATAATGAAAGAAATGAATAAGGAATGCACATGCATTTAGGCATGCTGCCTAGAGCTCACTGCTCAAAGGGAAGGCTCACTGACTTACATAAGACAATCAGATTAAATCCATTTGATGAGGTTGAACTGAGAAATTAGCTTCTACAAAAGCTTGATTACAATTTCAGCTAGGCACATAAACACTTCTTCACACTTCGCTCAATCTCCTTCACACTCTACTCTACACTCGAATGATCTGATCTTTATTCACACATATATTTTACTCACATTCATCGAGCATACTCTGAGTGTACTAAAAAATGAATAAACAATCGATCTTATATATCCGCTACACAGATTTACATCAACTCTGTCGGCCAAAAATAAAGAATAAATTACAACTGTCGGCCTCAATACATGAGAAAATATTAATGTGCACCAACGTAAGTTGGTCACAACATAGTGAGGACCTAAATCAATATCCTCAAACATGCCAAATAATAAAATATTAAATCATAAGGATGTACAACATGCTACCACCATTATGTCGTCCAAGAACATGAAAAACTTAAGCACACAAGAAAAAATCTTCAATCATGAACACGCCAATCAATGCAGATGTACCAAACTAATAGATAACAATCTAGAAACATCACTGAACACCTTAGGAACATACACAGTAAATCACTTTAACAAAATTGCAATCTCATCTTCCAAAAAAACCTGCTACAATAACTAAATAACTATAGGAACACAAAACTTAATAACTTCCTCAATTCTTGATGCATACCACTAAAATTTTTAGAAAAAATACAAGATAGGCTCAGAAAAAAACCCTTTAGATCACACCTCCTAATTATCAACATAAAAAACTTTTCATCACTCTGACCTTCTCATCTTCACTAGCTGCCTGCAATATATTTATTACAATTTTCTTAATCTCCTCGACATATACAACCATCAAAATCACCAATTCTAATAGTGTTGACATCAATGACAACCACATATCAGCCACATGACCACAACATCCAACATAAAAATTCTTATTTGTCTACAAATAGTGTGTACTCATACCTAAAGACTCAAAAAGAATTTGAGATCTCAGATCATCTAACTTGGTCATAGAAAATTTAGTTTCCATTTCAAGAAGTAACTTTTTCATAACACCCTTGATAGGTATTCAGGATTCATGCATGCCCATGTTCAACTTACCTCCTAAATCCTTTCATAAATTAAATTCTAGCAATATTCCATAGGCTGCAAGAATGTCAACTACTATGACAGTCATCTTGATTTCTTGTCTGAGAATGCAAAAAATTCAAATTTTACATCCTTGATTTTCCCAATCAAAGGAAATTTTTATTCTTCATCGAAAGAAATAACCAAAATTCTTTGTAAAATTAAGACCCAAAGCAGTAGCCACTTTGGCAGGCATAACATTGTCAAAAACACCAAAGTCAATTACACAATTTCTCAACTTGTAACCATTTACCAACAATGAGATATAAAACAGGTCTATCCTCCTAGGGAAGAACGATGGAATAGAAACCAAGTTGCTTTGTGAAGGCATAGTGTTAGAAACAAATGGGATCTCATGAGAGGAATCATGACATGGATTGGTTCCCTTGTCTTTCAAAAACTTAACAAGTTTGTTAAACTGGTCAAGATTAGACTTTAGATATTCAACCTTAGACATCTCAATCTTGGTCTTCTTTATATGGTCAATTATATCAAAAGATTGGAAAGAACTTTGCAAAATAGAACACTGGTCTTTTGAATTGGAGTATTGGCCTTAGGAAATGAATAAGATACATGGGGATGAGTGGTACTTGCTTTATTGTTGTTTTATATTTTGATTGTACTGGAAAAGGAGTTCCCCTTTTGGCAATAATCACACATGGTCATGAACTATATTTTTCTTTCATCTCATCATATTGAGGTTGATCAAGTTGATTTTGTTGTGAGCAAGTGAACACAACAAAAGCATTAGTCATAAGATCCTCTTCATGAGATTTTTATTTATATTGCAAAAATCCAATATTAGAGTCGCTAGCCTAATCTACTTCCTCCTCTTGGAATAAATCAATGCTTTCTTCAATAGGATATTTTAGTTGTGTGTAATCCTCCTGATTAGCTTCATAGTAACCACAACTACATTTATGGGTGGAGCTTCAAGAGTGAGTCTTTCTTGCGGTGTAGGAAGTATGTTCTAGTTTCTAATAAAATTTCCAGAATCATTAGAATAATTGGGATATGTTCTCGTTGGAACGTCCTTGTAGGTAGGAATGGATAAACCTTTAGATATTTGTTTCCTCAAAGCTAGCAACTCATTCGCTAAATTTTGCACCATAGGATCTATGGTGCTTGGAGAATTTTGATATGAAGAAGTTTGAACTTATTTCTATTTGTTTATTTCCCTATTTTATCAGAAAGAATCAAATCATCTTCAAAAATAGTAGTTGACTATTGTGCTAATTCAAGATCAGTTGGGACTGCTCTACACAATAAGAAATTCACCTCTATCAACTAAGTTTTTATGAAAATGTACTTTAGATTATGCTCATTTGGCTAGGCATTAGCTAGAATACTTTTTACCAACCTATTAAACTTTTCCACGAACTCAGGCATGGGTTCTTGTGACTTGTTTCCCATGGTTGTAAGTTGAGATAGTGAAGCATGGGCATCCTCAATAGGCTTGAACATTTCCTTGAACTTGGTTCTAAGAGTGGCCTAGTTAGTAATAGTACCAATAAAAATATTTTAGAACCAATACATTGCAACTCCTTGTAATGTTTCCATGAAAAACCTTACTAAAAAATCTTCATGTTCGACACCATGAACACCACATACAATATAAAAAGTACCAATATTTTCATTAGGATTTTTTTCCATCTCCATAAAATCTAGGGATATTCTTATGTGAAACTTAGTGAATTTCATACAAGGGTGGTGTCAATTGCAAAGGACCAAAATCATTATCCCAAGGAACTTGTGTTGGTTGAGACATAGTGCCTTGAATTAAATGCGTAACAATAGTCACTTGAACTAGTGTGATACGTAAAACTCCCTAAAAATTAGAAGTCTCACATGGGAATGGCTATCTTACTCTTCGAGGAGGATAAATCGTGCAATGTAATCATGAACCCTTTGATTGCAGGTATATCTTCTATCTACTACAGTATAGTCTTTGAAACCAAAAGAAAATCAACAATAAAAAGATATACACAAACTTACAATAAGATACTGGTATACTTGTCCACTTGAATCGAAAGCGTGAGGGATTAATTATGTGCTCGTATCCCCAATATATTTTCCAAAGAATTATTGGGTGAATATTTTGTAATTCCTTTACAAATTACAAAATAGGGATTTCAGCCACAATTACGATGAGAATGTACTCTCCTCTTTGAAAGGGGAGGCTCCATTCTTATTGCTTATTGGAACAAAGAGTAAACTACACTAAGTTAAAAGTATTTATACTAGTTTTAACCATGTGGGGTGTGTTACTTTCACCATTTTCTCTTCTTTCATAAAAGACATTTACAATATTCCACGATAATATTTTATGATTCTTTAGACCTCTAAATATCTACGTAAGTTGTAATCACAAATATTCTCAATTAAACTTAAGAGTAATCAAAGAGTGCTAGTATAACTAGATTAATAGTAACTCAAAGACACACAAAAGCACAAAGTATTCTTACTTCCTTCTATGATAGTTTTTGAAGTAACAAATGATGCACATTATAACATGAAGTCCATCAACCCGCTTCACCAATAGATTCACACAAAAAGTGAATAAATCCAAGCCCAAAGTCTTGATAATATTTCACCAAGAAATTCTTACAACACATAATTTCAAGTAATCAATATAACCCAAAATTTTATATATTCTATCTGGAACATCCTTCTAATCATAAGAAAGAATCACCATTTATCCAATTAACAATAAGAGAAATAAAAAGAATGACATAAGAAAATCCTCACTCATACAAACTTGATTAAAAAAAAAGTTTGAAATCAAAAGTTTCTTCCTTTTATTAACTAAATTTGAACTTGCAATTTGAACACAAATTTTAAAAGTTGAGTTACAATTTGGGTAGCACTTCATTGCATAAGATTAAAGGTACTAATTACAAATGAGCTCTCTCATATTTATAGAGGAGAGAAAAAGAGATAATATTGGACAAAAATAACTACTTTGACTTATTCAAATAGGAGAGTCTAATTTGATTTGGGACTTATTTGTTTTTACAAATAATTACAATTTTGAAAAAGACATGTAAATTATCTAGAACTAATTAGAAAAAGCATGACATGATAAAATATAAAACAAGGCAGAAAATATCCTTCTCCAACATGCTTCACTAGAAAATCATCATACTTCTTCATGATCTCGCATGAATTTCATCTTTATCTAGGCTTGAAGTATGTTCGGAAATGGAGATGAATCTTGGGATTGATTCCTTTAGCACATATCATGAGATTCATCATGGATTCCTAAAAGTACTTTTAAGTTGTCCAAGGTCAACTGAATATCTAGCAACGTATCCATCAAAGCCACTAAAAAGGCTTGATCTTCGAATTCTTTTTTAATCATACTAACTTAAATTATTGGACAACTATCTTAGAAGAGAGGACCTTATCATTTTCAGCTTACAACTCACAAGGAAGCTCTTCAACTCTATTGATAAGGTTCAAATTACTCTCCTGGCCAACTTCTTGAGAAATTTGAAGTCATCAATCAAATATTTGATGAAATTTACTTTATGTATCATAGTCTCCTTCATTGCTACATACATATCTCAATTAGGAATGATTATAAATTCCACCAATGTATCTAGTTTAAGCTCCTTTATTTTTATCCAATCCTGTAATTTTTTTTCCATATCTTCATTTTCTCAAACAAAAGCATTAATAGTTTCATCTAAATTTGATTTATGGCCTCCATCCTTTTCATTTTCTTCATTGAAGATACCAAGAGCTCAAGACCTTATGCAATCAATCTGGTCCAAGAATTCACCAACCACTCTACCCCTTGTGTGCACCTTCTCCACCTTCTCAATCATAGGATCCTCAATACTAACAACCACTAGTTTAATTGGCTCAGAAGTTTGGGTAATCTTTCAAATACTACTGTCAGTTGTTTTTTTTTTTTATTTGTATTGATCCTTCACTTTCTTGGTTGCATCAAACCTCTCAATAAAAATGGTTGATATAGATTAGGCATCTAACTGTCTAGTGTCATATGTGATCATCCCCAATCAACTCTTGTTACGTAATAGTCAAATATACCCACATCTTCCCACGTTTTATCTAGAGGAGGTTTTTCCACCTCCGTGTAATTGTTACCATCTTTCTCAAACAATAGACTTGATAGAGTCTTCACCTTTTTCTTAGATCTTGTTTTTGCAGGTGCAAGTTGCATGAAGTCAAAGTCATCTAGAGATATGGCTTCTTTTATCATCTTCGGTGTTTGTGATGAGAGCCAAGGTGGGAGTGGTGAGCTCTCTCCTGATTTTTAGCCATTGTTTGAGATTTTGTTGATGCACTCACAAAAGTAGCATGGTTACAACATGAGTGTTAGTTAAAACAAAAATTGGAATCTCAACACTTGACACTTGAAAAAAATTAGTTATGAATTGAAGTCAGAATGACATGCAATGTCAAAATACGTTGAAGACGAGCTTGGAAAAGATATTGGATATCCTTACACATTATCCAAACCATGCTTGGGGCTTTCAAAAATAGACCCTGGATGGGATAAATGTATTACTTGAAGTAATACTAAGGGTGGATAGTAATAGTGACTACAGGAGTGACTATGGCAAGTGGAAAAGATTGATCAACTATTATAGTAGGAATATTAGGAATAGGTGAAGTTGTAAGAGGAGGAGTAGGAACGATGGTGAAAATGGGGGAAGAGGAGATGGGTGGTTCTTCTAAAATTTTATCAAGAGGATACATTTCTAATTCCTTATGGCATTCTTCCTCTTCTTTCCTCTCTTATTTCATAGACTCCTCATATTCCTCAGTAGATGGCCCTTTTATGGTCATCTTTCCTTTCTTACTACCACCATTTACTAGAAATTAGATTTTTGGTTTAGATGGCATGCTTGAACATGGAGAATTTATCTTGTTCTTTATTCTCAATTCAGATTTCTTACTAGTAGGATCTTGTGTTTCTCCCTTTGACCCATTAAGAAATTATTTCAACTAATTTTTTCTTTCTTGTAACCATACATTGGTGTTAAAAATAATAGGTTCAAATATTTCTTGGATTGAGGTTACCTCTTTCTCACACCATTGAATAGGAGGAAGGGGAGATCCTGTAAAAAAAATTTTCATGGGCTCGATCTAATATGTTACCATCATCTTCCATGTCTTTAAGAATTTAGGCCAAGTCTAGCTCCTCAATTTTCTTTAAAGTGAGCCTATAATATTCCAAATTTCAAATTTCCTCCTTTGTTATGATGTTAGGCCATATATCCTCAATTTGGTGAATGCGTGTTTAATATTTCTTGATTCGATCCTTCATACCTTGGTAATAGAAGTCAAGCCCTCACTTGAATTTTTTTAATTGTGACCCATTGCATCTCTGACTCAAAAAATTTAGCTTTAAGAGAAGTTTGAATAGAATACCTACTGATTGACAATGGAAACTTGAAACTCAACTTATGAGATTTTATTTGCTTGTTGTGCATTGCAATTATTTTCTGCAAAACTCCCCAATAAAGAAACCAACTCTTATATATGTAAATGTAGGAAATTTAAGATACAAAAAGCCATATTTATTCACAAATTCCCAAGCCTCATCTAATACTCTTTTCCTTTCTAGCTCTAGATCAAACACACACATCAATGAACCAAAGAAAGAATCAGTCACCCTTCAAAAATGATGAATGCTTCTATTTAGAGTTATCTATGAGAAGTATTTATACACTTGGGTCACCCTTTTGTTTCCCTTTGTTGACAAGCCTAGAAAATTCCTTGTGGTTCTTGTAGCATACACCACTTGTGCAAATTGATATAGAACTTGTGTTGTAAGAACCTTGGTCAATTATTCATGAATAGTGTTGGAGCTAAAATTACTACCTTGGTTTCTACACATTTTTCACGGACCATTTTCATCACAAGGCCCTGTTCACCCTTGATTTTTATTATATTCAAAATTAAGCATAATTTTCCCTCATGTACATAGCTTGTAGAATAAAACCCTTCACTACCACATTGAAATAAATCTCTTTCTTAATGTACTCCCTCAGAGACAAAAGGTATGTCGCCAAGACAATGCCACTTTGAGGAGAAATACTCAAATGTCTCTTTGAAAAAAAGAAGCAATATTTCAAGGAGACCTATATTCTTTGAAGAAAAAAATTAACTTATCTCCCCGACGAGATGAAGTCACAGTGGCATCCCTAGGATGTATGATTGTTTTGCATTTAGGAAACATAAAAACATATCTCAAAAATCAAGAGATTACTAAAAAATAAAGGGTGAAGTACTGGAAAGAACATGGTCAGGAATGCATTGTTACAATATCGAGGAGACATCAGTATGTTGAAGTGAGAAATGAAGAAATCTCTTTGACATTGCAAGAGCAAGCAAACATGAAAAGTCAAAGAGACAAGTGAAAATTGAGTAATTTTTTTTGAAAGTCTCTTTGACATAAACATGACTGTAGAGGTGCAATATCAATGAGACTATAGGATGTCGAAGAGAGATAACCACGGGTCTCTCTAAAATTTCAATGTCATTTAAAGGTTATCACAAGAAATACCATTGAAGGAACCTGGGTATGTCAAGGAGAAATAATCTTGCCAAGGAGATATATTCACCAATCTCATCAATATTTTTATGTCAGGGATTTGAAGAGGGAATAAATCAAAATGCACCCATTCAGGAGACCTTGTGGCATCAAAGAGAGAAATTCAAATGTCTCTTCAACATTTTAAAAGATGATCATAAACACATCAAAGAGAGAAAAAGGCATCCTTGACAATATAATTAAAGTCTCTTCGACGCTATGAAATAATATTTCACAAGGTTTACATGACCAATGAGGTTATTGAAGAGAAAATTGCCATTAATGTTTCAAGTTTATTAGAAAGGTGGCATGAGCACCATTTATGAACTAGAGTTGTCTCAAGCATGCCAAATTTTGATAAATCCAACTCCTTAGAAAGTAGAATTACTACGAATTGTGGTTGAATATCTAGAAGATGGAGTTGGATGATGGTAGAAATCTCAAGTATTGCAACATTTGTTCAAGTAAGTTCTCTTGGCTCAATTGAACGTGTTCTCTAAATTTTTTCTTGAAGTATGATACAAGTAGGGTTTAAAATGGACAAAACCCTTGAGAAACCAAAAGTGAAAAGGTATAAAATGGAGGCCATGCCATTAAACCAAGACTTAATAGATCAATATCTCAGGTTTGGGAAAAAGTTGAGAAGAGAAGCTCAGTTAAACCCTGCACGTGAAACAATAGAAGATAGACACAAAAAACTAGGAGATGTGTGGACTCCACATAGGGGTTATGACTTATTTATATATCATTATAGAAATAAATACAAACATAGGCTAGTCTCAGAACCATTGAATTTGAATCTAGCGAAGCTTGTGATGTCTAATGTCTTTGTTAATGTAAAATTGATTAAAAAATTGGCTAGAAACTATGATCCTAAAACAATGGAAATCTACTTTCATGATGGATCACATCTTATTATTATAACATAGGATTACATTTGTATGGTTTTTCAATTAGATACATCCCCAAAAAAAAAATTATGGATAAGGGATTTGCAAGAAGAATACCATAATATAGATGCAAGCTATAAGAGGTGGAAGCTACTTCTACATAGACCCAAGGGTCCATGAAATCAACTAAGAAATTTCTCTAGCAATGAAATACCCCCATTTCATGTGGATTCATTTGAAGAATATTTATAATACACCTACTATTCAGCTAGCCAAGTACTAGTAATTGATGCCCCTACCAACATGACTGCAACTCCTATAGTTTTGGCTATAGATATCCAAATCCAATTGCCAAGCCCTATTATTACACAAAATATTTATCAAAGACCATTAATAGTGCTCTTACTATCATTAATAACAATAGGGATGCCATCAACTTCAAGTAGTATTCACTGCTTATGCACATGATATTATATGAAGGGCAGGTAATCTGAATATGGGGAGAAGAGTTGAGAATCAAGGATTTAGATAATGATGAGAATTATAGACCACTGCATATGTGGACGTCCATATGGGATAGTAGATGTGGTAGATCCCACTATTTATATTTTGAAGATTATTTTGCCAAACCCCTGTATAAATTACTTGGCCACATATGTGCTTATAATTTATCCCCAAAAATATAGAGATTTCTCAAGCCAAAGGAGAAAAAACCTGAGGGAAAGGTAAACCATAATCGGGGGGATTGGTATGAATTTGAAGATTATATTGTAATTAGAGTGTAATAATTCAAGGTAGCTCCATTTTTTCTACCTAAAACTATGCCAAATAGAGTTGCATACCTTGATATTGAAAGGCAATTGGATTTCTCAGCCTTCATGCACATTAAAATCTATGGAAGGAAAACCTTTATGTCTTCTACTTTATGTTTGAGTGACTTCACTATCATTGCTGATACAAGATATGACTCAATTGGCAGAAAAATGGATCATTATTGCTTGCCACTGGGAAACAAGAGGGAGAATTTTGATCCTGAACATTTCATTTATGATGCAAAAATTTCACATATACTAAAGAGGTATGAACATGAATTCTTTGTTGATGATTTCATTAAGAATTGTGATGAAAATCAAGTAATGATGAGGAGGGTTACTTATAATAGAATTGAGGCTTGGAGAAAAATAATAATCCTATGGGTTACTTATAAGATTTTCATGAAATAGAAGATCCTATGGAGAGGATTCAACAAATGATTTTACATGAAGAAGATCTAAAAAATGATGTACCTCTCATAGCCTTCAAAAGAAGGAGAGATACTAATTCTAGGAAACAAGTTGAGAATTTAGAACCATTAAATTATTTTTTACCTCAACCTACTCCAGAGGTTAGCATCTCTGTAGATACTCCTATTATTATTGAAGATGACGTTGAGGAAGAGAAAGAGATTAAATAGATCACCATACCCACTATTCCCCAGTATGAAGAGCCACCATAGAGGAATGTGATCACATTTGAAGCCTCTAATGAGTTGTTTGATGATGTGAGACATCAGGCTAGCTAGAAATTCATTGAAGATGATGCATTTTTTTGAACCCATGAGTTTAAATCTTTCATTTATGAATACAAAGGAAAAATTATAAGAGAAAATATAGAAGAAATCAACCCTGAGAAATAAGTAGATGGCCTTAAAGAAATCCAGTTTGAGGTTGATAAAGAAATGAATTAAATCACTCCTAAAAAGAGGAGTGAATTACTACATGAGGTTGGGGTCATGCTTCTTCTAGGGTGGGATATCATCTCAAGCATTGTACATTTAATAGTTTCCTGAAGAGAGAGAACAAAACCTTACAACTGACAGATGAGGCTAGTGATAATATATACACTAGATCAGGGTATAACCCTGATAACACTACTTTGCTGATGTAGACCCTTTACCCACCAGGGAAAAGGCCTTACCTTATCAATGATCATGACCAGATCTTCAGACACCTTCTAGTGTAGAGAGTAGGGGATATAGACCCTATGGAAAGTTTTGATCTAAATTTTCATGTGGCTAGATTTACCAAAGCTCAAATTCAGAAATTGGTTAGAGATAACAAGTGGTTGACTGATGAAAATGAGAGGTTGAAACAAGAAGTGATCAAGTATAGAGATAGGTTACCTTCTTCTTCAAAGCATTACTCACCTTTGATTGAACATGAAAGGAGAGTACTTGAAGCCATGTCTAAGACCACATATTGAAAACATAGATATGAAACATCATAGCAATGGAAAGAGGAACTAAACAAAAAACTGAAAAACCACTATGCTCAAAATGGCATCTAAACTAGTGTGTAGGAGGTTTGATGATATGATTAAAGTTGCTAATAAAGTCTGGGTTATTCATGATAAGACATATACTACTCTATAGGAGCTTAATAGGTTGTGTAACAGAATGAAGGAGATGGAACTATAGATGAAGGCAAAGAAAGGTGATGATAAAGGTGTACTTCAATAGTATCAAGAGCTTATGAATGCACATGACAACTTCCATAACATACTCACACAATAATTGAGTGACTTTAGTTAATCACTAAGTATGGCTCTGCTAAACTTATTTAAGGAAGAAGACTTAAAAGACTAGGATACATGCAACACTAACTCATTTGATTGGAAAATCTGACAAAAATTTCTAATGAAAGCTATATAATCAGATGTATTGTCGGGCACTTATGCAAAATTTTCATTTTTTAAAAATTTTATCTCCGACGTTCGTCAGAATTTCGACAAAGATCTTTCACCAAAATTTCGATGGACTTGCAAATTTAAATTGTGGCCAACATAAATAAAAATGAGCTCGACAATTTATTGTGATAGTGTTTTGCTCGACTATTTTCTTGGGAAAAACTAAAAAAAACTCAAGAAGATATCACCAGGTTGAGGGTAGTCATTGTCTTTTTCCAGAATTTATTAGTGAAGTAAGATTTGTACTTCCAGGTTTGAAAATCATATTTTAAAGTAACATCTCATCAAATTTCATTTTTAGTCTTGTGCATTTTTCAGAATTTCATTTCTAGATTTTAGACCTGGCTTCACAAATTCTTTATAAGGGAATTGTTTATAACTGATGGAAAATTATTGATAGATTTGGACAAAGATTAGATTTGCAAGGTTTCAATTTTAACCCTAATGATCAATTTTCAATAGATTTGGGAGCCATAACTAGATAATATCAAAGGCATAGTGATAGCTACAAAGTGAAATAGCTATCAAGATTCAAGCCTAGAGGGTTGAACAAAGAATTGGGAATGTTTGATAGTGGATAATTAGAGCCATTTAGCTATCATATTTTTGAAGACTACTTCATAAAGATGTATTTTTCCCTTTCCCAAGTTTCAGAAATAGATTTTAGACCTTAGATGCCAATGTATTACCTGAAGTTCTTGAATTCATCTTGACTCTATACAAATGTATCTATTTTTTATTTGAACAAGAAAGAAAGAAAGCAACCAATTTGTAAATATTGTGAGATACTTCAAGCAGAAAACTAAAAAATGAAAAAATGAAGGTCAAGGCTTCTCTATTTTTCTCAGTTCACTTAAAATTTTTAGATGCTGCCAAACATCTAGCAAGCTATAATGATCATGCAGATTATATGATTTCTATTTGTTTTGTACTTTGGAACAGTTTACAAGATGAAATTGTCTCCTCATGTAGAAGTATAAGCTACCAAATTCCTTCAGAATTTGGTACAGGAATCAAAAGATGGACCTGTCAAATTGGAAACCAAACTTTTTGTGGTAAGAAGAGTTGATTTTGACACGAATGGCATGTTATAACAACTTTATTAAGTAATACAATTTATTTAGTTATTTGACAATTTGGTGATTTGTGTGTAGATATGCCACCATATGAAATTGAGTGGAAAAGAGCACTCCTTACCTTATCATGTCATATCCAAGTAAGATGTTATAAAAAATAACTTGTGCTTTTAGTGAAGCTGGTCAACCTACTCATGCTTTTCCATGCTTAATTTTTTCCTTTTGGATTGAGCTACTTATGATAAATTTTTAACTTTCCTTGCAACCTGTGTATTACCCTCTCAAGTTTTTAACTGGTTAAAAGCAATCTCTTATAAAGGATATAAAATTCCTTAGTACTTTAGATTGTCATTTATGTTAAGGGAGGCATCTGACTATTGTTTATATAATTCAACTTTATTTGAGAGTAAGCATATTTAATCTCGATGTGGTAGATTCAGACACTAAAAGAAAGTATTTGACCTTATTAGGAAACATAAAGCAAAAAATGTAAAAGTGCATCACATCTCTGTTGAAAGTGGTCCAATATCCTTTG
Organism: Sequoiadendron giganteum; assembly: GCA_007115665.2. Taxonomy (NCBI): domain Eukaryota; kingdom Viridiplantae; phylum Streptophyta; class Pinopsida; order Cupressales; family Cupressaceae; genus Sequoiadendron; species Sequoiadendron giganteum. Next base: position 616,319,952 of record CM021108.1, read on the forward strand.
TGATACCTACCCTCTAGAAACTTGACTATCCTTTGTCTTTTAGGTTATGCATGAGTTTATTCATTTGATTTCAATGGCCTTGCATAACACTTGAAGAAATTAATTGTGGTAGCTGCTTGAGATATTGTCCATGTACTCCTTAATACACTTATAGATTGTTCTCTTTTGAAACTTTGTGAGATGGAAATATTTATTAGTTTACCATACTGCTATGAAGAAAATGAACCCTTGACAAGATTTATGATGTTTTAAAAGCCCTCTTGACTACTCAGTTACTTTTATTTATGTATTTTTTAAAGTTCATCATACTACCCTATCACTATTATTATTAATTTCAATTCCCCCTTCATGGTTATGACATGGACTAATCATTGTTTAATTGAATAGTCATGACTATGATCTCCTTTTGGGAATCTATAGTAAAGTGTCATGCCTTTCTTTCAAGTCCATTTCCTCAAATATTTTCTCTTTGCTTGTTGCTTCTTACCTCTATAGTATCCCTATATTGCATATACATAATAATAAAAATTATGGTGATAACTAGTGGACATGGGTATAACATCAAGCATCATACAAATGTAGTTTATATCTGCATAAAAAATACCCAGAGATACTAATATTGTAGCACTAGTCAAAGAATCATCATCAAACTATATTTGTTGATCAAATACAATGAAAAATAAAATATATTAAAATATAAAACATTGATCTTTTATATCTACTCCACTGTAAATAATAAATACTTCCAACACTCGAATTGGAAGGAAATTTCTACAATCTTTATTATTTACAGTGGAGTAGATAGTAAATATCACTCTATTATTTTTTACTATATTTTATTTTGCAAATAGCATTGGATAGTAAACTAGTCACTACACTGTCAAACATAATGATTGGACCCTATGAATATATAGGTTATCAATATTTAATCAATTCACATGAGAAATCATATTGACCAATAGTATCAATGAAACTTTGATACTATATAACAATGACTAGTCTTAGTTTGATGACATTTCAAGACCAATGCATGAATATCATTTGGGCCTCATGGCATTGAACATTATTTTCATTCAACCATGATATAATGCTCTTACAGGAAGCACAATACTAGTATGATTGAATGTATCAAAGGAAATAGGAGTTAGAGTAGATAAAAAGAGAACAAAAATATTGTAGTGTAACCTTATTATTATATAAATAAACAAAAAAATAGTAAGAGTAGGAACCCCAAATATCATGTTCATTGTCTATGTGAATATGTGTGGAATAGAGTGACCCCTTATCTATTTCAATTGCTGATAAGGTTACGGTTTATTCTTATTCTCCTTTGCATAGTATAAGCTCTAACCAATTTGTAATATTTAGCTTAAAAGTCAAGATAGTATTCCATACTGATTCTATGTCAATAGGAGGGAGGAAGTTGTATATGGATTCTAGAATAAACATTGTAACCAAAGACATGAATTACATGGATGGAAGAAAATTCAATACAAAGGGAAATAGATTTGACATATAAAACCAAAGAATGTCCCTATGATATTTTGAAGCACTATTGTAATGGTGAAGTCAATTTAGATAGGGGCTTGCTTCATATGGAATTGTATGAGACATTTGAAGTTGCTTGTGAGAACAAGATTTATCTTAATCTACAAAACCAGGCAAATGAAGTGTTGTCCTTAAAAAACAATTTTGTTGAGAGTGTGAAAGTGAAGGTCTATACAAGATTGTTTGTATGTATTGGATTCAACATAAATATGTTAGGATCGGTCTCAACAATCATTTTAGTCTTTCAAAATGATATCATCCTTATTCAACCATACACTAATTTTTGTCAGATGGATGTAATCATTAAGGAAGACCCTTTCATTATTCCCTTAATGGATTGAAATTTCAAGGAGGCCATCTAATGGTGTTTCCTATTGATATCCAAAGCAGGGATGTGAATAATGTTGGAATGATGGATGCACATGTGTCCTTGATGAAGTTGCAATATTCAATGGAGGACCTTTGCCAAAAAGAAATATTCAACCACAAAGAAAGTATGATAATGGCATTTAAATAGAGATTCTATTATGATCTATCAGATATTTTACAAAGAGTACATATGCCTGATTATATAAGCAAGTGCTAAACCTAGAATGCAAAGGATGTTTCCAAGTGTTCAAATCACACTTCATGTGACAACAAGAAACCCTAACCTACTACCTAGGGAATGATAACAAGATGGAGATATGTTCTAGAAAAGAAAACTCATATTCTAGAAGGGAATCTCATCTCAACAACATTATTAAATGATTAAATGCAACCTAGGACTAATATGATTAATTAAGACCTAAGTTAACTTATGCTAGTGTAATAATTAATTAATTACACTAACACGCCCCCATAAGTGCAACTTAGGGAGGAAATGAAATATGCAATGATTATGCATGCTAATGATGGGTCCCGATTGATGGCCATTTTAGGTACCCATGTACATAGAATGAAAAATGCAACTAATCTCCCACAAACAAAGAAAAGGGGGAAAACCTAGTGGGAAGAAAACCCCTCTCCAAAAAATGGAGATAAAATGTAGAAAGGTGATGATTGGAGGACTCAAAATCATCCCCCCAAGGACAACAATCATCACATGGATACAATACAATCAATGGCCCCCCCTTAGGAGGGAAATAGAGAGACAATATAGCCCCACCCATAAAATATCATCACTTGCAAAAAAGGTAAGTGTATGTAGACAAAACATGATCCAATGTTGACAAACAACTTGTCTCTCTTTCAGAAGAAACAAAACTAGGTGCAAGTGCAGAGATGCTTCCCATTCCAGATAGGAATTGAAGGAAGGAAGGATGTATATGAATGTTGTTGATGTCTCTGAAATTTCTCATGTGTCTCCTTTCCTGATGAAGATGAAGATGCCACAACCCACTCAGGTACATACCTAATCAATGTAGAAGGTGACAAATCAAGATGATGCAGAAACTGATGCTGAACATGATCCAAAGACAACAATGTGATGTTCCTTCCACCGAAGAAATAGATGGAGACTTGATTTCCCCCCATAATGAAGTTTCCTCAAAAACATTGAGAGAAGACTAAAGCCAATCCAATGGTAGATGCAGAAGAAACTCCGATGAAGATGGAGGAAGTCACATATATGAAATCGTTGAAGAGAAACCAAGTGCCCCCAAGATAGTCTTAGGATTCCCAATTAAGGTTAAGACAATGAAATGTGGAGACTCAAGGGAACTCTCCAAAGTAAGATCTGAATAGAGGAGTGAGATCCCCTCAAGAATATCCTCCAAACCTGTAGAAGTGGCCAAGTTAGAAATCCTTGAAGAAAAGCCATCCTGTGATGTCTAAAGTGGAAAATGGAATGTGTCCTGATGAATGATGATGATGAAAGCCTCAATTAATGACTCTAGACAAGGAATCACTAAATGTGAAGGGATACCAATAGTCTCTGATGGAGAAGAAGGATAATATGCAAGCCCCATAAGCTACAAACAAATTTCTCCAAAATTACAAAGATAATGACCTTCAACAACAAATAGAAACTTCCAAAGCTGATATGCAACTGAAGTGATGCCACCCAAAACAAAAACCCTTTTCCCAAGCTTCAGGATATCCAAGTTATTGAACAAATGCACCAAATTGAACAAAACCAATGCAAGAGTACCTGGAGCTAAAACTGATCAAAGTGAATGGAATGATGAAAAGAGCTTTGAATTACCTTCTTGATGCCGCTGGAATCACTGAATTTTGATCAACGGTTACAAAGATATGAACTTTTATGTCCAAACTAGGGTTTTGACTTTAGTTGACTTCAAATTTTGATAGCAGAAAAATTATGCAAAAATGATTGCATCACTAGAAATTAGACCAAATCCTCTTTTCGATGATATCTCATTTATCGAATTTTGACACCGTGGCACAAAGATATGGCAATTTGAAAAAATCTGCCCTATTAGGGTCTACAGACTAAACAGGGGAAAAAAGGTTAGCCCCTCCGGGCTTAGCACCTGGTCATTGATATGACCACAGGTGTTTAGATGGCAAAAAAAATGGGCCATCGGGTGGAGCAGCATCTAGGCGGTGCCGTCGGTTGTGGATAACGCCCGGTGGTGTATGGCCGACGAGAGGATGGTTCGCGGTTGTCGGCCGGTGGAACGGCTGGTGGGAGTCACTGGTCGGTAGGTGATGCCCTGGTCAGCAGAGTGGACGATGAAAGGGAAATCAACTCCGATAGATGGGAGAAGGGCCTATCGGATGGGACAATGAACAATAGTCAATGGCGGTACAAAGGATGACTGACAAATAGTACCTTCCTCTGCAACGAAGTGTATGTGACAGATGGAAAAGGTAATTCTGTAGATTTTTGAATAAAAAATACAACCCCCAAATATAATTTTTGAACCCTTATTTTCAATATTGCGTATATGGCAATTGAAAAATAAAAAGGAGGGCTGACCAAAAAAAATCATGCAGAATATAATGCTGACGGAGATTAAAAATGACAATCACTCCGAATTTAAATAAATTTTTCTGCAAAACTATAGAAAAATACCTAGAATAATATTTTTTTGCCAAATATGAGCCCAATTTTTTGAAATAAAAAATTCTTGTGACTAAAATTTTTTTGCCATGATGGAGGACAGAAAGGGGAAATTTCATTTTTGCAAAAACTATACAGATCGTACAAAATGCAAAATACCCTAGATGCCTCAAATGGCTCCCGATGAAATATGTCCAAATTGGATGAATGGGCAGGCGATCCTAGGGTTTCGAAGACTTCTGAAGACAATTGCGAGCTCGGATCTAACTCAATATGCTCCATAAATCAGCTTAGTCCCTAGGTGGAACCAACTAGCCTACAAAGAAAACCCTTACGCTTGTAAAGAATCTCACTAGCCAAAATTTCTTGATCCTAGGATGAACCTTCACTGGAATAGCTCTGATACCATTTTGGAATGATGGATGCACAAGTGTCCTTGATGAAGTTGCAATCTTCAATGGAGGACCTTTTCGAGGAAGAAATATTCAACCACAAAGAAAGTATGATAATGGCATTCAAATAGAGATTCTATTATGATCTATCACATATTTTACAAAGAGTGCATATGCCTGATTATATAGGCAAGTGCTAAACCTAGAATGCAAAGGATGTTTCCAAGTGTTCAAATCACACTTAATGTGACAACAAAAAACCCTAACCAACTACCTAGGGAATGATAAAAAGATGGAGATAAATCTAGAAAAGACAACTCATCTTCTAGAAGGGAATCTTATCTCAACAACATTATTAAATGATTAAATGCAACCTAGGACTAATATGATTAATTAAGACCTAAGTTAACTTATGCTAGTGTAATAATTAATTAATTACACTAAAAAATAGGACTGAAGACTATGCAGGCTATATTCTAGATAAAATTCATAGATCTTTTAACTTTATCAAGGCATATAATAGGGTGGTCCACTTCAAATGAAACTCATTATTATGCCATACTATTTTATTTTCAGAATTCATTTGTGAAGTCAGATTTGTACTTCCAGGTTTGATAATCATATTTTAAAGCAACATCTCATCAGATTTCATTTTTAGACTTGTGCATTTTCAGAATTTCATTTCCAGATTTTGTTGTACAAGTTCAATATTCTGATTTTAGGAGTCTAACAGTTGGAAATCATAGTAAAATCATAATTTAATAATTTCTGGAATTAGCATTTTAAAGTGTTTTTTGGGGTCATTAACTTCATACTATCTTATGTTTTGTAGGGGTGGTTGCATGCTGAATTTATTATTAGATTTTGTTACCTGTCTATGATTAAAATTATTGGAGTGTGAGTTTGATATTTTTTGAAGATTTTAATATTCAAGCTTGGTAAAGAAAAATCATGTCAGATAATATTAGTCCAAAACAAAATGAAGAGTCACTTGATAGATTGTGGGCTAGATTGAAAAGAAAGGGTGATGGTAAATGTTATCGTCCTTGCAATAATTGCAAGGGCTTAAAGACGAGAAGACTTTTAATCACAACAACTGAGAAAAATTGTAGGCAATATTGTCACATTGAAGGGGGGCATGATTATCGTCTATTGGTAAATTGTTCATTATATGTGTTTATATTGATTGGATTTTTAAATGTTTATATTGTTTTAACATTTTATATATATAAAAAAAAAATCACTTGATCATGATCATGATCATGGTTTATTTGTGTCTATCATTATTATAAAGGTTGGGCGCCCTAGGGCACATGATATGGATTATCACGACCTAGAGAATGTGGTTTTGCAAGCAAAGGAACATGGAGCTGTGAATATCAAAGATAAAGTTAAAGATCCTATGGAAGAAGATGATCATGCTTCAGAAAACATAGTTGAAGATGATGGTACAAATGCATTGATCCATGACACATTTAGTGGCACAAATGATCATGTTTATCGAGATGACTTTGATGACGTTCATGATTTACCTATACTTGAGAAGGCATACAAGCCCTTTTATGAAGGCTCCCAAACAACTCTTCTCTCTGATGTATTGTTGCTGGTGAACTTGAAGGTTATGAATAGTTTATCCAACATAGAAATCTCACGAATGTTAAGGTATGCCATATATGTCATATTTTTTCATCTATTGTAGTTGTTGTTAGTTCATCACTAGTAAATAAATGATGAAATATGTAGCGTTAATATTCTTTATATTAACAAATTATTTTTTGTTGTAGATTGATTGGTGAATTTTTGTTACCACCATCAAATATTTTACCTCGCTCATACCGAGATTTATCTGGCGTTATGAAAGATATTGGAATAGAATATCAAGCAATAGATGCATGTCCCAATGATCATATTATATATCATAAACAACATGAATTTGCAATAGAATGCCCAGAATGTCATATCAGTAGATATTGAACAGATCAACTAACAAAAAAGGTGCCTTGCAAGGTTCTTCGTTATATTCCCATTATTCCATGTATGTAACAATTATTTAGGTGCGAAAGCTTAGCGCAATTTATGGATTACCATGCACGTAATAGAAGTGGAGATGAGATTCTTCGAATGCCTACAGATGGTTCTGCATTTAGGGACATGGAGGAAAAATGGCCACACTTTAAAGAAGAACCTCATAATCTTAGGCTTTCATTGGTAGTGGACGGTGTCAATCCATTTGGAGAGCTGAGATCTATTTACTCGGTGTGGCCTGTTTTTGTTATCAATAATAACATTCCTCCATGGATGTCAATAAAGAGAGAGCACATAATGTTGGCAATGATTGTTCCAGGTATTTGTTTACATCAATTTTCTTTAACATAGTAGCATCTCATTTGTCTTATTTGTTGCATAATGACATATTTTTTTCATTTAATAGTCATGTACATGAATTTATATATATTGTAGTAAAATGGTTATAATAATTATGTAATGTTTATGTTCATTCAACTAGGTAAGTACCAAGTTAAAGATATGAATGTATATATTGAGCCTCTTATCGACGAGTTACTAAAGTTATGGAATGATGTCACTATGTATGACGTATTGAGACCAATAGGACAAAGACAATTTCAATTCCATGCAATGCTTGTATGGAAAATTCATGATGCCCTAGGGCTAACACATTTTTCTAGTATGTTATAACGTTCGGCTGCATGACTTTAATGATATTTAATTTTATGAAGTAGATATCATGCATGTTTTTTAAATAATCCATTCATTATATATAATTATAAAAATTGACATATTTAATCCAATTATATATGATTTGCAGGTCTTCAAAGAAAGGAAAAATTTGCATGTCCAATTTGTGGTCCAAAGATGAAATCTCATCATTCAACAAGTTTAGGAAAGCAGGTGTTTGATGAGTATAGGCACTTCCTCCACAGAAATCATAAGTATCGAACTACTAAAAAACATCTTTTCAATGGGAAAGAAGAGACTACATCAAAACCACGAAGAATGATACCTCGCCTATGGAAGTTGGAATATAATAGAATTAATCATCAAGGTTATACATCAAATCAAATTTTTTATCTATAATATATGATATGTTTTGAATTTATATTTTTATATTGTGTTGTGTTTACTCATGCTGTAATTGAAAATGATTGTCGTTGTTAATTTGTTTAACTTATATGCTTCATGAAGGTCGTCAAGGCCTTAATGGCCGGCTTCCACAGGGACTGAAAATTTATCCCAAACAATTTAGTAGGTTTCCATACTATGATAAGCTACAAATTGTGCATTTATTTGATACAATGCATATAGGAAAGAATATGATAGAAACGTTATGGAAAATATTGGATGGAAGGCATGACAAAGAAAAAATTGTCAAAATTTGTAGTGACATTTAGAAAGCCAATCATGCAATGAAAAATGTCATTCAATTAAATAGCGATGGAGACCAAATTAATATAAGTGCCCTTCCTTGGTTATTAATGGAGCATCAAAGCAATGCTATAAAAGAATTCATGTGAAAAATTCAATTTCCCACAGAATTTGCTATGAACATAAATAATATCATAACAAAGAAAGGTGAATTTGGGTCAGGGATGAAAATGCATGATTGGAATACCTTCATTAAGGTAATTATTCTAGTATATTATATATATTTATATACTGCATGTACTTTTTAGTGTATTATGTTTACTACTTTTGGAAAAATAATGAAAAGATCATTTTATAATTGTTGCAGTATGTTCTAACTCTATCTCTCCTAGACAACTTCGACAGCAATGTCAAGCAAGTTATATATGATCTTGGAAAATGCATGAGGTAAGTAGCAATATTTGTTCAATTCATTGTATATTTTTGTTAAATATCGTTAATATATTTGTCCCTTGAATCACTTGTAGATGGTTGTCATCTAAAGCAATCCATAAAGAAGATATAAATTATTGGAAGAGAAAAATTATTCGTCTAATGTGTGAAATGAAAAAGTGTCTACCTTTGACATTTTTCAATGCATAAGAACACTACCTCATACACCAAGTTGAGGAGATTGAATTGTGTGGACCTGTACACACAAGATCAATATGGATGGTTGAGAGGCACTTGAAATTTTTGAAGGCATTAGTTAGACAAAGAGAACATCTTGAGGGTTCTATGGTGGAGGGATATATGGTATACTAGACTATGGTGTACATTACTGAATATCTTCCTAAGTTTGCAGAAAAGATCCATGTAGATCACATTTGAGATCCCAACTCGATTAAAAAATTCGAAGGGGAGTACCTGATGAGGAAAGGTAGATTGAGGAAAGTGACAGGTAATTATAAGATGGCCATGGTGATTAATTAGAATACATTTTATATTTGGTTTTTATGTATATTATACTTATTTAATTATTAATCTTCAATATACATCAATTATAAATTAAGGTCATATACCATGGTAATTAACTAATTATACGTCGTTTCTAAATTCCAAATTCTTTTGATACAGTTGGTCAAGAGTGGGATGCACTACATTTTTACGTTGCAAACAATCTTGATTGGATGACGGTATGGATTGAACGATGTCAACAATCTAGTCGCACATTAATATGGGAAGGTGTGGTTTCATTGGTTAAAGAAGCTCATCGTATGGAGATTCCAATGTTACACCAAGGGAAATTGATTTACATATGGTTTAAGAGATAAACATGTACATATAAATATATTAATCACCCATATTATTTAATTATTTTCAATTATATTGATGTATATATATGTTGAGATTTTTTTCTTTGCATACATTCAGCCAAGAATAAATATGTTTATCAACTAATGATATTGCAATAATTTTTACATGTTTGACATATTGCAGGTGAAACACCACAAGGCTATGCGGTGCAATGGTCATAAATTTTGAATCAAAAAGCTGGATCACATGAAGAAAACTTGTGATTCTGGGATAACTGCAATCTTTCAGGTGACTAATATTTCATCTAGAAGCGACATACATCCAGAAGTCTCTGAAAATCAATACTATAGGATTTTGGATGATATACTTGAGTGTGACTTTAAGTCCTTCAAATTAGTTTTGTTCATCGTCCTATGGTACAAGCTACGATTGAATGAAAATGATCCCGAGAGAACTGTTATTGAACATGATAATGGATTTACCTTGGTTAACACAAGGTATTTTGAGCGAGCAAGAAATGACCCCTATGTTCTTCCAAGCCAATGTGAGAAGGTATTTTACTCAGAGGTTCCAGGTAAACCGGGTTGGTCATATGTTGTTAGACATGATCCAAGACGAAGGTCAGTAAATTTTAATGTGGTGGAAGAAGAAGATACCGAAGAACTAGAAGATGATGTAGATGATGATTAGGATCAATTGTTAGTTGATGATGTGCTTGAAAAAGATGTCGAAGAGGAGGAACTAGATCCTAATGATGTGGGAGTTAATGTTCATGAAGATGATATCCATGTGGATGACCGCATTATCGAAACTGATATCAACGACGATCATGATGATATGACCAATCCTTACAATGTCGAATCTGGATCAGATGATATAGACAAAGAGTTTGATGAAGAAGAAGATCAATGACATTGAAATGTATGAGTTATGTGATTGTATTATCTATTTGATATTAATTTCTTGATAGAATTATATTTGACTTATGTGGTTACATAATTAATATGATGTTTTTAATTTTTATGCCATTACATAATTAATTCATGATGTTACAACTATTGTAGTTCTCCTAGAAATTTCCATATGATCATAATGAATAGTGTTTTGGGAAATTTCATGAACGATGACACATTGATCGTAGTAGTGAAATAATTGCAAAGTCATTTATATTTTTTACACGAATCACCCTTCACAATGTCACTTTTAGGATCATCTCCAATTTGATTACTAGGACACATAAGGTAGGATTTGATTGGCTTATCTTGGATGACCATTGTGGCTTTGTGTAATGTGAGAAAATTTTGGATGGGGTGGTTGTGTAGGAGCACCTACACCTCATAAAATGATCATTATAATGGTTGTTGATGGTTGAGGATTTAAAATACAAGCTCTTGACATTCCAAAATCTATTTTTTTCCTATTTTGCAGCATTGTACAGTCACATACAACCATATTTTGATGTGAAATGAATTCTATGTCATGAAGATATGTGTTAGCTTTGATTTGAATATTTTTTTAGGGCTTAAGGCATTCATTTGAGTTAGAAATCTTCAATTCTTTGTATATAGGCCGGTTACCCTATTTTTGAGGGTTTTGTAATCCAAACATGATATAAAGGGGCTCTTACACTTTTTTGTGATTATTGTAGCTTGTGGAAGAGGCCCCATGGATACTGTTGTAATTGTAGGATGCATGAATAGGGAGTGGGATGAGAAATAAATAAGGTATAGCTACTGTCCTCAAGAGTTTTGTGAAGAAAAGCATGTGAAATGAGAGGTTCAAGCCTAGGTTTCAACAAAATATGTATGGGTGATCTGATTTTATGAATTTTTACCCATGTAAAGACCTAATGGGTTGTTTCTGAGTTTTTTTTGAGGTCTGGGGGGTTGTGGAAGTAGGAGATTCAATAAACCCTCATGATTTTCATCTAAAACAAGGGTTTTTGGGTTTGGCAAGAATTTGGCCATACAAGTGGAATCTTTTTGTGGATTGGAGATTTGGAGGTTGTTAGCTCTCAAAAATGTAGGTAAGAATACCTCAAGAGGTCTCCAATATCTTGATACATTTTAGGGTAACAGACAAGGCCAAATGATTTGAACCTTCTTCTCTTCAGGTGCTGCCAAACCTAGGTGGGTCTACCTTTGCAAACTAAGCAGACTTAAGTGATGTGATTTTGTTTACATCAATCTATTCACAATGGAAATATTATAGTGAATAGATATAATCCTAATAAAGTGTATGTGTAATATTAGAAAATGTTCAGTTAATAGATGTAAAAAATAAAATGGACAAACAACTTTGCCAATTTAACTATATGTATATATATCTTTAAGTTATTTTTATTTTAACTAAATGTGCCGAAGTTACAACATACAAATTAAATGATATTTATGGTTGCAAAATTTATGATTAAATATATCTCTCAGAATCCTTTTTGTCCCAATTTGAAAATAATTCTATATTATAGAATACATTTATTTAAATTTCAAGATGAAAATAGCAAGGAAAAATTAAACAAATATCTTTATGAAAGAAGTATATTGGCGTGAAATTAAAAATGATTTGTATTCCAATGTAAAAACTACAAAGAATGGAAACAATTCTTTCAACACATAAACTATTATGTAGTAGTCAATTAAAATGATCTAAATAGTCTAATAATTCTACAATTAAAATATAGCAATTTCTATAGAGTTGTAGATCTCTTCCATTTCCAAAACAAAATAATATTAGACTAGATAATCAAACATCTTTCATTTCTACAGTGACTTATTTATCCTAGAGGAACTAGTATATAGTATACAAAGAAACCCAACAAACCCACAACTACCCCTATTTTGAAGGAGTTTAGTTTTCTCCCCTTCCTAATCTCTCTAATATTGTCTAATTATTTTAAATAGACCAAGGGTCATAACAAAAATTTATTCATCCCACTAAATATCCTGATTAATGAAAATTGACAAAAGCAACAAAATAATTGCTACATTTGGCATTGAAACTGGATTTTCCTTACAACAATCTATTCACAATGACAATCTTACAGTGAACATATATAATCCTAATAAAGTGTATGTGTAATATTAGAATATGTTCAGTTAACAGATGTAAAAAATAAAATGGATAAACTAAAAGATGAAAGCATGAGATGAGTGCCTTGTTGGGTGTATGGAGTCTAATGAAGATCTAGAAAACTATAATCTATGATGACAATAATTCAAACTATTTGACACACAGATGTAGTTTATAACTTGTATAAACATGCAAGTAAATGAATGAAAAACTCTACTTGAGATAGAATGACAATTCTAGTTATGTGATTCTTCTTATTGATCTAATTAATACTCTTCAGTTACTGTGATTGACTAGAAGGGTTTAATTTTTACTTGAAAGAACCAAATAATCACATCACACAAATACAAAAAATGTGTATCGGTAAACTGAATATATGCTTGATATATCAATTTAAACAATAGAAAAGCATCAAAATGGAGACAACCAGATAGCTGTATATGTTAGAGTAATTAGACATTTACTTTATTAATTAAACAATATTTGTTTAATTACATAAAGTTTCCTTTTAACTCTTTTTCACTTAAGCTAACAGTAGGTACATAATAATTAATTACTTTATTAATTATTATTGTGCAAGCCTAGGGTTTTCCTTTTTAGGGTTTTCATCTGTTTGTAGTTGAAAACTATCTTTTGTATAATTATTCATTTTACATTTTCAGGTGAATACATTGCTCCACATTCTTGAGCATTTCCTTTGTTGCTTCTCTTTGCTTCTCCTTGTAACAAGTTATTTGCTTGCAGAGATCTTTGGGCTTTTGTGGTGTTGTATCTTCTCAACTGCAACATGGTATCAGAGCTTCAGATTTGCAACTTCTTGTTCTTGTTTTGGGATTTTGCATTGGAAACAAATCTAGGGTTCTAAGTTTTTTTGGGTGGATTCAGCATACTCCATTTTTTGGGTTCACTTTGGGCTCAAATGGACAATGCCATTGGATTCATAGCACCCAAAAACCCCTAAATCGATTGTCAAATCGTCGATTTTGGTTACAATCAATTTGGAAGGCAAAAAAATTTTTGCCCTAGGGTCATACGGAGCAAAAATTGCAAAAAAAATCAAAAAAATCAAAAATAATGGTTTTTTGATTTATTTTTTGCGTGGCCAGTGTATTTTTTTTCACCGCCCGGTAGCCACCATAGCACCACCAAGTGGCCACCAGCTCTGGCTCCACCGCTTGGCCTCCTTGCACTCCGCCCGGCTGCCTGCACCGCTCAGCCGCCTGCACCGCTCGGGCGCCCTACCTTCCACTCGGTCACCTCTGCCAACACCTGGTCTCCACCACTGAGCTCATAGCTATCACTACCGAGCTCACCCCTGAGCTCCACCGACTTGCCGAGTTTACCGCCATCGCTGCCTCCGAGCTCCCCGGCACCTTGCGCACTGCTTGGCCGAGCCCGCTGACGCCGACCTGAGTCCACCGATGAACTTGCCCATGCCAGCCCCCGCGGGCCTCTAAACCACCACCACCTGGTCATATGGTGACCATGGGCTCCACCCGTTTCAGCCCCCTGGTTCGCCCACACGACCAAGGGCTCTTTTTTTAAAGCTCCCGGGTGCTAGAGGAGTCAAATAGGGCATTTTTTTTGCTCTCACGAAAATGGGCATAACTTGGGCATCCTAGCTCCGTTTTTCGAATAGGAAGAAGTGTTGGAAAGCTGATTTTGGCACTGATTTGATGGTATAGGTAATTTTACAAAAAATTTACCAGTCTGGATTTTTCTACTTTCTTCACTTCCGGGGTCATAGAAGATGCAAATGGACTCCGTTTTTCAAACTTGAATAGGCATTGGAAAGCTCTCAACATGCTCTATTCAGTGATGTGATCTATTTTATCAGAATTTTCTCTAGGTACATGAGAATTTGTTTTGAAGTATTTTTGCTTATGCATTGCATCCTTCTTCTCAGTTTGTACTAGGGTTTGGGTTTATCTTTTGTGGGGGGTGTTTTTCTCTTGCTTTCTATCATTTATATCAGAAATCCAGAACACCAAAACTCTCAAAATACAAACCCTTCTGCATTTTGTATCTATTCTAAAAGATCACATAATAATAAAAAACACAAGCAGGTACAGGTGCATAGTTTCATGGCAGACTCTTCAGTTGAGCTACTCACATCACATAACTATCACACTTCGAAGTCTCATATGATGAGGCTAGTCAGGTCACGAGGGTTATGGTCTTGTTTAGATGAGGTTCAGCCTCAGTTGCAACATCCTTTTGAGATTATACAGCATAGGAACAAGATGGATGAGGCTATAGGTTTGTTATGCATGCATGTTTCAGACAGTCTTTTGTTTCACCTTGATGCTTTGCTCACTCCTCAAGCCATGTGGCTGAAGTTTGAGACACTTTTTGGGGCCGTTAATGAGTTTCGCGTATTACAGATTGAGGCAGAGCTGACTTCATTGTTACCTGATTCATTTCCCACTATTGAGGATTTTTTGAACAAGTTCAAAACTATCCGTACTATTTTACAGGGTTGTGGGAAGAACAAGATAGAGACAGAGTGCATTTACTTGATTCTTTCAAAGCTTCATGGTCCATTTTAGATATTTGCTTCCTCCTTCTACTCCACCATGGATGGTTTGGGTACCAGTTTTACCATGCCTTCCTTTGATTTATTTTGTGAGCGATTATCTTGGGAATAGTCTCACCTTTCTCAGATGGATATGCTCTCAGGTTCAAAGAGCAAAGCATTGGTTTGGTTTTCCTCCTAATAGTCCCACTATTCTTTGGTGTGACAATCAGAGTGCTATACACATTTCACGCAACTCGATGGAGCATCAGCGGATGAAGCACATTTAGCTTCATATGCATTTCATCAAATAGTTGATTCAGGATGGTTCTCTCATCTTGGAGTATGTTCCCACTGCTGACCAGGTTGCAGACATCTTCATGAAACCTTTTGCATCTCCGCGCTATCTTCAGTTGCGCTCTATGCTTGGGGTGAAGGAAGTTGTCCTTGGGGGGTCTTTATGAAGCCTTCCTTCCTTCCTTCATGTTTCTTTTAGCATGTTGTTCTATCTCTTTATGGAGAGGAGTTTTTCCCACTGGGTTTTCTCCTTTTCTCCATTTCATAGAGATTTCATTGTACTTGGGTACCTGATCTGGCCTTGTTGCCGGGACCCATTGCTTTTGCTTTCAGTAGCTTCTTCTAGGTTTTAGCTTCTCCCTATGTCTATCTTAAGGGGGGGTGTTAGAGTAATTGGACATTTACTTTATTAATTAAACAATATTTGTTTAATTACGTAAAGTTTCCTTTTAACTCTTTTCACCTAAGCTAACATTAGGTACATAATAATTAATTACTTTATTAATTATTATTGTGCAAGCCTAGGGTTTTCCTTTTTAGGGTTTTCATCTATATGTAGTTGAAAACTATCTTTTGTATAATTATTCATTTTACATTTTCAGGTGAATACATTGCTCCACATTCTTGAGCATTTCCTTTGTTGCTTCTCTTTGCTTATCCTTGTAACAGGTTATTTGCTTGTAGAGATCTTTGGGCTTCTGTGGTGTTGTATCTTCTCAACTCCAACAGTATAATTCCACAAAAAGTTGATACCAAGATTAAGCCACAAGTTCAGACATCTTCATTAACTTCATCAAAATTAATACATGCATTTGAGTCTTTTAAAGAAAAGTTTCATTGCAAACTATCTACTATATGTTTCTCCTATTCACCTATATCTATTTTACATTATGAAACATATATAAATATATCAAAATTTTGAAAGGGCGCGTCCTTTCAAAAATGTCTTTTGCTTAACAACAATAAAAAACTAGAAATTATGCTCTATTAAGCCATAAATAGATGTTTGATAGATAATCTTAGTAAGTTGGCCGCTCGTGTGTCTCAAAATCCTCCAACACATTCCTTATGGCTATCTCCATTTCAAACATCTTCTCATTCTGTTCGCATGCCTCGTCCATTGTTAAATCTTTTCTTGTGGCTGTCTCCAGAATTGTTTGCATCATTGGCTTGCATTCCTTCATCCATCTATCTTTTCCCTTTAGTTCCCCTCCATCTTCTAATAGCATTGGTAGTCCCATTTTTGTGACATTGATCATCCCCTGCTCATCACCTTGCAATTCATCATGGAATTCTTTATGATTTTTCATAAAATGGTTTCCAGTATCAATAGCTATGTTATCAAGAGCATACCTTTGGTTTATTTCCTGGAACTTCTCTCGGATCCTACCATCTATCCTCTTATTTTCTTGTAGTGCAGTAAAATTGTGTGAATGTGTTCCCCGAAGCTTACTCAACCAAGTCATTAAATTGGTCTGCCTCTACCTTATTATTACAGTGTGTGCATCACATTTACCTTGTGAGTACGCATTTGATTCTTCCCACTGATCTCTTGCCTAGGAGCTTTCACCATGAGTCAATTGCTTTGTGGATCCCAACATGATTCCCATCATGCCCTTCAAGTGATCATTTTTTTTTAGTAGTCTCTCGTTATTAATCTTATACATTTATTTTTCCTTGATTAGCTTTTGGATTTGGTCTTTATTTAATTTGGCCACATTAATGCCAATTTTTTTTGTACCTATTGGATCAACCTCACCAAATTTTAAGATCATTAAATGTACAAAATCCTTTTCAGTATTGATTACAACAAATTTGTTGTTTGAAGGATACAGGGCCCATATCATAAGTGATCCCTCATCTGGGTTATACTTAGATCCTATATAAATCTTAGTTACCCCCTCAGGAGTGAGTTTATGTGTGGCATTACTATTCTTCAGAAACTATCAAAAAATAAAGCAGAGTTTAAATCCAACCTAGGAAAGATCATGACATGTGCATCTTCTAATAATTTCCTTCCTTTCTTAGGGGTCATGCTCTTCATTTCTTCTTCCACACTTGATTTTAAGTTATTCAGTAGTTGTTCCTCATTACTTGGTGTAATATTCTCCACTGATTCCCTTATTTATTTTCCTTTTAATTTGCACAAAAAGGTTTTAAATTATGAGGTTTTAATTAATTCATCATTAGCCACAAATTATTTATATGCTATCTACCTTGTGTCAGTATCTGCACTCTCTTCAACGTCTGGTTCCCTAGGAACATACTTCTAGTCTTGAGTTCTCAATCTGGAAATTTTATCAATTGTACTACTAGGCCTACCATCACCAGATGCCTCTTCATCAGAAGATAATAGTTTTGTATCTTGAAATCCCTTGTTATACTCATCAAGAACTTTTTTGGCTTCCTCTGCTTCCAAATTCCTAATCAAGTCATCATACAGATAGGGTATGTGATTGTATCCTCCCAAGTTCATTTTGTTTTTGTCAAAATCAATATACCCTTCTGGATCAAATCCTTTTCGCAGTGGACCCTTCTTCATGTTGTATTGCAGAATTTTTTTGAGAACCATGTCATATCCATCCCTTGCTAATACAGTGAAATGACCTAAGCATAATGTACTAGGCATAAATGCTTGCTTTCTGAAAGAACTTAGATTCATAACATTTGAAAAGTCCAATTGCCTAGAAATCTCCAAATATGCAATCCTATCAGGCAACGTTTTGGGAAGAATGAAGGGTCCATCTTCAAATCCATATACTCTTATCATGTTCGCATCTTCTAGACAATACTAGTCTCCCCAATTGTGGTTTACAAGTCCATTGAAATCCTTAGGCCTTAAAAAACTTTTTATTTCATCAGACAATGAGTATTCACAATGATGATTGTAAAATTTGTACAGTGGTTTCACAAAAAACTCTTCAAAATGTAGATAACAAGAATTAGAAAATCTACAATCCCAGGTGGTAGTCCACAGTTGTACAGGTAATAAGCTTCCTTCCTTATCAAATTGTACAACCCTCATTTTTTAGGCAACATATTCAATTCTTATCCATAATAAAGTATCATATGCATTAGGATTGCATAGGAATCCAAGTGCAAGATAGGAGCTCCACTTTTTAATGCCATTAGTCTTGAATCAAGTACTTTAAAGATGTGTGAAGTATAAAAAAAAAACCTTGAATTGTGATAGTGGATGTCCACTATAATTAATATGGGTACAATTGACATGTGCTCAGGGACCCCATTCCCAGCACCCGACACACTAAAAAATTTGTGTACCTCATGTAGGGTTCAAAAAAATCAACATGGAATGGGGGACCATCACTGTCATTCAGTGGAACTGAAACACCATCTTTCTTAGACCTGTGTAGTGGTAACCTCCAACCCTTGTACAAAGTATCCATCCTCCAAAATTCCTTTTCCAGCTATTCAAGTACAATTTTTTCACCACACACTCCCTCTAGGTTAAAAACCTCATAGATGGCAGCTTCAAATACATGTATA
This sequence comes from Sequoiadendron giganteum, assembly GCA_007115665.2. Classification (NCBI taxonomy): domain Eukaryota; kingdom Viridiplantae; phylum Streptophyta; class Pinopsida; order Cupressales; family Cupressaceae; genus Sequoiadendron; species Sequoiadendron giganteum. The sequence goes on from CM021108.1 coordinate 616,338,967, forward strand.
AATGGTTTTCTTGATGGATCACAAATAGATTTACATTTTGGATTATAATTGGTAGCTATCACCTTCACCAATTCTACATTTACAAAGACATTAGGGCAGACTAGTTTCCCTAGGTTTAACTTCCAAGAATTACACACTAGTTCATGTTGGTTCCTTCATGTGTAATGAAAAATAAACAGCTCATATCCCCTAATTGGGGTCCATATGTCTTGTATATGCTTGTATTTATCCTCTAACTTTTCCACTTCTTCCCTAAGTTGTGCAAATTGCCTAGCCTTAGGTCCTAAGCCGGGAAATTGATCAATTAAGTCATGGTTTAACTCCCTCTCAGCTACCCCTGGTTCCTTCTTTGCTTCAATTTTTTAATTTTTTCCTCTAGGTTTTTTACTCTCACTCTGTTTCCTACCTTTCTTTTGCTAACTTTGAAAATTTTTCCTTCAATTACTTTTCTCAATTCAGGAAATCATCGACACATTTGGTAGTAATATTACCATTAATTTCCTAGCTTTGAACATGAGCGTAGTTGATCTTCGAATTTACCCACTGTCACATCAAATTTTCTATCGGAAAGACAATTGAAACTTTGGGCGATCCTTTTATTTAGGCTTGACTAACATTCATTAAACATTCTTCTTATTGGGGAGACATTACACTGATATCACATAATCTATCCATCTAATTCATATAAATGTCACCAAGAGTCACCCCGATGACTATCTTGATCTGTTTGTGTCTTCATTGGCAAGACATGGTGTATCGCTAAGACATTTAGTAATTTTTCCAATGTTATAAGTTTCCCTGATGATTATTCCTTCGATCTCAAGTATGTCACCAAGACTCTTGCCGATGTAATCTTATCGGCGTGACATAGTGGGTCGAGAGGACATTTTGAACTCATTTCGATAGCATTTGTCTTGGCGATAGTATGTTTCTTTGTTTTGTCGAAAAGACAAGATGAGCTTTTTGGCGATGATATTTCATCGACAAGACAAATGCACTCGGGCTGACTCAGGGATCTTACTTCGATGGCATTGGTTTGGCCGATACAACTCCTTGTATTTTGATCGGTGAGACAAGATAGGTTTCTTGCTGATGGAACTTCATTGGTGAGACCTATATGCTCGGTATGACCTTTTCATTTCACCCAAATGGAACTTATCTTGCCGATGATATGGGTTATTTGAATACTAGATTTTGGAGGTTTTGTGTGATATCAAATGGTCAAGAATGATGTGATCATATGTGACTATTGATGGAACTTCAAATTTTTGGTCTTTGAATTCCATTTTATCTTGCCTTATGTCTTTGGTCTTTCATAATGTTTGAAAAAAACTAAGGTTGGGGTTTTTGTTTTTGCTGAAAGTGTTTCTAGATTAGATTGTGTTTGTTTTTCTACATCAATGTTTCGGATCACACTTCGTGATCCATCAACTTTTTTTTTTGAGTCCAACAACCAAATCCATTTTCTTGATGTTCTTTTGCTAAAAAAGCCAAATGGCTCCATTGGTCATAAGGTTTTCCGCAAGGCTACCCATACCAATCTCTATCTGCACTCATCTTCTCATCATCATTCTAGTAAAAATTTAGCATTCTCAAAACCCTTGCCTGGAGAGCCTACCAGATTTGTGATGAGGATAACTTAAATGCAAGAGTTGATAAATCTTCGTCAAGTTTTTAAATTCGACGGTTATTCTAGCAAGAAAATCTCGAGGGCCCTCAACCAAGCCAAATCTAGCTTCCTTTCTAGTTCCAACCCCAAACATTCCTCAGTCCTTCCTAATGTTTCTCTTCCTTATGTTGAAGGTATCTCCCAAAAAATCTCCAAGATTCTTCTTAAGGAAGGCCTTCATTGTGCTTTTAAATCCTTCTCTACCTTGAGAAAATATATTCCTTCCCTCAAAGAATCCAGGGACATCTTTCTTGAATCTGGAGTCTATAAGATTGTTTGTTCATGTGGCATTCCATATATTGGTGAAATCGGTCATTCCTTTACCACTAGAATCAAGGAGCATTGTGCCGACATTAGACATGAACGCACCTCCAAATCACCCCTACCCGACCACTCCTCTTCCACCAAGCACCACATTTGTCTAGAAAGTTCCCAAATCTTATCCAAAGAAGATAATTTCTTCATGAGAAATTTTAAAGAAGCTATTGAAATCAACCATCATCCCTTGAACCTTAATCGTGATGAAGGTTGGAGTTTGAGCTTGTCTTGGCACCCGTTTCTTTGCAACTTAAGATCCCAAAATCTTCCTTCTGACCTCTAGTTTTTATCCTCTACCTTTCTTGTCCCTCTCCCTTGTCTCCCTCCGTTGCTTGGGTTCCAACCCCCCCTTCCTTTCCTTGTCATGTTGGTTCCTTGCTTCCATTTCATCCTCTCAGCTTCTCCTCCTTCTCCTTTCCCTTCTCCCTTTTCTCTCCTCCTATCCCCTGGTCCTCTCTTTTTCCCGCTCTTGTATGTTCCTTTCTCTTTTTTTTCTCTTGTTAATTCTGATTTGTTCCTGCTTCTTGCTTTGGCTTAGTTTGTTTTTGCTTCTAGTTTGTTATTTCATCATGTTTTGTTGATTTTTTCTTTCATGTGTCTCTTCTCTTTGGGTTTTTCCTTTTCTATTTATTGTTCCTTCTTTCCTTCTTTTTCTAATTCTTGTGTCTCATTATTTTATGACTATTCCTTACATTTTACAAATTATAGGTTTTTTCTAATTATGTCGAAGGCGTATCCTATTTGAGATGAATGAGTTAAAATGGACCATCAATGGTTAATATCGACTGCGTACAGTGCAATATGATTGAAGTGATTTCATCTGTTCATCGCCACATTTTTTCCCCTCTATTATTTTTGTTTGTTTTACTTCTTAATATTTTACTTGCGAACTCTGCCCTTTTTTCTCTTCTGGTGACACCACAATATTTACTGAATGAAGGTTTCAACAAATGAAAACAAATATCTACTTCTATAAATTTAATTTTAAAATTTGTCCGTATTTTTCAAGACTCGGAGTGAATTGGTTAATTTGAATGTATGAAATAATTGATATAGTTTGGTTTAATATATATTTTAACTTTTTAAAAAATATGTTCATAATTAAAATATCTAATTTTCTTAATTAAATAGGTGTTAAAAGGTGAAAAGTTAAATTATAAAAATGTCTATTTTTTTCTTAATTACAAAGAGATTAAAAGTGAAAATTTAAATTATTTTTAATATTTATATATTGAATGGTTTTACTTGTTTTATATATATTAGTTATATATTTTTTAATTTAAAAAAAAATATATTTATAAAAATGTTTTTCTCTTTTTTTGTTAATTAGAAAGATGCTAAAAGTGGAAATTTAAATTATTTTTAATATTTGCATTTAATAAAGTTCATGTATTAAATGGATTTTACTTATTTTATAATTTGAAAAAATATAAAAAAGTAAATTAGAAAAATAATTAAAATTGGTTTAAAAATTTTTAGATTTTTTTAAATTATAAATTAAATTTTTAAATATTTTATTTTAAATAGGATTTTAATTTTTTAAATTTAATTTATTTATAAATTTAGGTTCATTTTATAATAATAGATTATTTGTTAATATTATGTTTAAACTTTGATTTTACTTGTAAATATTTTAGTTCAGTTTTATAATAATTATTTGTTTGTTTGTTTTTTTTGGCAAAAGTGGCGAACCACTATATATTTATATATCAAATATTAATAAATTGTACATTGTTTGGCTCAAGGGGAATACAGGGAGGAAAGAGTCAGTGAGAAAACCTCTGGTTTTAGCCCATATAATGAAACATAGAAAAATACTATTTGATCAGATTACAAACCGAAGATTATTTACAGTCTATTCAAGATCTAGTTGTCCTAGATTATAATCCAAAATTTTATATCTGCTACAAATAACATGACTTGGAAGTCTACGAGCTATTACAAAATCTGCAAAAACCTGCAAAAAATATTTTATCTTCATATCGCTTACTCCTTCATCTACATGAAGTCATTCAGATTGTCACCCTATTCTTCATTTCCATTTTCCTCCAGCTGAGAGTTCACAACAATGTTCATGGCCAAAATATTAGCAATGAAAAGCCTCATATTGTTTCCCCCATGTGACTGTGGTTGTACCACAATTCAATTACCTTCATAGGATGGAGAGTGCATAGACTTTGAATTTCGTTGCAATGGAGGCGATAACCTTCTCCATGCGAGAAAACATATTTTTGTGCACTAGAAAGAATAGCCTTGTTTTCCAGAAATATGTTGTTTACCATTCTATATGGAATGGCACTAACAAAATCCAAGTACAGTAATTGGGCTCTCCTAGCTTTGTACCAGGAGCCACATTCTTAAATTCTACAGGAGATAATCCATTCAGTTACCTGAGTAGACCTTTGTATGCTAACCAATTGCACAATATTTGATTAGAGCAAAGATTACTAAAACCAACTTAACCTGTTTGATGGTGATTAAAAGATAAATCTATCCATATATATAAGCAGAAGACTGCCTTTCTCCTTAAAATCTTGTCTTTCTATCATAACAAATTACCTTGAAAAGACTTAACACATTGTACCAATTGTGTTTAATAAATTTAATAAATTCATTTGACATCAAATGAAAGGCAGTGTACCAACATTACCTCCCAACTTGCCTTGTGATGATATTTGCATTCTTCTTGACACCTTAAGCATGCGAGAAATAATTTTAAGGTAAGATTTAAGTACATGTACCTGGCATATTGATTTGAAAAAGCCACGATATATACAAGCTCTATATAAGCTTATTAGAAAATATTTATTCTTTTTCCAAGTACTTGCCTTGTGATGCTATCTACAAACTTCTTGACACCTTAAGCGTGTGAACAATAATTTTAAGGTAAGATTTAAGTACATGTACCTGGTAGATTGATTTGAAAAAGCCACGATATGTACAAGCTCTATCTAAGCTTGTCAGCAAATATTTATGTTGTACATTTTCACATCTCATGATCGAACTCCTTTCAAGAAACACTTTAAGCAATGAGTGTTTTATGATATGCAAACCAAGTTTTCCTTTTGATCTCAATTTCGTACTTAGTTGCCAAATGACTAAAAAATGACTGATAAGATTCGGGTGAAATTATCAACAATAAATATGCTAGTTGAAAGTTGATTAACAATATACATGTAAACTAGCACCTCCATAATTGACAATCCCAACTAAAAATCATTAATCCTTCTTTAAGCAATTTTTGCTCAGAGACAAAGTTCCTCTTCTAAAATTAATTTTTCCAACTCAATATCAACTTTCCCAATTTGAACAATATGAATCACTTTTTTTTCAATTTGATCACATCCCAAATTAGCCAAATAATTTGCCACCATATTTCCTTCTCTATAAATATGCAATAAATTGTAATGTGACATATTTTCTAACAACTTCAAAATTTTCTTTACTATGTAAAGCTAATTTCCAATTTTGGGATTTTATTTCCCTACAAGCATTGATTAGAATAAGAGAATCCCCTTCGATCTACAAGTTTGAAATTTTAAAATCTAGAGCCATTATCAAACCATTTAGTAAAGCCTGTGCTTCAGCTTCATTATTTGTTCTACTTATTAATTTGATGGATTTGGCATAGAGGAATATGCCTTTATAATCTCTTATAGCTACTCCAGCCCCTGAAATTCCTGGGTTACCTCTTGAAGCACAATCAAAATTCAATTTAAAAATTCCCAAAGGTGGTGTTAGCCAAACAACCTTAGATCTATCATTTTTTATTGAGAAGTTATGAAGACTAACTTTGAAAGGAAGAATTAAAAGGGGCCAAACTAAAAGAGTTTTAGAGTCCCAATCCGTGAAAGATGAGCTAGTGTGTTTATTTTTGGCTACATATGCATTTACTATTTCTGAAATTGAATTTTCCAAAGAAGAAAGAATGTGATAAACACCCTATTTTTCCTTCCTAAAAATGCATTTATTTCTTGCCCAACAGATAGACCATAAAACTAAAGTAGGTATCACTTCCCAAATGCCAGCATAAAAGGAAGATTGATACAATTTGGGCCAGCTAGAAAATAAATCCCAAATAGTATTTAGTAGAGCTAACTGCAACTTTAACCTTGACAAGACAAATTGCCAAAAAATTTGTGCTACTGAACATGAAAGAAAAAGGTGATTGACATCTTCTAACACTTGATCACATAGGACACATTTGAAAGGAGCAAAAATTTTCAAACTTGATAATTTGTCACTTGTTAAGATTTTGTTCTGAATTGCTAACCAAGCAAAACAACTTGCTTTAGGTAGAATTTTTGAATTCAAAAAAAACCTATAAGCTCTATGTGTTTGGAATTGAGAATCAGATTTAGAGATGGAGAGATAACCTTCTTTGACTGAATAGCTACCATTTTAAGCTTTTGTCCAGATTAACCTGTCTGAACAAGAAGATACATAGACTATTCTATCCCTCAAAATTGAAGCAATGATAACCTTATGATTATTGTTGATTGGTTCCTTAGAGAAATCTTTCCATTTGACTTTTCCTAATAAAATCTCCACATTGTAAAAGTATTGATGAACATATGTACCAAATTTTTGAGACAAGAAAGCTATTGAAGAGTCCAAATTACAACAATTAAGCTTCTTGAACCCATTCCATGAGTCATCCCAAAAAAGTGCATGTTTGCCATCATTAATTTCCCATGATAAGTGAGAAAGGATTATTTTCCTATAGGACAAGAGAAAATTCCACATATCAGAGCCTGGAGGAGGATTTGAGATAGTGAAGATTCTTGATGGATTCTGGCTATCCACGTATTTATTTTGCATTATACGACACCATTTTAAAGAAGGATTTGAGAACAACCGCCAAACCATTTTATCTCCTAAGGCCAAATTTCTATCATTAAGATTCTGAAGGTCTGCACCTCCTTTTTCCTTATTCATACACATAGCCTCTAGAGAAATTAGTGGAACCTTCTTTTTAATATCAACATTGCCAAACCACAAGAATTTTCTGATTAATTTCTGGATTTGAATTAAGATAGACTTGGGTTCTTTCAAAATTGACATAAAGTAATTAGGAATAGACGAAAGCACTGACTTGACCAGGAGGATTTTTCCTGCTAGGGAGAGCCATCTTCCTTTCCATGAGAGAAATTTTGATTGGACACTTTGAATAGTTTTGATCCACTAAGAAACTCTATTCTGGCCTAAAAAGAATGGGATTCCTAGATATCTACTAGGCAACTGATCTTGATTGAAGCCGAAAAGCTTGACAATAGATTTTTCAGTTGAAGTTTTGGTGTTAAACAAATAAATCTTAGATTTTTCTTCATTTACCTTTTGAACTGAAACCCTTGTGTAATTATCCAAGAGAATTTTTATGTTTTTCACTTCTAAAAGATCAACTTTACCAAAAAGAAGTGTATCATCAACAAATAAGTAGTGAGTTACAAATATATTAGCATTTGGAAAAATAACACCTTTAATCTTCCCTTAAGAATTTTCTGATTTAAACGATCTACTCAAAGCTTCAACCAAGATGATAAATAAGAATGGTGATAAAGGGCCACCTTGGCGAACACCTTGAGAGGAATTGAAAAACCCCACAGATGAGCCATTTAGTAACACATAAAACCTTGCACCTGAAATGCAAGAAATTATCCATTTACTCCATTTAGGGGAGAAATTGAACTTCAATAGCAATTTTTCTAGAAAGCACCAATCAACCCTATCATATGCTTTCTGCATATCTAGTTTAATTATCATGGCTGATAATTTATTTGAAGCTATAGTGTGCAAAGTTTCATGAGCCACCATTGCTCCTTCTGGAATTTCTCTACTTGGAACAAAACCACCTTGCTCCTTTGAAATAATTGAGGAAATGAGAGGATGAATATGAAGATAAATTGCTTTAGTGAAGATTTTATAAATTGTATTGCAAAGTGAAATAGGCCTAAAATCTGTGAAATATTTAGGAGCCTGAATTTTTGGAATGATGGCTATATTTGTGACATTGAACTTTTTTAACATACCACTAGATTTTCTCGAGTCTTCCAAGGCACTTAAAATACCGAAACCAATAAAATCCTAGCATTTTTGATTAAAAATGGTGATGAATCCATCTAGGCTTCCGGCCTTATCTGGAGACATTGAAAACACAACCTCTTTAATCTCTTTAAGAGAGAAGGGAGCAAGCAACCTAATATTGTCTTCAGAAGAGACCAAAGAAGGAATATGTTGTAAAAGATCCTCTCTTTTAGTAGCTAAATTCACATTGTTATTATCAGCCTTTGATAAAAGATTAGAGAAAAAATTGACTCCTTCATCCTAAATATATTTCTCATTAACAAGAATAGACCTTGACATGCTATCTTGAATTGAGAAGATTGAAGATTTTGATTTTTTGGCTTGGGCTGAATGGTGAAATTTTTTGGTGTTTTTGTCACCATCTTTCAACCACAACTCCCTAGATTTCTGCCTCCAATATCCCTCTTCACGAGATAATAATTCCTTCCATTTCATTTGCAGTTTCTTTTGTTCTTCAAATCTGATATTATCCAGCCCATTTAAAATGATCTTCTCATTGATTTCGACTAGTTTTTTATACACCATATCTTTTTGAGAGAATACATTTTTGAAAATTAATTGATTCCAAGACTTAAGATTCTTCTTGATATGATCCAATTTTTTGCTTAATTGAAACATTTTTGACCCTTGAACAAAAGGAGTTGAATGCCACCAATGTTTTACACAATTAATTAGATATGGATGTCTAAGCCACATAGACTCAAATTTAAAAGATGAATGACACTTTGACTTGAAAGTGTTGCCAAAGATAATCAAGGAGATAGCAAAATGATCAGAAGCTACCAAGGGTAAGATTTATGAAGAGAAAGAATGCTCCGAACTGATCCAATTTTAAGAGATTAAGAATCTATCTAATCTTTCTGCAATTTACAGGAAATTTTTACTTCTATTGGTCCAATTGAAAATACCATTTAATGGGATTACATTCCTCAAAGAATTATCTTGAATGAATGATGAAAAATCAAACATTACAATTTTGGGAGGGCTTATTCCTCCCTTTTTTCCCATATCATTAGCAATAGCATTAAAATCACTAGCTAGGACACATTTATCTTGACCAATCAAATCAAGTTTTGACTTTAGTAAATCCCACAATTTTTTTTTGTCTGAAGTTCTAGTTGGACCATAAACATTCAATAGCCAAAATGATAGGCCAAAATGAGTGACATACATTAATTGGCAATTATGTTAAAAGGAGATATTAGAGATACTAACTGTCTTAGTATTCCAAAGAGTTATTAGACCTCCCAAAGCACCTTGAGAAGGTGAATGAGATGCTCCCCAAACATGCCACTTTTTTAAAATTAATAAAAAAGACTCCTTAGAAGTTTTTGTTTCTTTTAAAACTATGATGTTAGCCCCTAAGACATCAAGTTGATGCTTCACTTGGAACTTTTTGTAAGAGGCACTTAATCCTCTGAAATTCCAGGAGATAAGTTTCATTGTAACTTGGGAGAGCAACAAGCTCTCCTTGGCCTTTTTTGTTTTAAAGAATTACCTAGACTGACATCTAGGGTCGATTGAATTCCTCCTGACATTTCTTCTTGAAGCTTCATGGCTAAATATTTCCTTCCTCTCTTTGTAGGAGACTTTGTATTATTTGGAGGGGAGAACTTTGACTGAGAAATAGAGAAAAAATCTTCCCTAAGGGGTGCATCACCAAATACATTTGAAGCAATGTCATCAATAATTTTATCACCTACAGAGACTAGAGACTAGTCCACAAACTTCACTAGATCTTCTCCTGATGGCAACACATCATGAAAAAAATCTTGGTTTACTAAAGATGAAGAGACTTATGGACTGTCAAATTTTGTTTGATCAAAAATGTCAAGATTGCTATCACAATTATTTGACACACCCAAAGTTAACATCGAAGCACACTGGTGAGCTTAAAGAATACAATTAAACTTTAATTTAGGAGATAGAAAATTTAAAGAATAAATAAAGATATTTATTGGAGAATGCAGAGGAAAACCCTAGTAATGGGCACCAGGAATAACAACCTTCTCGAAAAGAGACCAGTGCACTTTTTTCTTGCTAAAAGCACCTTCTGAGAGGGAAGCTTTATTTGAAATAGAAAAATGAGGCAATAATGCTAACTCTTTAATAGAAGAAGCAATTTGATAATTTTCCAAAAGCGAAACAAAACCTGATTCCGAAGATGATGTAGAAACACCAAATCTTTTTGAACGAACAAAGGAGGAACATTTGAAGCAAAGATCAAAAATATTTCCTAGAAGGGAAATATCAGGGATCCAATAATTTTGGATGAAAGGAAAAACAACAAATGAAACTGCTTGAAATTTTAAATTTACTGGATTTGAATTACACCCAGGAAGCACACCATCAAAAGACCAGCATTTGTTAAAAGGATGAAGAGGTAAATGACATAAAAAAAAAACATGCTTGGGATCTTCAAAAACTACCTGTTGATCCCAAGAACCATGGACTATTTTAATTTGAACACTCGAAGGCATTTTTTTTGTAACATCCATTAACATCGAAATCCTAACTAGTAGAGAAGGATTTGAGAAAAAACCCATAGCCTGATTCATGAACATACCCAGTTTGTTACCAATAATCTCAATGATACTCGATTCTCTATATTCCAAGGGTAAACCCTAGAGTTGAACCCAAAAAGGAATAAAATTCAGCTTGACCCGATTAGGGTTAAAATTCGAAGTCCATAATGTTGTAAAAAGGCTATTTCCTTCCATCATTCAAGCTTTTTTACGATAAACAACATTTCTAGAATCTTTATCAGAGAAAATAACCATAGAAAAACCTTCTCCTTTATCTAAATAAAAAACTTGGTTGGAGCCAACCCAAGTATTAAACACCCAAGATTGTAGAATATCTAGATCTAGAAGAAATTTCCAAAACTTACCAGACAATGCAACATCCTTTAGATCTGAAATTTTTGGATCAAGCATGGAGTGAGGTAGCATGACCTCAACCCAAGGTGGGTGATTCTTCAATGATTTCCCCTTTGAGTTCTAAGACTTAATAAATTGATCATAATTTCGGGGCTTACCAAGGTGAGCATGAACCGCAGGATGAACAAGAGGGTGAAGGATACGTCTAGGTTTACTAGAACTACCAGTCATAGCCGAAGGAGGAGCCAATGACTTAGAGCCTATCCGTTTGTGCAAACCTTTCTACACGGGAAGGACAATGGTGTTAGGAAACATGAGAGGATTAGAGGTGGGGGGAATAAAATGAGAAATGGGAATGGAATTAGGAAATGAAGCAGGAGAAAGAATGGAGGGAGGAACAGGGGATGATATAGAAGACCACCCAACTGGGACATCAGCCCATGAGTGAGAGGGAGAGGATGATTTATAGATATCAAAAATAGGTTGAGGGCCCATGACGAGAGAATGCTTCTGATGATATGAAACCGACATCCACTTCCCATTCCTAACAGAGTTATCCAACACCCACTTCCCATTTCTAAAAAAAGAACCAGGAGAACTAGCAAGAAAACTAGAACGCCTAAACCGAGGAGGAAAAACAGCCAAAGAAGGACGAGGAGCAAAATTTGAAACCCTAGGGCGAGGTTCGACTTTACTGAAAGCATTATTACAAGGAAGGAAACTTACATTGTTCGAGCGACAAGACCTAGGGAGATCATAGTCCTTGGTAAGAGGGACACGGGAGCCCCAAGAAGAACCAGAAGCCATAGAATGAGGCGGGCGGGAAAACCGATGATGGCCAAGAGGGCCCTCAAGAAGAGCAAGTTTTGAAAAATTGGAAATATCCATTTTTCCCTCTGAAACGTGCAGTCCCACCTTCCTTCCATAACTTTTTTACTATTGTTGGTAGCATTATAATTATTTGTTTTTTAATATTAAGTTTAAACTTGATTTTACTTGTAAATATTTTATTTGAAGTATGATTTTAATATTTTAAATTTAGTTTATTTAAAAATTTATGTTTAATTTTATAATAATAATTTATTTGTTAATATTAAGTTTAAACTTTGATTTTACTTGTAATTTTTATTTTTTCTAGATAAATTGCTGCTAAGGGGCAACACCCTATATTGCTTTCAAAAATGGACATTTTACATTGATATTGATATTAGAGAATGATTGGGTGATGGCCTTATTTGAAAAAATGTCCATCTACCATTAGACTCCTTATACCTTCCTACAACCAAACCTGCTCTACGATCAAAGATTTAACTAAATACAAAAAGCTTGGGAAAATGCACAGGCACTATGATTCAGAGGTGGGACTAATTAAAATATCTACACCTTACAATTATCTTTATTCATTAATATTATGCAAGAGATTAGAAAAGACCATGGCACGGTGGGCTGAGTTAAGTTTCCATTCCTCCCTCAGAGTCTTCATCCTCAGAGTGTTCCGATTCCACCTGCTTCATGTATGAAATGTAATTTACAATCATTGGACAATCTGCTCTGCAGGTTTGGTGAGCTAGCCCCTTCGTTTTCTCCACTAGGTCTCTAGAATCATTTGGTATCCATTCTTCCCCAGAGCTTAAGTCCGAGTCGATGCCATCTCCTAATGTTAACTCCTCTGTCGGCCCTTCATTTTTCACATTTGCATTACCCAGCAACAAGGTTGGTTGGTGGTTAGCTTAGCTACTCTGAGTAGGAAGGTGATGCTCTGGTCCCTTTTATCCCATCATTTTTCAAACCCTTTTGGGTCAATTGTCCTGATCAAAGGGAATTTCATGATGTCCCTTCCTTGCATAATCAACATGTTGTAGTTTTTGGGCATTGGGATGAGATTATTTTCATCCACATTATCCAAGGTTGCATCAATGTCTCCCAACCATGCATGAATGAAAACCATTTAGGTCATTTTCTTTGCGATTTCCTTCGGCACACCCATGTGGAGGAGCATCGCCAGAAACATTGCTGGTATTTTTGCATTGGACTGAAACCTGTGATATGCTTTTAGGAACTCCAGTCCTACAACCTTATTGGTTGCCTAGAGTATCAACAAGTGGGATGAGGCCAATACCCCATTGAGGCTTTTGTCTATCACTTTTCCTCGGAAGGCTTGTTGTTGCTTGTCGGTGTCTAGGGCCAGAGGAGTCTCCATCCCTTTATCACCTACTTCTATCAACAAGTAAAAATCTCGAGCTTTTTCACGCACACACTATTCCTACAAAGATGTTTTAAATGAACCAAGCTAGCCTTTTTTAACTATGGTGGCTAGCACTCTTCATGATTAATTTTATATGATCGTGGCGGTTGGCACATGTAAACTTGTTGGCACTCTACTAGAGGTACCCAACGTGATTAATGCAAAGTATGTTGAGATCCACTCAATCTTTCCTTTGCCTTGGAACTTTTTCAATTTATTTGCATCTTGCCCTCTACTGATGAGCCCTGCCATGTCCAATTAGACCCCAAGTTTGTCCTTTTATTCCTTGTTGGATTTAGCTACTTTTTTTTTGTACAATACGACATCGGAAATTTTGGCACCGTCAAATGGTGTTGCCTAGGTGGAGAGTTCAGATGCTAGCTTTGCCAGCTCATCAACCTTGTCATTACCTTCTCGATAGATGTGCCTGATTTTGAAGGCTTCAAACTTGTTTGCCAATTTCTTGATAGACGTGGCTGATTTTGTTTCCATTTTAATTCTTTTAAGGGTCTTCTCTTTTCTCTTGTGTTTTTGTTGCCTTCATTCTTGTGTTCTTAATGTGTTTTCCATTTTGGCTTTAGTTTCTTTTTTAATCTTTTTGGTATCTCTTTAGTATTATAATAAAATGCATTGAGTTGACTTTTTTCATTGCGATGTTTTAATATTTATAATGATTAAAATATATCACTATTATAATATTATTTTATCTTTTTTATTTAATCTTGTCTTTATTGTTTTGTCTTTTTATTTTCTTTTCCTCATAATGAGATATTTTAATCATCATAAAGATTAAAATATATCATTAACTTTTCTAATCTAGATCATCTTTTTGTCTTGTTATTTTCTTTTCTTTGTATTCTTGATTTTTCTTTTGTTTATGGTATTATTTTATTGTTTTCTCAATTTTTTGTAGTCCTTTCTCTTCTCCCTCTCCCTTTATTAAGACTTTTTTTGCAATCTCATTTCATTTTTCCTCTTCCTGATGATGGATCACTATGTGTGATCCGAAATGTCGACAAAAAAACTTACACAGTTGAATCCAAAAGCTATATACTCCAATGTTATGGACTATGGAAAACTCATACCAACTATAGAATAATTATATTTTAAATTTTTATTTTAATTTGTATAATAAAATAAATCTAAAATCTAAATTAGAAGTTAGGGAGAGAGAGAGATTCAAAACTAAATTTTTATTAGATAGTTACGTAGAAAGAGTAAGAGAGATAAAGAGAAATAGGAGACAAAGATATATATAGAGGTAGAGATATCTAGAGATAAAAGAGGGAGAGGGGGAGATAAATAGGGATGCCAAAAGAGAGTAAGAGAGAGATGGAGGAGTAGAAAGATGGAGAGAGAGGTAGAGAGGGATATATATGGTGAGAGAGGTAGAGATAGACATATTTATAGATAGAAAGAGATGAGAAGAGAAAGAGAAAGAGAGAGATATTTATATCTCATTCTTCCTCTCTATCTCTATGTTTCTCATTATTTATCAATTTATCTTCCTCTCTCTCCCCTATATCTCGCTATCTTTGTCTAAGCTTCTCTCTCTATTTATGCATATCTATCTTTGTCTATATCTCTCTCTTTCATGCATATACACAAACACTCCCTATTCCCCTTCTCTATCTCTCTCCCTCTCTCTCTTTCTCTCATTCTTGACCACTCTATCCATATCTCCCTATCCATCCCCCTCTCTCTTTTGTTCACCCCATCTTTACCACTCTATCTCTCTATTTATTTATATCTCTCACTCCTCTCTTTATCATTCTAAAATCTAAAATCTAAAATCTAAATTAAAAGTTAGAGAAAGAGATTCATAAACTAAATTTTGATTAGATATAGTCACATAAAAAGAGTGAGATAGAGAGATAAAGAGAATTAGGAAAAAAAGATATGTAAAGGTAGAGATATTGAGAGATAAAGAGAGGGATGGGGAGATAAATAGGGATATCGAAAGAGAGTAAGGGAGAGAGAGAGAGAGAGAGAGAGAGATGGAGGGGTAAGAAGATAGAGAGAGGAATATATATATAGAGAGAGGTAGATATATGTATATATATCTATATATATATATATGGAGAGAGAGAGAGAGAGGTAGAGATAGACATATTTCTAGAGAGAGAAAGAGATGAGAAGAGAAAGAGAAGAGAGAGATTTATATCTTTGTCTTCCCTTCTCTCTCTATTTATACATACCTATCTTCATCTATATCTCTCTCTTTCACTCATACACACAAAAACTATCTATTTCCCCTCTCTACCTCTCCCCTTCTCTCTTTCTCTAACTCTTGACCCCTCTATCCCTATCTCCCTATCTCTCCCCCCTCTCTATCTATATCTCATTAAATCTACCTCTCTCTTTTGTTCACTCCATCTCTCTCACTCTATATCTCTATCTCTATTTATTTATATCTCTCACTCCTCTCTCTATCTATTTCTATCCCTATATCTTTACCTCCATCTCCCTATCTATCTATCTCTCTCTCTCTCCCTATCCCTCTCCATCTCTCTATATCTCCCTCTATCTATATTACTCCCTCTCTCCTTTCCATCTATTGAGCTATCTCTTCCTCTCTCTCCATATCTCTCTCTCCATATCCATATCTTTCTCTACCTCTACCTCTACCTCTATCTCCCTATCTTGCTTTCTCCTTCCCTATCCCTCTTTATCTCTCTATATTACCCTTTATATATCTATATTTATCCCTCTCCCTTTCCCTTTCTATATATTGAGCTATCTCTCACCCTCTTCTTCTTCTCTCTCTCCCTCTCCCTCTCTACCTATCTCTCTCCCTCTCTTCCCCCTCTTCTCTATATCCCTCATCTACCTATCTCTCTCTCCCTTTCTCTTCACCCCTCTCTCTATCTCTCCCCATATCTCCCTCACTCACTCCCTCCATACCCCCTATCTATCTATTTGTCTCCCTCTATCTCTAGACATGTCTCTCTCTCCTTCTCACTCTTCCTAGTAGTATATATTTATCTCTTTCCCCCTTTATCTCTATCTCTCCATATTTCTTCTTTCATGTCTCTCTCTAAGTCTATCTCATTATCTCTCCATCTCTCTACCATATATATCTTCCTCACTCTACTTCTCTTTATGTATCACTTCCCATCTCTATATGTATCTTTATATATATCGCTCTCTCATTCTTCGGCTCTCTCTCTCTCTCTCTCTCCCCTCTCTCTCTCTCCCTCTCTCCTATCCCCTCCATCTCCCATCTCCATATCCATCTCCATCTCCATCTCCATCTCCATCTCCATCTCCTTCTCTCCATCTCCCTCTCCATCTCCATCTCCATCTCCATATCCATCTCCATCTCCTTCTACATATCTATCTTCCTCTCTATCTCTATCTCATTACCTCTCTCTTGATCTCCCCCCTCTTTCTCTCCCTTTTTATATCCCTATCTCTTCTCTCTTCCCTATTGCAAAATTAATATGATTTGAGTAATGGATCTTGATTATCTTCCTAATTAGAGGTTTTTGTAAGTGGATGCATAGTTGGTTTGAACTTATCATTTCTCCATTGAGACATTTTTTGCACAAACATATCATTGGCTAAATAACCTACCAATTGACCTCATGTACTACACAAATGTATTAAAAATATACCATTTTTCTCTAATTAACCTTCCACACCTCTTAGAGCACCCATTGCACACCAATGTGAATTGTTAGTTATTTGTTACTTTTAAATTTTTGTTTGTTTTTAATCTCTTTTCAATTTTCTTGTTAATTTATTTTTAAATTTTAGCATTTTTTTATATATTCTTATTTGTAATTTTATATTTTCATACAATTTTTTTTTAGATTAATTATTTATAATTTATAATTATATGTAAACATATAATTTTTAAACTTTTATGTTTACTTATAAATTATAATTTATATAATTTTTAATCTCTTTATAATTTATTCTCTTTTAATTTTTGTTATAATTTAAAACCTATTTCTTATTTGGTTGTTTTCTCTTTATATATTATATATTTCAATTTATTTTCTTCTAATTTATTTTGTTTATTGTTAAAATTATACTTATTTTCTTATTATTTATAATAATTTTTGTTTATTTTTAAATTTTATTCCTATTAATTTTTTGTTTGTTTATGCTAATTTATTGTTTTTTTTAATAAAATATTTTTATTTTTAAACTTTATTTTTAATATTTTTATTTTTGAATCATTTAATTTTAGCTTTTTTTTATCAATAGGTTTATTTACATTTCCTTTATTATCATTTTTATTTATTCTTATAATTATATGTTTATTTACTTACATTTTTTATTAATTTTTTTTATTTATATTATACTCTTTTACTTTTTCTTTTTTTTTTTTCTCTTAATTTATTATTTTCATGTTTTTTAGTTCTTTTATGCTTATTTATTATTTTTGTTTATTTATTTATTTTTATTTGTTACTTTTATTAATTTTTGATCTTGTCTTTTTAAATTATATGTTTATTTACACAGAATTTACAATTTATTTGTATTTCTATTTTATACATTTATTTAAAATTAAGCTTCTAATTTAATTTTGAAAGTCTCCTTGATTAAATTTTAGGTTTCTTTCTTATTTTATATATATTTATTTTTAATTTATTATTTTTTCATTTAATTATAATTTTTGTGTTAACATACAATTTATAATTTATGTGGTAACATATAATTTATAATCTATATGTTTATAAATTATTTGTCTATTTTTAGATTCTTGGTTATTTATAAATTATATAAATAATATTATAATTTATAGATAATGATATTTATATATTTTTTATTCCTTGCTTGTGTTCTTTATTTTAATTTATTTATTAATCTTTAGTAATTTTGTTTCATTTTTTGGCTTGATTTTCTTTTTTGATTTTTCCTTGTTTTTTCTATCTTTTGTCTTATTTTTATTTCATTTTGTTATATTTGTTTTCATTCTTTAATTTTTATTTATTCGCTTCTTTATTTATAATTTGCTTGCTTTACATTCTTTAGATTTTGTCAATTTTAGTTTTTTCTTGTTTGTCTCTTTATGTTTAGTTCATTTATTTATTTATTTGCTTGGTTATTTATTTTCTTGTTATTTTTTCCTTATTTATTAAAAATTAAAAATTTTCTTGTATTATTTTTCCTTACTTCTCCTCCATTTGATTTTGGTTTTATTTTTTACTCCTTTATCTTTTTTTGTTTTACATCTTTCTCTCGATCCTTGGTTCTTTTGCCTACCTTTCTTTGCCCCCTCCCTCTTCCTTTTTATTCAATTCTTGGTCTGCAACTATTCATTTTACTCCTTATGCTCCCTCATATCCTGATGATGGATCACATAGTGTGATCCGAAACGTTGATGCAAAAAAACAAAGACAATCTAATCCAGAAACACTTTCAACAAAATTTCATGGATTATGGAAATCTATTATCACTAAGTTTTTTTTTTGTTTTCATGAAAAACCCTTGTGTTTTATCTTATGCCTTGGGTGGGATCTATTTGGCTATTACTTTATAGAGGGGGTTTTAAAACAACTTATTCCCATCACTTTGTCTAAGTCGGGCCCCTTTTGATTTAATGTTTTAATTCTTTCGCTTGACTTTATTATTCCCTAAGTCTAAGTTGGGCCTGTGCCCCCATGTTGAAAATCAACTTAAGCCATTATTTGTCATTGGCCTAGGTGATGTCCCCTTATGCCTTTAATAAATGTTTTATATTGTGCAGGGAAAAAATTTTAATGACCATTGATCAACCATTGTTTGATCGTAGTCATTCCCCACCATCCCATGATGACCCCACCACAGAGTCTCAACCGATTGTGATATCATGGGCGAGCGCCACATGTCTCATTTGGCAGTGTCAAAGGGATGATGAAAGTGCTTTAATATATTTGTTAGGTTTTAATATGTTATATAGTAGGTTACTAAAGTGGTTACAAGATGCATGTGCTTCAAATCAATGACAATGTTATAATCTGGTTGGAAAAGGTGCTCCATGGTTAGTGACAAGGCTGGCGACTATGTTGAGTGAATAGGATTTCTGATGGTTGAAATCTACGGTTGCCCACCATCGCGTGATCAAATTTTGAGAGGTCTTTATTGATTGCGATATCATAGGCGAGCACCATGTGGATTTCTTTGGCAATGCATAATATGGTGGGCCCTTGCTGTCATGATGGAGATCATGTTAGCTTGTTTTGGCAATCATTTGATGATCTGACAGAAGTGAAAGATCGACGACTGATATTTGAATTTGCATCTAATGTGATTGGAGCCATTTGTCCAACGTGTGAGAAATATTTAATGGTAGACAAGATGTTTACTAGCTTGATTTGATCGACATATAGAGACTATTATTCTGCCCTATTGTTCTGAAAAAGCATTCAAACATCTTTGTGAATCAGTTTCAGAGCCAAGGATGAAGTTACGAGTTGTCACAACAAGGATTTGGGTTTCTGCAAAGTGTAAAGCTATGAGTTACTTTTTATACTTCTTGGCTAATTTGATTGAGAATTTGGGGAACATTGTGGTGTACTTGTCAAAGAGATTATTGATAATTGTTCTATGGCTATAGGTTATTTTTAATTGTGAGAGATTGCAAGGTTCTATTATGTAGTCTAGTTTTTTTGTTTAGCCCTAGTTTGTTTAAAGGTTTGAAATATCAAGGAAGCCCTAGTTTACCCAAGATGGCACCGTTAAAGCAGCATTCTGGCCAGGTTGACTATTTACACAAAAAACTTATATGATGACTTCTAGGATCAATTCCCATCGTCAACTAATGATAGGAAGAGGGGGTTGGTTTTGATGTGTGGAAGAGCCCTAGAGGAGGGGTTAGTATATAACTACTCCAACATTTCCAATGCTAGGGTTCCCATGACAGGTCTAGAGATGTTTAGGCTGCGGTATGGACAGAGGAATTTTCCCCACCCCTTTTCAAATAGATGGAAGTATGAGATGGGGAAGTTGGTGGTACCTAATGTATTCCCTGATGTGGATTTGCTTAGGGAAGCAACTGCACGTTATGACCCTGTTACACGGGTAATTAGAGATAATGATGGAAGGGTTATGCTGAGCATCAACAAGGAAGAATTTCAAAAAGTTTTTGACCTAAGTGAGCCTATCCTGTTCTTGGCTCATATTGATCTTGAGGAGATAAAACAAGAGTATGCAAGGTCAAAGTCACTTTTTAGGGTTAAACTGCTCCCACCTCATCTGGCAAGGGAAAGAGGTTCAAAGTTCTATATCAGCCCTAGTGACCAAGAGCCTTTCAGGATAAACTATTTTGCAAATCACTTCTTGGCCACCTTTTACTCATTGTGCCATATTTTGGGTTTCAACCCAAATACGGTGATGCCAATTTCCTACATGTTTATGGGGGTGCAAATACAACACCCAAACTTCTCAGTAATCTATGATTTTGCTTCCTTTTTGGCCGAAAAGATACATGAAGGTTTGTTAAAGTTGTAACAAAAGGATGCAGGCACTCCATTCTTTTGGTATTCCATGTTGATGTACATGTTCTTGTACAAGAATTCTGATTTCTTCTTTGAGAAGATGGAGTTAAGGCAAACGGTTAATGAAGAAAGATTGCCAGTGCAGGCATGGATTGCAGACCTATCTTATAATAGGGAGAGTGGCAGTTTTGTGCATTTTGATAACTATTTTGCCTCTAGATTGAGGGCTAGGTTGACGGTAAATGTACCTAGAATCCCTGAGGAGTACATGACTTCCTTAGACCAAAGAGAAGGAATCCTGGATTGAGAATTTATCACAACTGGGGTGACATTATCCCATACCCACTCAACACTATCTTGAGAGTGTATGGTTTCCAAGGGACTCCATAGATCCTACCATACAATATGCCACCAAGACTAGGATTTGTAGAGGTTATGTGGCAGATTGGTTGTATCCATGAGGACAACCTTACAAGGAAAGGTAAAGGAACCCTTTTCCCTGATTACAATGTGGTGTTAGAATTTTTGTTTTCTAAGGGAGGTTGGGTCCACTTTGGGAAGATTTTTGATGATTACCATCTGAGGTGTGGTCCCAAGCGGCAACATGATCCTGAGGGCTTCTTTGACCTTTTCAAACAACGAATAAAAGGTGGAAAGTTTGTGCATAAATTCAACTTTCCCAAAGATCTGATTAGGAATTGAGCAAGGAGAAATGGATAGCTTATGACAAGCTATTAGCCATTATGAACAAAATGGATCCGAAATATGATCCATTGATGGATTTTAGCCCATTTCATAAGAAAATTGACTTTTTGATGGACAACTTCAAGGAAACCATGGGCACCTTAATGA
This sequence comes from Sequoiadendron giganteum, assembly GCA_007115665.2. NCBI lineage: Eukaryota > Viridiplantae > Streptophyta > Pinopsida > Cupressales > Cupressaceae > Sequoiadendron > Sequoiadendron giganteum. The sequence continues at coordinate 616,360,444 of CM021108.1, forward strand.
AAAAAAAAAGATAAAATTGGATTTGGCTGAAGGTACATAGGAGCAAGATGCTAGGCCTGCTGAAATGAGTCCAACATACCAACCTACAGTGAAGTGGCCTCTCTATAAGAGAAAAAGAAATGAAAGAAGTGATGAGTTAGAAGAAGATAAAAAAGGAAAACAAATCATGAAAGAATCAAAACAACTAGGTCCAAAATTCAAAGCACCTAGGGGAATCAAAATCATTGATTTGGACTCATCAGTGGAGGATAGTCCTTCACCATCACCACTAGAGCCAAGCCCTAAGAGACAAAGGATTGAGAAAGTACAGGAGGATCTGATGGATGAAATTATGGTCACAGACCAAGATATGCAAGCTGGTATGCCTTCTCCTCCTAGGTTAGCTGAATTGGTCTTGTCTGATTTGGATATGAAAGGGAAGTGTGTACAAGATGCTAGGATGGAGGCATGTAAGGCATTTTTAGATGATGATGCATTTATCATGACTCCAGTCTTCTTAAAATTGGTATGGAGAATGATGCTAGAGGAATATCAAGACAAATGCAAGAGGAGAAGAGAGTTAAGACCTGAAAGGTTAGATTAGGAGAATGATGATGAAGTGAAAGCTAAATTGATGGAAGAGTTTAAGAACATCACTCCTGAGGAGGGGAAAAAACTAGTGACTTAGGCTGGTGTGTTGATTTTTCTTAAATGGGACATAGCAGATGTAGTAGCATTTAATTCTATTCTAAAGTCCAAGAATCCCCTACAAGATTTTGCCTTCAGTGAAGAATATGAGACTTCAGAAATTTGGGCTTTAGCTCCTCAAGAAAGAAAACCTAATGTCATTAACATTAACCCAAACCTAAGGGGAGGGTTATTTATAAAGAGTGCCTCAAAGACCTCAACTACAGAGGCTACTAGCTTAACTATGAATGTGGCCAAATTGGCCTAGAAGACTGCTGAGAGAGAGGAGGCTAAAAAGAAGAGCCTAATGGAGAAGTATAATTTCATAATTGGAGAGTATAGCAAGATGCAACAAAGGAATGTTGAGTTGCAAAATGAGGTGAATAGGATGAAATATAGGCAGGTGGGAGAGACATCACATGCTCCAAGTATTATGACATTTCCTTCCACATCAAGATTAGTGCCTCTTGCTTCTCCAATTGTTTCTACACTAGGGTCCCTTAGCCAAAATCCTTCCCTTAGTCTTGCATTAGAGCCAATTGGGGAAGAAATTGAATACTCTACTAATCCCACAAAGAATAAATTAATGCATAAGATTGCAGAGTTACAGGAAGATTTGAAGGCAAGTGAGGAAGGAGTGTAAAATAGGGTGAGAATGTTGACATAGTTTTGAGACATTTGAATGAAAAGGTTGATGGTAGATATCCATTGGTATAATCTTTATATTCTTTGTTATTGGATTCAATAAAGAATATTAATAGGGATAAGGAGGTAGTATTACCCTTAATTGAGAAGTGGATCCCCAGAGCCAATCATTTAGACATAATGTACAAATCCTCAAGGTTTGATACAAATAAGAGGCCCCAATTATTGAGGCCTACTCAAGTGTTAGTTAAGTCACTGCAAGGTTTTCAGGCCTTACCAGATGACTTGAGTAAGAAAATTAGAGAATTGGTAAAGGATTTTTATGATTGGAGTGATACCTCTTTACCTAATATAATTGATGAGAAAGGAAATGTTAAATCACTACAACAGTGACATGATAGAGCAAATGAGGTCATCAATGCACAAATTAAATTAATTTGTGATTATTCAAATTATGACCTATTGGTGAGCTATATGGACAATATCATTAGTACTAGCTCATTTTTGGAATATTTTGAGAGAGAAGCAAACCAGGTGGTGGTTAAGTACACACCTTATAGTGTTAAGGTGAATGAGGTAATTAATTTTGATTGGCCAAATGATGAAAAATACTAGAGATGGGTAAATGTATACTTAACCGAGGAAGAGTAAACCAGAGTTGGATACTAGCAGTTAACAACTCAGTTGTTGCAGTTACAATAGATTCTAGTTTGTTTTGATGAAAATCATGGTGTGGGATTCTTGAAGTTTTTGTTGCTGCATCAACCATTCTCAGTGGGCAGGATGAATAGGAAGATTCTTCGGGGATGAGCTGTTATAACAAGTTTTTGAAATATCACAAGGCGGTCCAAGATATTGGTGACATGTATAATTTTGGCTTGATGCTTGTTTTCTCCTTCATTTTCTATAAGAAGGATTCCAATGCTAGAAGTACGAGTTAGCAAGTTAGACATTTTTGGTTGAGTCTAGGTGAAGTTGCACAAAAAATTGTAAAGTCTGATGGTTTTAGAGAAAATTCAATTTAGGTTTTGAGTCATTCTATAGTAGGTCTTGAATTCATGGGGATTTTTTGTTTTACGATAGTAAGTTGGAATTTGAATTGAAATAATTTATTTTGAACTCATGTCTCTCCATTGTACAAGCATATCTGAATCTTGAATAAAATGATCAAGGGTTGTTTCGTTCATCTCAACTGTTGTGGTGTGTATGATTCTCATTTTAGCTTTAATTCAAGGAAATAATTAAAATTATTGAATATATTTGTAGGTGGATATGTTTTTGTGTAAGTATTTGATAAGTAGTATTGGGTTAGAATGCATGTTGATGAGATTGTAAAGCAATATTGTCAAGGATCTTACATGTTATGTGTTGAATCTATCATGAACCCTTAAATGCTCATGAATTTGACTCCTCCAATGGTATATGGCACTAGTCTAAGTTGTAATTATTCGTGAGGTTCAGTATTTGTTTGTCTTTACTTAGAGCTTGCTACAAATTAAAAATCAATGACTATCTTATATTGTGAAATGTTATTGTGATTATCTCATGCTCCAAATAGTTGATAATATTGATGAACAACCAATTCTATTTGGTATTATCCTATTATGCTGAGCTATTAAATAAGATTATCTATTGTTGCTAATGTTGTTTATAATAATGGTGCAGAGGTTGTAAACACATTAAGGGATCACCCTCTTGGGTCTTGCAGAGCCCAAAGTGTAGGAGGTTTGTTAAAATCCTCATCAATTGGTCCAGGTCCTTTGAGCTGCCTTTGATTGGAATTGGAAATTCAATAGGTAGATTAGAAGATCAACCTGGTTGCAGTAAAAACAACCAACAACTATGATGAATTATACTCAATTCAGGAAATCATCGACACATTTGGTAGTAATACTGCCATTAATGTCCTAGCTTTGAACATGAGCATAGCTGATCTTCGAATTTACCAACTATCATGTCAAATGTTTTATTGGCAAGAAAATTGAAACTTTAGGCGATCCTTTTATTTAGGCTTGACTAACACTCATTAAAAATTACTTTTTTCAAGGAGAAATTATGCTGATATCACATAATCTATCCATCTAATTCATAAAAATGTCGCCAAGAGTCACCCTAACGACTATTATGATCTGTTTGTGTCTTCATCGGCAAGACATGGTGTATTGCTGAGACATTTAGTAATTTTTCTGATGTTATAAGTCTCCTCGATGATTATTTCTTTGATCTTAAGTATGTCGCCAAGACTCCTGCCGATGTAATCTTATCAGCATAACATAGTGGGTCAGGAGGAAATTTTGAACTCATTTTGATAGCATTTGTCTTGGCAATAGTATGTTTCTTTGTTTTGTCGGCAAGACAAGCTGAGTGTTTCAGTGATGATATTTCATCGGCAAGACAAATGCACTCGGGCTGACTTAGGGATCTTACTCCGATGGCGTTGGTTTGACCAATACAACTCCTTCTGCTTTGATTGGTGATACAAGACAGGTTCCTTTTCGATGGAACTTCATCAGTGAGACCTATATACTCAATATGACCTTTTCATTTCACCCCGAAGGAACTTGTCTTGCCGATGATATGGGTTATTTGAATACTAGATTTTGGAATTTTTTCATGATATCAAATGGTCAAGAATGATGTGATCATATGTGACTATGATGGATTATAATCAAGATAAGGTTTTCTTTAGGGAATCAACGAGTGAAAAATCACATTAAAGGCTAGTTTCTTTGTGATGAATGTTCTAATGTGGGCCTCTAGCCTATCCTAGGTCTTTGTAGTAGTTTTTTTTATTCTTTGTTATCAGCTTTTCAATGTTCTATACAATGACCAAGTTTCTACTTGTAGTATGCTTTAAGTTGGTCATTAAAAAGATATATATGGTTTGTTTCCTTATAGAAATAATGCATTTATAGCATTCATGTGTTTTTCATTTAAAATAATGGCATTTGGTAATAATAAGAAGGAAGTGTGAAGTTTGAAAAGTAATATTTTCAAATTTATTTTTTTGTCTTTTTTGAAACAATTAAATAAGTTTGATGCATAAGAGGATTCAATAAGTTGTTTAGAACAGTAAAATAGTGTCAATGTTTGTGATGAGGAAAAATGAATTGGAGAGTGGTTCAAAACTAGTTACAAGGTTTGAAAGGGATGTTTAAGTTGTACTTTTTAGAGTGATAAGGTTGACATTAAACTTTAAAATATTTTTATTTCATATTTTTAAGATAAAGATTCTTTTAAACAAAAAATTGTTTTTAATTTCATACTTGGAAAACAAAAATGCAAATACAATAAATGAATAATAGAGAATCATGCATGGGAACAAAACACCACCTACAAATGCAAATAAGTTATTAGAATAACATAAAACAAATGATAAAGTCAAATATATTATTGGTCTTTCCCTTTCTGACATTAAATTTTATTATATAGATTTAGATACATCATCATAGGAAATTTGGGATAATTTCAATAAAAATTTTGGAGTGAAAATAGTTAATGTGAAGTTTTTCCTAAAAATTCAACTATTTAGATTCAAAATGAGAGATATAATCACTATGTCTAATCACATAATAAATTTGAGATCTCTCATTAGACAACTGGTAGAAGTCAAAGCTCTATTAGATGATGAAGATGCTAAGGATATTTTGTTAAATAGTTTGAAAATACAACAATGTTATTTCTATGCTTAGTCCAATAACTTCTCAAACACAAGAAGATGTGATTTTGGCCCTATTAGGAGAAGAAAAAAGAACAATGGAAAAGATTTAAAAGTTGATTCTCAACATGATAATGTATTATACTCATGAGGCAATAATAATTAAAAAATAAAAATGAATGTTATTATTGTAAGAAAAAGGATCACATAGTGTGGACTTGTATAACTCGAGCCAATGATGTTCTTGAGGGAGAACTTAAAGAAAAATCAAATGATGTTAGCTTAGCCTATATATATTTGTTTGTTTCAATCAACATGTTTTGTTGTGTGGAATGTAAAACTTAAGGGAGGGTGTTGGAATATTAAGATTAGTTATATTCTTATAAGATAGTAGTTCAAATGGGAAGGTATATTTGAAAGGCTTTGTAAAAGCCATATTGTAATATATTCCCAAATGAACTATATGATATAATTATTATTTTGAGTGTTTTTATGTGCAGATATAAGTTCTCTTGACTTTTCCAATATATTTTGTATGCTTTATTAGCCATGATTTCATGATTAATTTTCCACTTTCAACACTACTTCTTACTAACTTTGCCATCCAAATTTGGCTCTTAGACTAAATATTTCATAAAGGTGCATTTTAATTTTCTTACTATCACCTTTGGCTGAATTTTTAAATTGGTTCAACCATGCAAAAAGTGTGGTTACTTTTAATTATTTCCACTTAAATGTTGGTTACAATTTTCTAATTTTCTTTCCATTTAGCTAGTCACAATTTCATAATATCATTAGTACTTGAAAATGGCAGTTTACTTCTACTTAAAACTTGTGGTAATTTCTTTAATCTCTTGCTACCTCTAGTGTTGAATTGGACTAGTTATGTAATCTAGGATTTTTTCCTCAATTTTTTTTACTTTAAAAAAAAAAAAGGTTATGATGGTTATACTTGTATGACCATGAATGGACATAAAGTTGAGGATTTTGGGTGTTTTCATTCAATTTTTCATGTTTTCACCTTAGCTCCTACTTTATATGTGTTTTTTTATGGAAGCCTTTTCATATCTTTTGGCTAATAGTATTTCATGGAACCTTATTAAAGGTGCTACTTTTCCTAATTCTATAGCCCAACTATTCAATGGTCATTTTTCTAATAACTCCTTTCTCACTCTCTTGGAGGACAAATATGACATTATTTAGGATATTCAATGCCTAGATATTTTCTGGAAAGCTTTAAGGTCAAATATATAGTGGCATAAAACTCAATGTTATAGGAAATCCTTCTTAGCCAAGCCCAATTGGTTCAATTCCTATGGATAGAAGGGGGTTGATCATAAGGAAGTGTTGATATTCCTAAGCATCTCTTTTACCTTTAAGGTTTCTCCTTCCTCTTTAAGGAAACATATCATTTCTAGAGCTGAGAAAAATTATCATATTAAATTATGAAGCCCCTTTCTTTGGCAAAGAGATTCCATGTGTGTTCAAAAATTCTTGTTGCACACATTTCCGTTACTCATCTTGATAAGAACCTTGCAAATCCCCATATTTGAAGATTGAAAAAATCCAAAGGTATATTTTATGGCCTCCCTTTAACCAAGAAAAATGGTTTCACAAAGTATCCTATGAGTTTTATTATTTCCCTCATGACTATAATAGGCTTGGCTTGCTTTATATTCACTACTCTAAATGGTGCCATAATTTTAAATTTAATTAACATACTCTAAAACCTAATGAAACCAGGTTGTAGCTCATCATATTGGAGAAGTGAAAGGTCAATACTAGCGCTGAGGAAGAGTTTTGAGGAGTGAAAAAAAGGTCAATACCAGTGCCGAGGAAGAGTTTGGAGTTAAAATAAGGTCCATACCAGCGCCGACAAAGAGTTTGGAGGAGTTAAAACAAGGTCAATACCAACATCGAGGAAGAGTATGGAGGAGTGAAAACAAGGTCAATACCAGTGTCGAGGACGAGGTTGAGGGCACTCAGGGAAAATCGACGACCAAGGGACAATGAGTATTGTAATTTTGGCATCCCCATTTTCTTTGTCCTACAATTTTCATGCCTAGTTTCCAAAGATCTTCTCATACATTGGCACCTGCATTCTCGTAGAATGGTATAAGATAAGACAGAAAAAATAAAATAGCTTAGTCTTTCACATTTTTATCGACCAGCCTGAGGTCTTGGAAAAACTCGCATAATCTACCCACATCTTGGTTGTTGGTGGTAACATTTTATTCTTTGTTGTACAACCTACCTCAAATCTTATGTCCACAAAGTTGCTAAAAACATAAAACAATAAGAAAAAATTTGAAGGTACAACTAGAAAAGGGTTATTTCCTTTTGGCCTCATCCACCTCTTATATTTCAACATAGCATGGAATTAGGCTTACATAACATAAAATCAAACAAATGGAAGTTTATAGGGGCAAAGGAGCCAAGTATATGCTAGGCTAAGCTAGATCTAATGAATGGAAATAGAGGCATACAATTCTTCTTTAATACCTCCACCACAAACATATGCAAGGAAAGGTCTCCTCTATTATTGGTAGTGATAACCTCCTCCACCCACAACCCTTGAAAATTATGAATAGAGGAATATAATATTTGAAGAAATCAAAGTTGATTCTCTCCTACCTGATCCAATTAGTCATTTTATCCTTACAAACATTTATCGTGATTACTAGAGGCACATAGACCAATTCTTCATAATAGAATAATTTGATCATACTTTTCCAATAATGGCATTATGAGAAAACCTTAGGTTAAATGAATAATTCCTAGCTAAGTTCTTTAAATCATGTCCAACCATATAAGAGAAGAACGCTACTATGTGTACTTGGATACCATGGAGAAAGGCTCTTTGGGCTCTTTCATCAATCAAGGTATTGTTAAATTTTAACACCTAAAACTGAGAATGAAGAATCTTTCCTAGGATGGTGGAAAATTATGCTTCCAAACACCTAGATTACAAAATCCTTGTCAATATCATTTCCATCACAATTAAACCTATTTCTTGAGATATAGTCATACAAGTAAACAAATTGGCTTTCTTGATAGTAGATACATTCTAGACAATTCAATCCTTGCATCGGAGATTGTTGAATGGGCCCAAAAAACTACTCGTGATGCCCTTACTATTAAGTTAAAATTTTTACAAGGCATATGATTGCATCAAATTTCCTTTCATTTATAAAAGGCTCAAATGGATTTATTTTTAACCGTAAATTATTATAACACATTCAAATTACAAAATACCAGTTGAATGAAGAAAATTCATTTGAAGGTGATGTCACCATGACCTTTCAATGAAGAACCTTCATTCAAAAATGATGCCATGTCAAGACTTTCAAATAAAGGTATTTTTTATTTTAAATATTTCATGTCTAAAATGCTTTATAAAAGGAACCTTTGCATGAAGGACCTTCAAATGAAGACCTTAATTCAAAGGTCCTTCATATTAAGGTTCCTTTAATGCCATCCCATTATAGCTCTTAGAGTTGTTAGAGATATTTTTGTTTCGAAGTAGAGATTGGACCATCAAATAGTGTCACCATGACTCTACCAAGATATCCATCAAATTGATAAACCCTGACTTAACAACCACAAATTCACAAGAAAATTTCCCCTATCAACCCTAGGGCATCAATTCAATGCCAAGTTTCTTGCTTTAACAGACCCCTAAATGCAATGAAATTCTATCATACCATGATTCACACCAATCCACTGAGTTACAGTTCCAAGACAGTGGGTGGATTGGTGGAGGTCATTTCTATTTAGCCCTCAAACCCTTACATAGGCCAAACAAGGCAATACCTATATTTAATTGTTTTCTCCCACAAAGCATTGATTGAGCACTTCAAAATAAATGCAAATGAAAGGGAACACATATTTATCTACACCAATGATCTCAGAGAATTTCAAGCTTGTATGGATCCATGCAACACAAAAGAACTTCAAAAAAATAGTATAAAAACACATAAAATTGCTTCAAGAACATGGTATTTGATATAAAATTTTGGTATCAACTCCTCCAAAAATTGCAATGGGATGGGAATACAAACTAATAGAAGTGGGATAAGAAATGCATCATTTGAAGCATCAAACCAATATGCAAAGATGAAAGAAAGTGCTAACCCCTTAAACTGAAAAAAGTTTTTTTTAACTTTAAGTTTGTTGGGTAGCCAATTATTTTAAGTTATCAAATCCTACCATCATACATAATCAAAATGTTGTTGTTTCAAATGACTGTGAGCACTAAATTTCACTATTTGAAGATGTTGAAACCTTTTCAAAGAGAATTAGAACATTGATGTGACCACTCATCCTACCTTAAAACATACCAAAAGTCTTCTAGCAATTAGACATAAGAAGATTTAAGATGACTTAAACATTTTTTATTGCCAAAGAATAAACTTATGATGACTTTACCAGGCCTAGTACACACTCCCTCCCCATTAACCACTTAGATATATGGAAATTAACTGTAAATTTTTTGCTATTTTTAGTCATGTAGGTGTCCAATAAACCACTTGGTGGTGTTTCCCTTCAAGTTTATTTACTTGAATGAAGAGAAAGATTCCTTTGATTACAATTAGAGAATACATTTGAGGCCTTGGTTGTGTAACCGGTGGACCATAGTCACATTTATAACTTGTTACAAATTTTGGGAGTTAAAACGTTAAGTAGATTTGATTTGTGATGGACACATTTGGATGGTAGTAACAATAACTTGCAATCTATGAAGACTTGATTACCTTATAACCTATCAAATTCTAGTGATGAAATGATAGATTAATCATAATGTCACCTTGGGATCACATCACTATGAAAGAACTCCATCCAACATCCTTATGAGTGCAGGTACCACCAAATAGGTATTTTTCAGATCTGTCTTCCTCAAGAGAGGGAAATTCAGGAAGAGAAGAGGAAAGCGAGACATGTAGTAGGTCTAAAATAGGGAGATCAAATAGAGGTCAAAAGATTAGAAGAAAATTCCATTAATGGATGCAATTTTTTCATGTTGAAGGGGGATCATTTTCTTATGATGATGAGAGAATAGGTGAAATTGAGGTGCCTTGAGGTACAAACATCTACAGAAACAATGGGTACCCAAGGAAATTCCTCCAATAAACACTGATCTTTGTGTCAATGAGAGGATATATCGCATATCACCATCATCATTACATGGTTTGGACCTATTTTGTATGGATGACATAAAGGTTTGTTACAAAAAAGTTACTAAATTGATGGAGTATGTTGGACTGTGTTATAGTTACAAAGATTGGATGTAGCTGGTTCAATATACACGAAGTATGCATAGGTATGCTCTATTAGCAAATTATATACAACTAAAAGATAAGGATCAAAATAAAGGAGTGGTTGGGTACATTGACGGAAGGCAAAAAGCATTAGGGAATATTGTAGGGTTTATAAATAGTACACAACCTGGGTCAACAAATAAGCAACCCAATTGCATATTCGAGGTGCGAGAGGGAAACCATGTATTCATATGTGTGATAAAATCAATAACTACAAGGGAAGAGTTGTTAATCGATTACAATTTGAATCGATTAGATACAAAAACAATTACTGTGGGGGTGTTATGTACTATATACCATTTTACCCAACCTCCAATTAATGACTCCAATATACTATTTTATTATTTTTTTTTTTCGTAAGTCTATTGGTTTCATTTCAGTAATGTTTTTTATATTTAATTTTGGTCACAACAAGACATTGATCATACAAGGAAGGCTTCAACCTAGAGCATAGATTGCGATCCATCTTCAAGCACTTCTACTCGATAGGTTTACCTCATTGTAATTGTACAAATTAGATACGAGAAAAATGTTTTATTATTATGTTTTTTTCATGAGTTTATTGGGTTAATTTTAATAATATTTTTAATATTATTGTTGCAGTCGGTTGATCAGGGAAAGACACCAATAGTAGAAGAGAGCATCCATATGGAGGTCAAATCACTATTATGTGATGATGACATCACATTTTTCGCAAACCCTGTGGATATGATGAGGAAGGCCCAAAAAAATGCAATAAAGAAATCCTTAAGTTGGTATTCATAGTGCCTCAAATAGATGAGATAAGAGAAAGGGTTAAAATATTGTTTGAGAGAGCACAAAACTTGCAAGTAAGCTATAATGAGATCTTTAATTATAACATAAGTTCATTCATGGTTTTATATTTTGTACTCTTTTATGTCATGAACTAAAATATGTGTTTTTTTATAGGATTATTTGTGTCCTCATCATGCTGCTAGCCATGATTAGGGTATTGCAAGTGTTGCCTGGGAAGTAGGGATCGGTACAAGTGTCAATCTTGATTTTCCTCCACATACATCACATCATCCGACCCCATCATCTGTGCCTATATTGTCAACTGAAATTTTGACAACACATACCATGTAGGAATTCGATAGTGCACCCTCTGGTAGTGAACACATGCCACTACATGTGTCAGGACATGTACCTGGCGATGGAGAGGCCACTAGTACTGGTTATGTTTTAGTAGCATTTCCTAGATCTTCTCGTATTACTAGTATGGGAATATTGCTAGTCACATTTGTGGTGACCGAAGATTTCATTCCCATAAAGATAGAGAAGGTCCCAAGTACTTTAAATTTTTTTAATTATTATTATATATAATCCAATTGACATTTACTTATTGATCACTCTTTATAGACTAATGATCTCATGATCATTTTGTAGGAAATGATGTTTTTTATAAACATCTAAATGATATTACATTGGAGCTCTTCGGGCCCACCATACGTACACGGTGGAATGCCCAAAATCAAGATTTAAAAGATGAGCTCATTAACCATTTAGTTGTGTTGTTTGGTGATAAAACATTCAATCGAACCAAAGTCCTTAAAAAATATGGTACCTATCTAAAGTATGTGAAGGACCAATATAGGCCACATTTAGAGAAGAACAAAAAGTACGAGCATCCCCCCATGATTCCAAAGAGGGAGTGGAAGGACTTGCTGTTAGATAGAAAGGACAAGGCTGAAAATAAAAAAAAGGAAAGACACCACCAAGCCAAGGAAGGTATGTGATACTATCAACAATGTAATTATATACTGATTACTCTCTGTTTTTACATAATCTAACGTATTTTAAATTTTTCATAGGCTACTCGACACATCTAAGGAAACAAAGGCAAGACTAGAAAAAACACGGGCATCACAAACTTGGCTTTGGTGGTTATATGAAATTAGTCATACAAATTGTAAGTATCAATAAATGAAATATTACATCCAAATAATAAATTGCAAACAATTTTGGTTTTATCACACCATAGAAGCAAAATTCATGATCTTATGCAAAAATGCAAGGCTCTGATTTCAGCAGAGTACCCATAGAAGAGGACTTTAAGATTTCCTTCCAGCAAGGCTATGGAGCCTTGGCTGAACACCTAAGAGTCTTGACTAGGAAAACACAATCTTCCACTACATCCAACACGCAAGTAAATAAATTCAATAAATTTTATTTAAAATTGAATACTTGTGCAATCTATTGAATATTAATTTCGACCATAATAATGTGCCTATTTTTTTTAAATAGACAAACAATGATAATACTACACATGACAATATAATGCAGCCTAGTGAGGGTGGAGCACAACCTATAGATGAAGGCCATGGTGTGCATCCCGATACTGGATGTATTCATGTGCTATGCAAAACACAGTATGGATTAATACAATTAAACATATTTAATTTCATTTGGTGTATTAATTAGTGTAACCTTTCGTGTTTCAACTTTAGAGCATGTAGAGTGTGATCAACATGTTGAGCATGATCAGGCTAGACAAGATCAGGAACATGATGTGGCCCCATCAAGTAAAGAGGACCACTCTAATGTTCTTTTAAACATATTTAATTGAAATTGGTGTATTAATTAATGTAACCTTTCGTGTTTCAACTCCAAATCAAGATTTAGAGGGTGTTCAACATGTTGAGCATGAGGCTATAAGACAAGATCAGGAACATGATGTGGCCCCATTAGGTAAAGAGCACCACTCTAATTTTCTTTTAATTAATGAAATACTAGTAACAATAATAATAAAACATATCAATTTAACATTTCTTTGCTATTGCAGCAGACCCCCCTTGCAGCGGTGTCCACGTTGTGAGTACACGACTAGGCATACATTACAATCATGAGAAGAGCTCAAAAAAACTAAAGGGGGGACAGATGATTTAGAAAATGATACTCCACTTCAGCTTTTTTTAGTTGCAAAAAAGAAACAAAAAAAAGTGATTGTAATCATATTATGACAACCATATTTTTGATAATATGTAGAAACTAAAAATTTGAATGTTATATGTTAATTAATGAATGTTATATGTGAATGAATGTATGTGAATATGTTAATGAATGATTGTTATATGTTAATGAATGAATGTTAAATGTTATTAATGGATGAATGAATGAATGTGAATATGGTAATGAATGAATGTTATATGTTAATGAATGAATGAATGTTATATGTTATTAATGGATGAATAAATGATTAATATTATATGAGTGGGTATGGGGAATTGAGAGTGATTTGAGGGGGGGGAGGGGCCAAATGAGCTTCCACCTTCACGTGGTTGGCCCTATTAAGTAGAGAATATTAAACTATTCTCGAAAAATAAAAAGCTCAATAAGGTAATGCACTTTTCAATATAAGAGATACATCGTTTGAAGCATCAAACCAATATGAAAAGATGAAAGAAAGTGCTAAATTTTCACTATGAACATTGTGTTGTATGTGGATTTGGTTTCAAAGCTCTCTTTCTTTTGTTTTTACTAGTCGCTAAAATTTGACTTTTGTGTATAACAAGTTAGTGGAAAATTTGACAGCTCTGAAGGGTTTAGAGGCTCGATTGAGATAGATACACTAATATTTGGATCTTGTTATTGATGGGGGGATTCCACTTAACCATGAAATTATGTACCATCTGTAGGTATGCAAAAATTTATCTACTTATATTCATTCAACTTACTATAATATAATATTTGACAAAAATCTCCTTTTCATTATACTTAGATGCATTTTCATGCCTTGTTCCAAAGAACATGTTTTAGAACAGGAAAGAAGGATGTTGGCAAGGGTGAAGGAATTTTCATTTACACCTGCCAATTGCATAGTTTACTTCATTCATCTAGCATATTGCCAATGCATTTCACAATTGTTGGAATCATATCCTATAATTACAGAACTAGTAAAATTAAAATATGTAATTTTCAAATATGGCATTACATATCTTTCTATGAATATTTGAAAGAAAATATCAAAATGGAGAAGTATTAAAACAATATTCTGCATAATTTCTAAGAGATCGGGGATTTTTTTTATAGAGTTATCTTGAATATATTTAAGTCAAAAGTAACTTATAGAGATTGAAGTAGAATATCAGTAGTCCAAAATCACCAATCAACACATCTTAGTAGTATCCCAATTCAAGAGAACTAGGTCCACTATCCATTAGCCAGTAAAACAAATAAAATCGATTCATAAGATTATTCTTCTTTAATAGGGTTGATTGGTTGCTTGTTTCTTTTTTATTGTCAGGAAGTCATCAATATACACTTGGTTTTCCCACCTTCTCTTGCCTCATGGCCAAAGATTTTCTATAGAAGGCATCAAAGTAACCTTCAAGATTAACAATGGAAATGAGTACAAGGTTAGTATAAATTAATGCTAATTGGGTATGATTTTATTTGTTCAAGACCAATTTAGATTCATTTTTTTCTCACACTACTTTTATTTACATTTATGGTTTTCTAATATCCATTTTCCTTTACATTCATATTTTTCTATACATATTGTGTTTACAATAATATTTTCCTTAATTTAATCTAGGGGAGAGGACCCAATACCTGAGCATGTTTTAATAGTTGTGATATTAGTGGTTTATATAGTGCCCAACCCTAATTATTTGATTCTTCTTACTGATCCAATTAATACTTTCCAGTTACTGTGATTGATGATAAGGATTCAATCTTTAATTGATTGTGATAAACATAGATTTTTGGGCTTGCCTTACAGGTGCTTGTTTAGATGGGTGAGGATTGTTTCTTGTGCTAATAATATTTTTATTTGTTAATGCTAAACTTACATAGCTTAATCAAGGGGTATAGTTTGTCCTCTTCAAATGGAATAAGAAGGAGAGTCAGAAGTGGAAGATTAGTCCCATCTATAAGTTTCATGTGTAGTTGCATTGTATGGAATTATTTTTCTTAGGTATTACTTAAATTTAAATTTTTGATTATCTGGTAAAAGTCATGTTTCCACAAAGGGTTTGGAGGCTTTATCTCACAATTTAGATTGCTTGTGTTACTGTGTTTTTCTATTCAATATGATATGTATCTCAAGGAGGATATGGATCTGGTTCTTCATACCATCAACTTAATGAAGAGGAGCCTCAATGTCATGCTGTTAGGATTTACTGTGAAGCTAATCCAAAGTTTTTCATTACTGATCGAGGCCATATTGTAGTGTTTTCTCTAGGAAGCCCACATGATCCCCATTAGGTATCTTATTTTTGTAGTCTCTAAATTTCGTAGAAGAAATCAACAACTAGTTTGTCTAAATGTGGCTCCTTGTTTACACATTAATATCTCTTTTGGTAGCAATGGATCAAAGTGGATTCATGGGGTCTTAAAGAGAAGGCCCTCAAACATGGAGATCATGAGTGGGACCAGGTAAAACCATTAATAATCATTCTGATATTGTTCTATTGATTGTCTAAGAGCTAAGTATCTAGGATAACATTCTGTATTTTTCTATTCAATTTCTAGAGTGAGAATAATTTTGGGTTTGCAATCCTATTTTTTAGTACACTAGCTAAGTATCCAAGATGCATAGTAGGTAATATTTCTCACCAAATTTCTCATTTTCCACAAAATTAGATTCCAGTGTGTAATTTAATATTCACTAGTTTGATTTTTTCTTTTTTAGAGAAATTAGAATCCATTTCGTAGGTTGTGATTGATGTGCAAATTTGTAAGATGAATTTTTTGTATTCAACTACATAGTACTTTCCTTTTTCAATAAAATTTTATGCAATGGATTTCAGATATTAGGATTAGGTTACTAGTTTCTCTTTGAGTAATAATTTTAAACCTTATTCATTGTCCTTATCAATGTATATGACTATCTTGCAAACTATCCTCTTATATTCATGACTTTCTTTCAACTTATCAAAGGATGGTTGTAACTTAATTAAAACCTTTGTTTGATGGTTGTCCTTCATATGAATGTCTCAATCTTCTCTTTCACACTTTATGTTACTTAACTATTATGTCATACCTCTAATTTTTTGCAATAGTGTCTTCAACCTCTCTTTAATTCCCATGATGAACTGTGTGTTACTGTGTCAGCACTTCCTTGACCATGAGAATGGGAAACAAAGCAATTGAGATTCCATTTAGTAAATTTGTGTTCATTTTCAATAACTTTAGCCTTCAATACCTCATCACCATTACACTCTTTAAGGAACTCTCACAAACTTATACTATCTATCTAGCTTTGAGTCCTACATTTTCCTCTGAATATTGTCCTTTCTACTTTCCATTATCAAAATTTGTCTTCAGAGCTTATTTAAGATTGTTCATTTGGCTTGACTTTGGACTCTAGACTTGTCTATCATAGTGCTCAGACCATCATTATATATTGATTTCCCTCTTCATCATAGTTGATTATCTTCGAAAAAATTTCATACCATTGCCTTAGTATAGTCTGTCATTTTGATATGAAGTAAAGGGCACTATGATATTCATCAAGACTACTGTCAAAACCTTTTCACTATCACTAATGGATCTGATTGTACTCTTGATGGAAGCCATGCAATTCTACTTCACTTGACATTAACCTTCTTCTCTTTCTTTGATGTCAACACAACATTATAGTTTTAAGGGTTACCATCTCTATGCTCAATCCATGATTTAACTATCATTCCTCTAGCACATGTCCTTATATCTTTCATTGATGAAGTGATTGTACTTACACATTGGTATGACTATATTTTAAAATTTGAGAATACATTCTTTATGATAGTAAACCTTCCTATAGCATCATAAAGTCTATTCTTCATGTGCTCTATGATGAATATTTTTTTATCTTAAAATCTATGATTTGTAATTCATTGTCCATGACAGTCCCCTTGATCTCACGACTCATCATAGGTTTTATATTTTTCTCCAATTGTTGATCATCAACATCAAATGTGTCCATCATAATATCATCCATATCCTCCATATTCTACAATTATTCATTGCTCATTTCTCATACATAGTAACCAAATAATGCAAACCTAGAGCTTTGATTGTAGATGTATGCAAAAAATGATAAATCCCTACCTTTGTAAGCCTAATTAAACACAACAACTGACATGTTGTTTGATGTTTTAAATAGTCATATGATTGTCCTTTTTCTACCTTGTAAACACTTACTCAATGCATACAATAATTTATTAAAATGAAAAGTTGAATGGCCTCTTAACTCTTGACACTAATGTCATTTCATTTGTCAAAACAGGTTTAATCATATTGTGATCTAAATTTTCATAATGAAGTCTTCCAATCTATCCTTTATATCTGAGCATTGATGACAATCCATCTTGTCTTTTACTACCCCTTTTAAATTCTCATGGTCTTCGCTCATCAAATTTCTCTCTTTGATTGACCTATCCTTATGTCCTATCATTATCCCTATGGATGCACTTTGGAGCCTCCTACTACTTTTAAATATCACCCAGAGTTACCCTGATAAGTATTTCGATCCATTTGTATCTTCATCGACAAGAGATCATGTATCGCTAGGATATTCTGCAATTTCCCCGACATGGTTAGTCTCCCTAATGACTATTATTTTGATCTCAAGTATGTCACCAAGACTCCTACCGATGTAATATTATCAGCATGACATAGCGGGTCGGGTAGACATTCAGAACTTACTCCGATGGTATATGTCTTGCCGATATTATTTCGGCGTGCTTCATCAATGAGACAAGATGAGTATCTCACCGATGAAACTTCATCGCTAATACCATAGGACAATCCTCCTGATATATCTTCTTAGGAAATTTTGATCATTGTAACAATCTTGATCTTTAGTCAATATGTCTACATTTGAACGAATAGTTTTTTTTTTTTAAATTGCATTGTTTCATCTAATTTTTTACGAACCTCCAAAAGCGTCTCACACTTTTGCAATACATTCAACGAAACTTTCATTGTAATGACTTGCCTAGTTCATCATGATTTTGATGAACTATTGTTATTCTTCTTTTGATCTCAAGTATGGCGTGAAGACTCCTACTGATGTAATCTTATGGGCATGACATAGTGGGTCAGGTAGACATTCAGAACTTACTCTGATGGTATATGTCTTGCCGATATGCTTCCCTCATGCTTCATTGATGAGACAAGATGAGTATCTCACCGATGAAACTTCATCACTGAGACCATAGGCTAGTCCTCCCAATATATCTTCTCAGGCAGTTTTGATTGCTATAACAGTCTTGATCTTTCATTGATATTCCTATATTTGAATGAATAGTTCTTTTTTTAAAAAATTGCATTGTTTTGTCAAATTTTTGATGAACCTCCAAAAGCGTCTGACGAATTTGTAATACATCCAATGAAAATTTTGTCATAATGACTTGCCTATTTCGTCGTAATTTTGGCGAACTATTGTCATTGTTTTTTTTATCTCAAGTATGTCACCAAGACTCTTGCCAATGTAATCTTATCGGCATGACATAATGGGTTGGGAAGACATTCAAAACTTACTTTGATGGTTTATGTCTTGCTGATATGCTTCCCTTGTGCTTCATCGACAAGACAAGATGATTATCTCGCTGATGAAACTTCATCTCTGAGACCACAGGCCAGTCCTCTCGATATATCTTCTCAGGCAATTTTGATCACTCTAATAGTCTTGATCTCTCACCGATATTTTCAATACGTCAAAACTTTCATCATAATTGCAATGAACTTTTGTTGTTGATCCGACGCTTTAGAAAAGGCATGCCACTTATGTTTTGGCTACTGTTCATCGCTAGATCGATGAAATTGCCATCGATGTTCCAACGAACTTGTGTCGTGATTTCAACTTTTTGAAGTTCATCGGAATATCAATTAAAATTGAGCGACAAAAATTATTTTGGTGATTCATCAGTATTCTGACAATAGATTGTCGAAATTCCAACAAAAATTCTTTGGAAATTGGAGGAGTCAAATACATTAGTGCAAGGATGAGATAGCTCAATATTTGTCAATGGAACTTGATGATATAAACAATGAAGACAAGGTGATCAAGAGAACACATGTGAAACTTGGGTGGATCTTCAAACTTGAATATGCAATGAAGGACATCATACATAATGCAAAAACATATGCAAAGATAGGATATGTTGAATATGTGTCAAGGGTTATCTTATTCATCACACAAGCCAAGTAAGGATTGACAGGATATCAAAGTTTGATAGTCATAGGTACATAATCATGGAGCATAATCCTTTAATATGTCTTAGATGATCATGGGAGCTTTTTGGAGAATAATAGATCATGGTGCATTTAATGACAACTATTAAAGTTTTTTTGTTTATGTTAATCATGTTTTAGTTAACAAACAATGCAACTTTTGTGAATGGGCCTGTAGCTTGTTGCTTCTTGTATAAGTAGGGAAACCAGGGCCTATTTTTGATATCATCATCATTAGTAGTATTATATCATTAGTATAGGCATTTCCATCTATCCATTTTCATATCTCAGAACTTTTATAATTAATGTGAAACTTTTGAAGCAATATAATGGAAAAGACTGATATTAATTGGTGATCTATTCTTAGTGTTCAATTGTTGTGTTAATTTTCATGTTTATATGTTGTTGTGCTATCTCCAAAGTGGTTCTCTTAAGTTATTCAAATTTACAAAAATCTTTAGGACACATTTGTTGTTGTTGTGTGGTTATTTTGATTGGGTTATGTTTGGAGTGAATTAAAAATCCTTTCAAATAATTCATTTTAATTGGGTCCTTCCAAGGATTAAAACCATTTTAAAGTGATTTTTATAATTGGTTTCCCTTAGGCTAAGAATTAAAAATCCTTTCATAAGATCAGAGTAATTTGGGAGAATACATTGGGATTTATAAAAAAGAGTATAGTAACTAATAATCCTGCACGTTTATACAAGGTGCAAACATCTCAAGTTCCCAAAAATTTATAGTTAAGTTGAAGAATAGGTTTACCCTTCACACATATCCTTATCCATAAACACCATCCACACTCTGACTCCATTCACCTAATAGATTAGGCACTGGTCAAATTAGAACACTCTCATTCATTTAATTCTCATAAACATCTATAGTAGGAAATAGTCATTAGCCTTGAATCTATTTCACACCTATGTGCCATTGTGAGTAGGTTTCTTAGATTAGAGATCATATCCAAACCTTCAAATCTACCTTATTACTCAAGTACACTCACCTAGGTTTAGCAAAGCCTAAAGAGCATGGGGCGATCAATCCCATTCATCCCACTCGTAAGCCAAAAATGTACTAAGATATTGACACCCTCTTATGGTCTAAAAACCTATGTTTTTGAGACCTAAAAAATAGTATTATTGATTTATTCACCCTATAAGATCTACTATATCCTCTTCAAAATAATCTTGATGTAGAGATACATCCAGTTTTCAAAATTGGATGAGATACAAAACCCTTTCACTCTACTGAGAAGAGTGATGAGATCATTCACCTCTTCAATCAAATTGTTATGAATGAAACTCTTTGGGCATGTAGATATTCTTGGTTGAGGTTTCTTCAGCCATTTGTTATTAATTACCCACTTAGAAATGTATAGGTTGTCATCATATTCCATCTATGTAGATTCTTTAGAGATCTCTAAATACCTCTCACTTCTTGGACAAATGAAATCCTTATCAAATAATTTGATATCCAATCTTATAATCACATTCACATTTGTATCCTTGACACTTCTCTATAATACTTGTCATAATGAGAAGCAACTTATAAAAAAAACTCTAGGTTCTATTCTAATACAAGAAAGGATGAAACCAATTGGATATTTCTTTGAATAATATACCTCATACCATTGTCTAAGGGTTTATTTTTTGTCCTCTCAAGAAATTTGGACATGTCAACATCCTTGATTTTTGTATCCTTAATCTCATCAATATTAGATATGACCAAAGTGGTTGGAAACACTCTTTGACACTTATATTTCATTTCTTTAGCCTTATTAGGAGATGGATCTGGCATCTCAAGAAAAATATGCCTTTGAAGAAATACATAAGTGAAGATCTTGAAGTGTGTGCACACTAAACTACATGACAAATTTTAGCATATTTGCAATGTTAGAGAAGTTACATATTGGAAACTACAAGAAGGAGAAAAAATAGAGTGATTGTGTGTACTTCTAACACTTGAGTGTGATGGGTGTGAAAAATGAAGCGTGAGCAGTCAAATTGGCAAAAAGGAAAAATTTCTCCAATGTTAGAGAATTTTTCCATTTTTTGAGGTCACTGAAATTCAATGCCTCTGTAGGTAGAAAGAAGAATGCAAGTGTTTAGTAACTAAAAAATAGTTCTTTAGCAAGTGGATATATGAAGCTTTACAAAAGGTGTTGTAAAGTTGTTAAAATTCAATGGCTATGCAAATTGTAGAAACCTTGATTTTTACCAAATTTACAATTTGGAAGATCTTTTTACTTTGAGTAACCTTGCTAAAAATTAGCAACCTTACATGGGTAGAACACTTGGATTAGTGTTTGATGTTGGGTCATGTTTTTTTCCAACTTTACATCAAACACTAAGTTTTTGTGCACAAGCGGAAAAAAACTCCACTAGTGCACTTGACTTGGGAAATATTCTCTTATGCACAATTCTAAAAAATTTGTTTATAGTGCAAAAGGGGACAAATTTCATGCAAATATGATGAAAAAAATGACATTATAGGTAACATATGCTAAGTTAATGCAGGGTTGGGTAAATTCCCCAACCATGCATTATGCTTTATGTCGAGTTAAGTTTCATTACTTCAATGGAAGAAACCAATCATCCATTTAGCATGGTCTTATAACTTATGTAATCATAATATTATATAGCATGAAATAGTTACAATATCTTGATTTAAACCATGGTTAGGTTGAAAAAAAAATTTCCATTTCGAGGAAGGTCAACACGAGAAGGATTTGGAAGATTTGATAGACCCTCCTATGAATCGTTGAGTTTAATACCCACAATGCACAGAGGATACCTGGGAGTTTTAACACAAAAGATTCAAAAAGAATTCCTAGAAATCAATGTTCTTATGCTCACAAAATGTAGCAAGAGATTCAACACACCAAATCTTTGAACTTAAAGAAAGAGAAAAAAGGGTATGATAATAGGGTTTAATGAAACGATGAACACAACACTTAAAAAAGTGCAAATAAAATTCATAAACTTAGGAAAAGAAATATATTATTTAGAAATGGAAACTGAAACTAAAATAAAACCTTAAATCAAAAACAAAGAAAAAACAAGTGTGGAGAAGGGAAAGTAAAAATGAAGAAAAATGATGAAAACCCTAGAGAAATCGACAAGAAATCCACTACAAATTTAAATAGAAGCTAAAGACGAGAAGATCAAGACTCAAAAGTACTATGTAGGTGAGAAAGATAGGGCAAAAAAATAAAAAATAAACTAAAAAAAATAAAAAAATGATTTAAATGCTCTCAAAATATAATTAAAACTACATTAATTTCTAAGTCATGTGGAGTCAAGAATTGAAGGTGCGGGGGAAAAAAATCGACGCAAGTTGAAAACTTATAAGTAATATGCAAGGTCACTAAAATTTATTGACCTTACAAACATTTTATTTTTGCATTTTGACTTGCAAGGGTGCTGAATTTTAGCACTCCTACTAAAACAATGGAAAAATGGGGTCGGATGCGTTTGTATGGCTTAGGACATAGAGCACACCCAGTTTCCAATTATTTCATTGAAGGATGATCCTAGAGATCTTAATGCAAAGGAGAAAGAGACCTTGCAGTAGGGTTGTCCTAGAGGCTAAATGAAAACTAATGAGGGGTTCACCACCAAGTTAAAACTTGGAAAGACAAATGCAATGACAATCAAAATAATTAACCCTAATTCAATGCAATCTTTCACTAAATGAACTATAAATGCATATAAAACATAATAACAAGATATAAGATGAAATTTATGCACCCAGGAACCTGAAGAAGGTTGAATGTGGCCTTGAAATTCTAGAAATTATGACTTCAATGGGTATGTGCAAGATCATCATGGAAAACTAGGCCCTTAAGTGGCAATAAAATTTAAATAAGTTATCTATATTATTTCAAAAATATGTAAAAATAGGATTTGTGGAAATTTGAATGTAGTTTTTAAACTATGAGGCTTGTTTTTTATTTTTTTAAATCTATTTGGTGAAAATTTGAAATTTCAATGTAGTAGTACTTAAATTTCAGGGAAAAAATAATAAGTAGGTGTCTGTCTGACCACCCTAACCACAATAAAATGATAATATTTTAGATATAGTAGGGGAATCATGTCCCAATGTGATGCATATTTTTTTGTAATTTTTTTCCAAGTAAATAATTAAATATGATTTTTTATTACAAATTTTAAAAAATATAAAAACTTATATATCAGACCACCTTAACTTGGTCAAAAATTCATGAAATTCAATTCTTTTTTTTTTTAATCCTATAGTATGTGAATCATAGAATGTGACGCATGTTTTGGATTCAAAAAATGTGATACCATTTGAAAGCTATAGATTTTTTTCAATCAACCTATCAACCAGGACTTTAGTCATAATTCAAATAGAAAATGAATAATAATTATTTATTAAATTCAAATTAAAGCATAATTTATATTGGTGGAAAATTGAGAATATCCTTTCAAAACCCTTTTCATTTCATCAATTTTGGGTAAAAAAAAGTCATCAACCACATGGGCCATCATATCACTTAGATATCACCACTTTTTGGCCCATCATGATCCTACACATACCCCAATGCTAAATAGGACTCATATGCCAAGCTAGGTGAATCAATCCTAGATCTAGATTTCTACACAAGAACAAGTTTTTGGGAAAAAGATATCTGAATCTACAAAAATCTTGAAAAACCTTGTAGTGTGACTCATTCACCACTTCTAGTGAATCAATCCCATTCCAATTTTTCGGGAATTCAAAGTTTAGATTTACACTTCAACACCTACTCTTTTCTCCCAAATTAATTTTTGGATCCGAATATGTGAAAATACTTACAAAAGAGAATATAGACTTGATTTGCTTATGGGAGGTTTTCCTCAGTCAAACCCCAAGTTTGGTAATTAAACCTTGATAGAAATAATGGAATATGCATGTAAAAATGAATGCAAACCCTAACATTAAGTTTGTCTAGGATTAGGAAATCTAAAATGTAATGAAACCTTATTCTAATGTGTAAGAATGAGATGCATGAATGAAATATGAATATGTGTGACTCACGTTGAGAGATCCCTAATATTTCTTGTACCTTCCTTAGGATGAATTCATAATGATAACGGAGGATGGAATCGGTTAGGAAACAAGCCATTAGGCTTGTCTTGATGTCTAGTTACGTCTCCCCAACCTAGAATCCATCATGATTCAACATAGACAACCATGATCAACCCTTGACAATGCTAGATCTTAATTGAAAGTGATCTTGAAGACCTACAAAAACACTTTAATGGTGCTCCAAAGCTTCAACTTTGCTTATTAATTACTCTTGAATTCTCTTGTGAAGAATGCTTTAAGACTCTTGAATGATTAGATCTTAAAATTTCTCTTGAAAATTCTTTCTTAGATTTCTTAGCTTAAATAACGACTTAAAAAAATTCTTATATAGGAATTAACACCTAATTTACCATTATTTAGATCTCAAAAGCTGACATCAACCAAAAAATTGAATTAAAAAGGTGATATTCCTACTCAAACCCTAAAAACTCCCCAAATGGGACTCATTCACCCAAGGTGGTGAATGAGTCCCACCCCAAATTTTTGGGGTAGGTTTTTCGAATTTTGAGTGTTTTTGATGATTTTGTCAGCTTTTTAGCTAAAATAAGCCTCGAGATCCAAAATAATGGGTCTTAAGGGCCTATTAATGATGATATAAAGGGTAATTAATGCAAAGGTACTAAAATAGGCCCAAATTAGGCAAGGAATTGTACTATCTCCAAGAAGGGAGTATAATTTCTATTGCCACACTTACAAGTGCTAAAAAATTATAACTCGCAGAACTTAGTTTTCACAACTTGCACCAAAAGGTGGATTCGACAAAACAAATGGTAAATCCTCGAAAATGCATTTCAAGGCTGGGGGACCATGCATGACGACCAATGTAAATTTCCTTGTTTTGCTTGCTTAGAGTGCATGGGTTACAAAACAAGCGAGTTTCATAGGGGTTATCCCATAAATTAAGCACAACCGAATTCAAGGATAATAGTGTATTAACATTCCCTTATAACACATTCATTTGAATTAATTCAATAATCAAATAATTTATTTAAAGTTAGAATATTAAGTGTATACATCTAAAAATGGTCACATTAAATCAAGCTTGATAATTAATTAAATATGAATTATTTAATCAATCTTCTAAAGTCATCTACACATAAATAAATTTAATCGTCCACTTTCAAAATTATTCTAATTTAATTAAATAAATAATTTTATTTAATTATTACCATTTTCCATCTTCCTCTTAATTTATTAAATAAATTTCATAATTTATTTATATTAATTATCATAAGTTTGAATTTTCAATTCAAATAAAGGAATATTCGTCTAAACTCATTATTCTTCATTCTTCACTTCACATTTAATTAAATATTTTAAATATTTAATTCAACACTTTCCTCACTTCACACATAATTAAATATTCTAAATATTTAATTAAATTCCTTTTTCATCTCACACATAATTAAATTTAATTATGGAAACTTCTAAGTTCATTGTCACATATAATTGAATAACTTAATTATTTAATTATGGATTTATCCTCAACTTCCAACTAACTCCTCATAACTAAAAATGTCAAATGGCTACTTTCCTTCATTTTTGAATGGAAGAGGTTGTGTAGGAGGAAACATTTTCCCTCTCTCTCTCTAGCTTCCACCTTTCTCTCCAACTTCTTGATCTTCCACTATTCATCTTACCAGGCTTGATTTCAACCGTCAATCTTTGCCAACTAGGATTTTTCCTTCAAAACTCTATAAATACAACCTCTTTGTGATTTGAAAGGATCTTAGATCTAGAATTCAAGTGAATATAGCATGAGAATTATAGTTGCATTTATCCAACATTTAGAAATCTTATTTTCTTGAGCATATAATCTTATCTTTCATAGAATTTTAGTTGCATATCTTAGCTTAATCATCTCATATCATTTAGCATAGAAATACATGTTGCATAATCTCATTCTCTAAGTTGTCATTATGCCAAGTTACTACTTACACCAACTGAGAGCCAACAACTTACAATGAATCCTTGGAGATAGAGGACAATGGGACGTCTTTGAAGAATCTGTTGTGTTTAGAGTTTGTTATCTTTAAATTAGATTTATTTAATATAATGTCACATTGGTGTGTCTGTTTATCTTTTTAGTTAGCCCACATATTCACATATTTTTGGCATCCAATAAGGGGCAACAATTTCACAGGCTTCATGGGAATAATTCAAGAGATCCACAATTTCATACTCTCTTGGACAAGATTTTAGAGAGGAACAAAGAAAGATAATTTATTTTGTTAGCAAACCAAGGAGCTAAACTACCCTCTGATTTTGATACTAAGAAAATTAGAGAAGATCCTAAAAGAATTGAAACCGCCTTAAATTATTTTAGTGCTCTTACTCAACAAATAAGAGCACTACAAGGAAAAATTAAATAAATACAAGGGGGAACAACCAAGAAATATGTTTTGGAAGATATTTTCCCATATCCTTTCGATGAGAATCTCAACATGATTCCTTTTACAAAGCATTGTGAAATCCTGAAATTTGATAGATACAATGGGAAAATGGATCCTATTGATCATGTGAGAGAGTTTCAAAATATGAGCCTGGACTTTGCTCATGAAGATACATACTTGATGCGATTGTTTCCATGAAGCTTAGGTGGACAATACATGGAGTGGCTTTCCGAAATAACCCCCCCATAATTTTTTTTGAGGAGTTAATCAATAAATTCATATCTCAATACTCCTATAATATAGAAAATCAAATAACCATGCTTGATTTGTGCAAATCAAAGAAAAAGACTAGGGAACCCTTCATCATGTTCCTGCAAAGATGGAGAAGGTTAAATTTGTAAGATATTCTCGTCCTGTTCTTGAAAAGGAAAAGATGGAAATCTTTATTGATAGTATAAATCAAGAAATGAGTTATAGGCTCAACCTTCATTGTCCTCGATCATTTGAGAAATCGATTGAAAACATGATCACCATCGAAGGAGCCTTGGTCAAGAGAGGAGTTCTGAAGCTTGACAAAGATGGTCCAAATTTGTATAATCTTTATAACAACAACAAAAACAATGATAAATTACAATTCTAGACTATAAATAAGAATGTCATAAATTATGGGGTGGTAGATGCCAACAATGTGAAAGAAAATCCAACCATTCTCAATGTATCAGGTATTCAATGCAACAACAACAATCCTAGAAATTCTACTAACCAAGGAAATAACAATGCCAATCAAAGAAACAATGCCAACTAAGGAAATATGGCCAATAATCGTGGTAATAATCTTGATAGCAACCAAAATTCAAATTCTTCCAAATCACAATTTTTCTCAAATGAATAGAGTTTTACTCCCTTGGGCTAGTCTCTTAAATCAATTCTCAAAGATATTTCAAATTTAAATTCCATCACGTTGCCACTGTAGAGAGATTATGAGCCATGAGTGAAACCACCATCGTTGAATGACTTGTATTATTGTGATTATCATAGATGCAAAGGCCATAGGATGAATAATTCCCAAGGTTTGAAAATTTTGGTCCAAGATTTAATTGATAATCACACCATAACTGTCGAGGGACATAATGCTAACGAAGATCATTAGGAATTCAAGGACCCTCTCCCAACTTATCAAAAAGGGGAATCTTTAGGTGACAAAGGCAAAAATTTAAATCATGTCTATGGCACCACCATCAATCATATCTATATTGATGGCCAGCAAGTCAACGCCATCAAAGTCAAAGGAAAGAAAGAGTATCAAGAAGTTAATGCAACTACGAGGGGACATGCTAATTTTTTTGTAAAAGGAAGTTCATCCAAATAAAATACCCCCCCTCCAAGGTAGTATAATTTAGTTGATCAGTTACATAAGACATTGGCTCAAATTTCTATCTTGGAGCTTCTTAAAATATCACTGGCACACAAGAAAATTCTGGAGAAGGCTCTCATGGACACAACCGTATCTCCTGATTTGGATATCGACAGATTTCAAGACATGGTGGGACATTTTTCCTCACCCACATGCCTATCCTTTTCTAAGAAGGATGATTCCTCCATGAATCATCCCCATAATTCATCATTTTATCTAGAGGTCATGGTTCATAAAACCCAAATTAGACGTGTCTTAATAGATGGGGGAGCTGATATAAATAGTTGTACTTTAAAATTGGTTCTTTCCTTAGGGTATTCTGAAGAGCTTATTGATCCGAGGAGGAAAATAACAATCAAAGCAGATGATGATGAGGAATGATCTTCTAAGGGGTTCATCAAGCTACCTATCAGAGTGGGACCTATTGTAAAGAACACTTTTTGTCAGGTTTTGTTCAAGACTTATCTTATAACATACTTTTGGGTCACCCATGGATCCATGAGATGCAAGGTTCCATCAATTTATCATCAATGTCTAAAATTTCCATATGACGGACAAGAAATAACCATACCAATGGATCATAACAGCAGTCAGATTTTTTCTAACCTTAGAGAATCCAGGGCACCTTTGTCTTGCATAACAGAGAAGCTCTTGTTGTTTTTTACTTCTAAACACAATGATAAAACAAGGGAATTGATAAAAAGCTTCAACACCAAGCTGCAATTAAAGGATTATGGGGTGGGAGAATATTCACTATGTCTCTCCAACCTACCTATCTCTCCAAGTTCACATGGTCAGCCTATAATATCTACACAACAAGCTGCAGTGGCTTCCACTTAAGGAACACAAACTTTAGTCCCCATCACCAAGTTTGATGGAAGATTCATCAAGGCTAACACTCAAGAAACTTAAGAAGATAGAGCTATTCTTAATTGGCTTTATAAAGATGAGGATTAATTTTTTCAGCATGTCAAGTTGCCTACTGAGCCATATGAAAAGGGCTATACAATAATGAAACAAATGGGTTATGAAGGAACTAGCCCCATAGGAAAGAGAAAAGAAGGAATTTTTGAAGCTATCCAACCAAAAGAAACACATCCAAAAGATAAAACTAGACCTGGATATGGTGAAGATGCAAAAGAAGCAGCCGAAAAGAAATCCAATGAAGAGATAGCTCAAGGAAATTTGAGATTGAAGGAAAATTTTGACACTGATTCCAATGAGTATGAATGGGATACCATTTATAATGATGAATTTTGGAGGGACAAATAGGTGGATGTTATACAAAAGTATACACCAATGCTCACACAAGGGGAAAGTTCAAGGCCTCCACTTGACTACATACTTCAAAGTGACCATGACTCAAGTGATGACAATTCGATTCAAAGTGAGATAGATAATCAATAGGAGGATTATTACATAGATCTTAATCATAGTGAGAATGATAACCATGTCATGACCTTAACAACTAGTGACCTCACCCAACCAGAATATCCCTTACCCTTCGTCCATCCTAAGCTTATTGACTAGGAAAAAAATGTACCAATTGATATCCCAATCTTCCTCGATGATGAAACCATTAAAAATTTTCTTTGTTTGTCCAACCCGAAAATAGGTTCAACTAGTGAATCGCATGATCAAAATATCAGTTAGGAGAGTGCCAAGTTTTTCAACTACAAAATTAACAATATAAAAGATAGATCTAATGGTGAAAACCTAAAAAAGGTAGTATTAGATCATGAAAAAGGAAAAATAAACAGGATATTTGATGGTGAAAACCTTTCAAAGGCACTAGAAGATGAGAAACTTGACACTCTCCCTGAGCACTATTAGGAGAGATCTTCTATTTTGATAGAACCAACAAAATCAATCAATATAGGAACTGCATAATAGTCAAAAATCATGTGACTTGCCACATCATTGATAGAGGAAGAAGTCCCAAAATTCACAAAATTCCTAAAAGATAATCAAATCAACTTCGCATGGTCATATGCAGATATGCCTGAATTGGATCCAAATCTTATCATGCACGACTTGCCCATCATACCAGGGGAAAAACCTCTGAAACAAAAGCTTAGAAAGATGCACCCACATGTTTCATTGCTAGTCAAAGAGGAATTAAATAAGTTGTGGGATGTAGGATTCATTCAGTCTATCGAATATGCAGAATGGATCTCCAACATTGTACATGTGTCAAAGCTAGATGGATGAATTAGAATCTATATAGATTTTAGGGATCTAAACAAAGTGTTTCCAAAAGATAATTTTCCTCTGCTGAACATTGACACAATTGTGGATTTGGTAGCTGGGCATGCTATGTATTCACTGATGGATGGATTTTCCAGTTATAATCAGATCAAGATCACACCTGAAGATCAAGATAAGACCGCATTCACATATCCCTGGGGTACATATTGTTTGAATGTAATGCCTTTTAGACTCAAAAATGCAGGAGCAACATATCAACAAGCAATGACTAAAATTTTTCATGACATGATGCAGACATTCATGGAGGACTATATAGATGATCTATTAGAAAAAAAAACACAAGGGAGGGACATCTAGATATCTTATCTAAGATTTTTGTTAGGATGGAAAAATTTAAGGTTAGACTGAATCCCAGGAAATTTGTCTTTGGGGTAAAATTGGGAAAGCTCTTAGGCTATATTGTGTCAGAAAAAGGAATAGAAGTGGAGTGAAGGTCCAAGCCATCCTAGAGATGTCACCACCAAGGAACATCAATCAACTACGGTCATTACAAGGACAATTACAATCCATCAGGAGATTCATCGCACAACTAGCAGACAAGAGTTTTCCATTCTTACATAAAAATGTTCCATTCAAATGGGAAGACAAGTGCGAAGAAACGTTTTATTAGATCAAGAATTATCTAATGAGCTCACCAGTATTGATAATGCCAGTACAAGGAGAACCACTCATAATGTACATTTCTACCACACAAGTATCCTTGGGGGCAATATCGGCACAAGAGGACAGAACGAGAAAAAAGAGAGCAATATATTACATCAGAAGGACATTGGAAAGCCATGAACTAAACTACACTTTTATTGAAAAGTATTTTTTGGCAATAGTGTTCGCTTCCCAAAATTTGTGACACTATATGTTAGCTCATATAGTCAAACTTGTAGATAAAATTGATCCCCTGAAATATCTTTTGAGAAAAGCAACCTTAACTCGCAGATTAGCTAAATGGGTAATGATCCTAGGTGAGCTTGACATTCACTATGCGGATCGAAAGGAAATCAAAGGGTAGGTTATAGTGAATCAGTTGGCAGAGGTACCTCTACAAAAAAACCATCTAATGCACATCGAATTTCCTAACATTGATGTTTTCATAGCAATGACCAAGCAATCATGGACACTTTATTTTGATGGGTCCTATACACAACATGGCTCGGGGGTAGGAATTGTTTTTGTTACACCTCAAGGAAATACCATTCCAAAATCCTATCAGTTGATGTTTCCTTGCACAAATAACATAGCTGAGTATGAAGAATTACTCATTGGAATGAGAATAGCACTGGATTGGAAGATCATAGAGTTACAAGTTTTTGGTGATTCACAACTTGTCATTAATCAAATAAATGATTACTATCGGACTAAAGCTGAAAATTTAATGCGTTACAAAAACATGGTAGATGACTTCAAGAAGTATTTTGTTGAGATCAAGTTCATGCAAATTTTGTGGATCGACAACAAAGCTACAAATGCCATGGCTACAATTGCGTCACTACTGCAATTATCAGAGAACCAAACTTGATACGAATTCTTGGTGGAACAATTTTTTCCCCTACCTATGAAAATCCTAAAACTTAAATAATTTGTCACCTGATAGGTTCTGATTCCCCCTTATATGGAAAAATCTATGCCTATCTAAAAGATACTATCTTACCCTTGGACTTGTCTTGGAATCAAAAAAGAAATTTCATATGCCAATCTTCTCACAATACCCTAATTGTGGATACCTTATACTGATATGGTCTTGATGGCACCCTCCTTAGATGTCTTGAACATAATGAATCCGAAAAATCCTTACAAGAGGTTCATAGTGGTATTTGTGGGACTCATTCAAGTGGACTAACCTTAGCTAAAAAACTTGTTAGAATGGGTTACTATTTTCCAATCATGGAGAAGGAATCATTCACCTTTGTGAAGAAATGTCTAAAATGTCAGATTCATGGAAATCTCATTCACGCTATTGCTCAAGAGTTGTAACCCTTCACTAACACATGGCCTTTCGCTCAATGGGGATTAGATCTATTTGGAAAAATTCATCCATCTTCATCAAATGGACACATGTTCATAATCATGGCCACCGAGTATTTTACCAAGTGGATTGAATTTGTTCCCTTGACAAGAGTCACTGACAAAAAAATTTCATCTTTTATCTTGAATTATATCATATGTCGGTATGGCATTCCTAGCTCCATTATCATGGATAATGGAAGACCTTTTAAGAATCAAGATGTTGAAGAACTTTGTGAAAGATTTCATATCTAACATAGGTTCTTGATACCTTATTATCCACGGGGAAATGGCCAAGCAGAAGCTTCAAACAAGACAATTCCAAATATCCTGAAGAAGACGGTGAATGATGTTGGTCATGATTGGCATGTCCAATTAAATACAACTTTGTGGGCATAGAGAACTAGCATTCGCATACCAATAGGGGCCAGCCCATACACCTTGGTCTATGGAGCGGAAGCAATCTTGCCACTAGAAGGTGAGATTCCCTCGCTTTGAGTCTCACTGAAGGGACTCATAACTAATGAGGACTACAAAGTTTCAAGACTACAAGAACTGGAGCTACTTGATGAGAGACGACAAAGTGCAACCAACCACTTAAAGGGTTATCAACAAGTTAAGTCTCACAACTATAATCATAGAGTCATACCACACACATTTCAAGTGGGTGACTTGATCCTAAAAGAAAACCCTCACTACCAACAAGATCAAGAGAAGAAAGGAAAGTTTGAGCCCAATTGGCTGGGTCCATTCATCATCATTGAAGCATATGGTTCGGGGGCATATCAGCTATTTATGCCAAAAGGGGACCTACTTGAAGATCCAACCAACATCATCCATCTGAATAAATTCTATGTTTGAAAAATATAAAAAAAACATAAAAAGTAATGAAAAAATCTATAAAAAATCAGAAAATGTCTTCAAAAAATAATCATCAAGGTGAAAAATTAGCAAATAGGCATCCTTTTGACATACAATACAAAAAAATCGAAAAAGAGAAAATACAAAAAAAAAAAGAGAATATAAAAAAATCAAAAAAGAGAAAATACAAAAAAATTAAAAAACTCAAAAAAATCATTGCCTTGATGAAAACCTAGCAAACAGGCGTCTTGGCGACAACAAAAAAATCACAAAATCTGAAAAAGTGCAATAAAAACAAATGGTGAAAACCTAGTAAACATGTGCTATTTGTGATTTAGTTGGCTCTCCCATCTATTAGGTTACATCCTGCATCATTCATAGACATTTTTATCAGCATTAAGTCCATCCCTTGCCATCACATTCACATCATGAACACGACATATCCTTGAGATGACAAGGATTTCATCATGGCTTGATGACCATTATTTATATTCCTAACAGTAGGTTGTGTATAATTGGGAGTCAAAGTGCAAACTCACTAGGGGCAATAGGCTTTTGAAAGTTTTGGCAAACAAACAACAACATGCGTCCAGTATCAAAATATTAGATCAACAATCAAATATTCAATCAAGCTTGGTCAAAGTAGCTATGAGACATAAACTGAAACAAACTGGATGATCTTAATCTGAATAAAATGATGGGAACACTTAAAGCATAAGTTGAACTATTTTTTTGAAATTTGATGACATCATCTCTAGAGTGACTCAATGATGTATTAAACTAGAGTCATGAAGGAGGAGTAGGATTTTATTTTTATTTTTGTCTATAAGTTAAGCATTATTACTATGCAAATTTGTCATGAGACATGGTTTACAAAAGTATCATTGATGATATTTATGGATTTTCATAGGAACAAGATTAACTCTTGTCTGTTTATGCAAGAAATACTCAGGTCATCTTGGTGCAATTATACCTCAATGCTTGTATTAACTTGCTATATCAAACATCATGAAATTTTTACTTAGGACATTATCAGGGTAGATCTACCCTATGATGCTTGTACTAACTTTCAACATATCAAAAGGCTCAATGATGAAAATCAAGCATAAAATTGGCTCACAAAATGACAAGGTGTAGTTTATTTTGCATAGTTAGGATTTCATGATTCATATAGATTGTATTAATTTTGCGGTTGTATAATAGATTTTTGGAGGTTGGCAAAGATACATATCTCTTTTGAAGAAAAGATTTAGTACACTTGGATATTTGCAAAAATCATTTTCACATTATTTTCATATCATTCTCATCATTAGTTGCATATCATTTTCATATCATCTTTGCATCATTTGAATTTTCATTTTCATATCATTTTCAATTCATTTTATCAATCATTCATTTTGCATTATCATTTGTGTTATCATTGACATAATCACTTTTACATATCATTTCATTATCATTATCATTTTTATCATTAGTTTCATATCATTTAGTATTCACTTTCATAGCATTTTCATCTTCATATCACTATCATTATTAGTTTCATATAATTTTCATAACATTATCATGTCATTTCATCAATCATTCATTACATTTTGCATTCACTTTTTTCATTATCATTTTGTATTTCATTTTTGTATTATCATTTTGTGTTATCATTTGCATATTATCATTTTCCATGTCATATCATAACATTATCAGTAGTAGTGTCATGTCATTTTCACATCTATTCATTTTTTACCAATAGATTCATATCATTTAATATTCATTTTCATGACATTTTCATAAACATGTATCATTCATTTTCCATTTATATTTTATATCATTTTCATCCATTCTTATGTTCATATCATTCGTTCATTATCAATATCATATTTTCACATCATTTTAGAATTATCATATTTCATTCATTATCATATATCATCCATTTTCATATTCATATCGTTTACATTTTCATTTTCATTGCTCACATCATTTTATCATTTTCATTATCATTATCTGTCACATAATTTTTATCATTTCATTAATATCATATTTTCACATCATTTTATCATTCCTTCGTTATCATTACCATGGCATTTTTATTTTCATTATCATTTTGCATTTAACACGTCCATTGCATCATTTTTATAACCATACATTGGAAAAGAATAAAATGCATCCATTACATCGCAACATTTTTGCATCCATAATCAATACATTTTACATGCATCATCATCATCATATCATATGCATTGGTAACATCATCACGATAATCACATCATAAGATAAATAGCATCATGCAAAGATCATCATCCATAAAAATGCATCATCATAAGCAACATGAGATATAGAAATAAAATGCATGCATAAACATCCATCATAGCATAATAAACAACACATGCATATTGAAACCACCGCAGAATATCATATAATCTCATTAAAATAAATATCCAAAGGTACAATGATATCAAATGTCCAATGGAGATACACAACATGTGACAAAAATGGTGTATACAGAATCATCACTGAGGAGAATCTGTGTGAGGAACATGACTGATGCTACCGCCAGAGGTAGTAGGTCTCGTTGGATCTTTTCCACTAGTACTCCTTATCTCTCATCTGACAGGCTGACCTACACTCTTGGTAGTACTCCTAGTGTGACTACATGAATGGGTGTGAGATCTGGGGCCAGAATGAGTATAGGCTATCTCAAGGGGCATTGCCTAATGATACCTCATCCTATAAAACTCACACTCTCACGAAGTCTTTTGTCCCTTTGCAAAAACCTCT
Source organism: Sequoiadendron giganteum (assembly GCA_007115665.2). Taxonomy (NCBI): domain Eukaryota; kingdom Viridiplantae; phylum Streptophyta; class Pinopsida; order Cupressales; family Cupressaceae; genus Sequoiadendron; species Sequoiadendron giganteum. The sequence continues at coordinate 616,396,705 of CM021108.1, forward strand.
CTGATAGAGGTACCATCCATTGATCTCAATAGTCTCTTAGCTATCCCCTCTTACTGTTGGGATCGTTGTCTAAAGCTATCCCTCTCTGCAACCAACTGGGCTATTTGTAGTTCTGGGGTGATGGTTGTGCCATTTGTGCCTATAACTATGATATTGTAGCCTATGCCTATGCTAACTAGCCCTAAAGAGCCTGTACCTATGTCTATAAGGTATCAATTTTCTCCTGTTGCTCTCATGAGGGTACCCTAATAGTGATATGTGAAGGGCCTATAGCTGGCTGATCCACTACTCTCACTATCGTGGGCCTAGTCACCATCCACACCACCATCCACATCCTCTCCTCCTCCTCTGGCAGGATGCTCTTCCTGTGCCCCTGCTTGTGCCTATGGCTATCACCATGCCTGTTGTAATGTTGGTCCATCTAATAGTGGGGTAGGCTTGTCTGGACTAGTTAACCTCAGAAGTGGATGAGTATGGAAGTATGTAGCATACTCCTCTATCATCTGCGCATCCAATATATCCAACCTATAGTCCCAAAACTTTGGCTGCAAAGCAATGAAATCTGCCCTGGCTACCTTATATGGGATAAACAAACCCCACTCTGCAACATCCTCACGTTGTTTGGCATAGTGAGAAATGCCCTTTGGGATCACCTGAACCCAGCCGAATTGTCTGAGTACCCTCATAACCAAAAATCTCTCGATGATAAAAGGGCTCCTCCCAATCAAGTACCTGGATATGCCACAATAGGGTAGATCAATGTCATCCTCATCCTAAGCCTCATTGTCAATATATGGCCTCCAGATCATTGTATCCATGTCATCAAGTACTCGTCGCCAGTAATACAACTTGTCCAACTTAAGATGGACAAGTGGACCTATATATGCATAAACATAAGGATGGTCGATGGGACGATCTCTCCCTGCAAAGGGGCAGGTGAGAGCAATATGCTCCCATGCCTAAATCTATAGAAGTATCACCCTGAAAGATATACTCTTCCCATCTATGTATACCACCTGATGTAGATCATGGTAAAGATGGGATAACATACAAGAACCCCATGCATATCTAGTATGATGGAGGATCATGTCCTCCAATATCCAACCCCAACCAACTAACAGTCCCTTCGACCTATGGTTGGGACATAAGAAGCCACCAATGAAGCCAACGAAAACTAAAGGAAGTTGGGCATAACCCTCAACCATCTCCCTCTAAGGGATCTCATATCTGCAAATGTACAAATCATTTTACTATTTGTTTTCAACATGAGAGAAAATTTATCAAATCATCATCAAAATCAAGTCAATCATCCTTGATGCTACTCAATTTAATCAAATCAGTTGTCTAATATAGAAACAAACATCAAACAATCATTAATTGTTCTTCAAACATTCAAATTCAGCAAAATTTCATGGATGCGCTAAAACATATCATCTATGTGCTAGTTTATCCATGAATGTGCTAAAACAAAGGCTAAATGTTCTAGTCCATCATATGCGCTACTCTATTAGGTCAATGTGCTAGACTATCAAATCTATGTGCTAATCTAGTAAATGTGCTAAAGCCCTAAGTTTATGTGCTAATTGAGGATCCTATGTGTGAGCTTTAAACCTATGCGCTAATCTATCATGCCTATGCGCTAAATCATCTTATGCACTACTCTATCACCTAAATGTGCTACTCTGTGGCATGGATGCACTAACTTAGATGCACTATTCTAGCTATCCTATGTGCTAAATGAAGGCTTGTATGTGCTAAAACACAAATTGATGCACTAAAACAGATTTTCAAATTTCTAAAAGAACCGAAAATCATGCAAAATTCATCAAAAATTCACAAGGAAAAGTTTTTCGATCTTACCGAAGTTCCATACATAGCTGGTCGCTGATGTCATCGAACCCGCTCGAATCTATGGCACTCGTAATGGATCGACTTCTCGATTTCTCCTCTCACAAAGCTCTATTTTCACCAAATGCAACTGTTCAAATGACAATGAATTTTACCTTTTTTTGCCTTTTAAGGGGGTAAATAAGGTAAGGTTATTTTTATTTTTCACCACGTAGAGGGCTATTTCGGGAGATAAATTTGTGAAACTCCATCAAATCTCTCAAAATCTTCAAACCATCATCAAAATCTTCAAATTCGCGATTCATCACCCGAGGGGGCATATAGTACCATTAATCAATTTTTCAAAGTCAGGGGCAAAATTTTCATTATCTGAATTTTTCTTTGAAGCAATGCATAAAACACATCACTTCAAAGAGGGGAAAAATGTATACATCAAAAAATGGTCACATTAAATCAAGCCTGATAATTAATTAAATATGAATTATTTAATTAATCTTCTAAGTCATCTACATATAAATAAATTTAATTATTTATCTATATAGTTCACTTTCTAAATTCTTCTAATTCTTCTAAAGTCAGGGGATAAATTTTCATTATTTGAATTTTTCTTTGAAGCAATGTGTAAAACACATCACTTCAAAGAGGGGGAAAATGTATACACTAAAAATGGTCACATTAAATCAAGCCTGATAATTAATTAAATATGAATTATTTAATTAATCTTCTAAACTCATCTACATATAAATAAATTTAATTATTTATCTATATCGTTCACTTTCCAAATTCTTCTAATTTAATTGAATAAATAAGTTTATTTAATTATTATCATTTTCTATTTTTCTCTTAATTAATTAAATAAATTTCATAATTTATTTATATTAATTATCATAAGTTTGAATTTTAAATTCAAATAAAGGAATACGTCTAAACTCATTATTCTTCATTCTTCACTTCACATTTAATTAAATATTTTAAATATTTAATTAAACAATTTCCTCACTTCACACATAATTAAATATTCTAAATATTTAATTAAATTCCTTTTTCATCTCTCACACATAATTAAATATTAATTATTTAATTATGGAAACTTCTAAATTCATTGTCACATACAATTAAATAACTTAATTATTTAATTACAGATTTATCCTCAACTACCAACTAACTCCTCATAACTAAAAATTCCAAATGGCTACTTTCCTTCATTTTTGAATGGAAGAGGTTGTGTAGGAGGAACCACTTTCCCTCTTTCTCTCTAGCTTCCACCTTTCTCTCCAACTTCTCGATCTTCCACCATTCATCTTAGCAGGCTTGATTTCAACTATTGATCTTTGACAACTAGGCTTTTGCCTTCAAAACTCTATAAATACAACCTATTTGTGCTTTGAAAAGGATCTTAGATCTAGAATTCAAGTGAATATAGCATGAGCATTATAGTTGCATTTATCCAGCATTTAGCAATCTTATTTTCTTGAGCATAGCATCTTATCTTTCATATGATTTTAGTTTCATATCTTAGCTCAATCATCTCATATCATTTAGCATAGAAATACATGTTGCATAATATCATTCTCTAAGTTGTCATTCTATCAAGATACTGCTTACACCAACTAAGAGCCAGCAACTTACAACGAATCCTTGGAGATAGAGGACAATGGGATGTCTTTGAAGAATTTCTTGTGTTTAGAGTTTGTTAACTTTAAATTAGATTTCTTTAATATAATGTCGCATTGGTGTGTTTGTTTATATTTTAGTTAGTCCACATATTCACACACATTAAGTAAAATGAATAATTTATGCTTTCAATCATAGATATTTGGTTATAAAGTTGATACAAATGAATATTGTAGGTGCTTCTTTGAAGTAAAATATTTAAAGATCATCCCTATTCTTAATTAAGAAAAGGCTAAGTGAATTTTTTAGGAAGAAACTTATATATCCACTTTTATCTTTCTAGTAATAGCTTTCCACTTCATATAAGTTTAAATTTTCCTTCTCTATTTTCATTTATGTTTTGTACATCGTTGTTTTTCCTTCAAAATAAAGAACATTATATATATATTATTTTTTTTATGGGAGATTTCCATATGGAGTAATTTCACTTGATTCCCTTCTAACAAAAATATTGCTAACCATGAACCCAAAATATTGGCATCAGGTAAATATTTTGTTGGTTTCGATAAATAGACATGATTATTACATAATTGCACACATAAGTGAATTATGAATCTTAAAAAGGCTAATAATATCACAAAGCTCCTATCTTATCAGTAGGTAATTCATTCCTAAACTACTTGAGGTGCTTAATCATTTGTATAACTTACAAGATTGTATGTTCAACAAGATACATGAATTAAAAAAATCTCTTTTATCACTTTAAAAATACATGAGAATATTTAATATACAATACTTGTTTCTCCTTCCATATTCATAATGCTTGCTTTTATTGAGAAATAATCTTTTATTAAAAATAAACTTAATATGGAGGTTGAATGCAATTTTATGTACATGTATTCATAAATTTAGATAAAATTTGTGTAGGAAAGATCTTGAAGAGATTATCCTTAGAATATTATATTAGATTAATTGGTTCATATTAAAGGTTTCTTGATTATTTATTAAATTTTAATGAGGAAAATACTTTATCCTTGATAGTAAAAAGATAAAATATTAACCTTTTATAGGATTTATGTGATATGTAGGATCAAGTAATATAAAATACAAGTATCTTGAACTTATTATCACATCTAATTAAGATTTGATATTTTAATCTCAAGAAATTTTCTCCACTATTCATATTTCCTATTAAGAAATCAATAGAGATCAAATATCCTTGAAAATGTTAAAAAATAATAATAAAGAATACAAGAATAAGATGAAATTTTATAGAAAATTAGAAATGATCATCATCACAATTATAAATTTTTCAATAAAATTGTCTAATTTCATGAAATAAACACACACTCTAAGGAATTGATTCCACTAAAACTAGTGTGGTCATGTTTGATGTGATTTCCTTGTTAATAATATTCCCTATTAAGGACTTAATTACAATAATTTGGGATTATTGGAAATTTGATTTTCATTGATGTCAAAAGGGATATCTGAGTAATATAAGATGAAGAGTTCCTCATTAATGTCAAAAGGGAATCACAAGGAGGTCAAAATTAAGATGGTTTATAGTTGCAATGAAAGCCTTGAAGTGTTGTATAAGTTTGTTCTTTCAGCTTACCTTATACCACTTTCTAGAGAAAGAAAGGGTTAGACAAATTGTGCCAAGTCTAATCGTACATCGGACTTCGGGCTTGAGGCTTACTTGACATTTCAAGGTTTTGGACTTTGATGTTTATGCCTTAACATAAGGTTAAGAAAAGGGTATGAAGAAGCCTCAACGCATCAAATGGTTAGGGCTTCACAGGTAGGATTTATGGTTTACGCCTTACCTTTATGATCAGAGAAAGGAGTATGGTGGAGACTCAAACCTTGACACCTGAAAAGGATTGGGATTTAGAGAGAAGATTTAAGGCCTATTCCTTAATAAATTTGTGAAGTATGCAGAACAATGGAAGCTCGAAGGTCGACACTCGCAAGGGTTATATTTGGAAAATTTTGTGAAATATTTGTTTGGAGCATAAAAATTTAGGAGAATGGCTTATGCCATGTTGAGTTGCATGTTGAAATGGTGAACCCCAACATCTGATTGATCAATCCAATTTTTAAGTCATGGAGTTGAATAGAGTTTATATTTTACTATTGACTGGCTACAAGAAGTTGAAGGTCACTTAAGTTATTGAAAATTTGGCTGTCTAGAAGTTGGTCTTGTTGTTAGTTATCGAAACCTTGTGAGTCGATGGCCAATTTTTCATAACCTTATCTTTTTCCAACACAGTCATTTCAGAGTTTTATCCAAGTTAAAAAACTTTCATTGGTCATCGACTAGGTTATCAAAACTTTGTTCCTTCTCAAAAAAAGCTTTTTTTTAAGAAAAAGGTGAAGAATACACTAAGGAAAGATTTTTGGTGTTTTATAAAGGTTATATAACCTCCGTTAGTAGTCAAAAAGGTTATAAGAGCATCTCTTTCTGTCGAAGCTAGAAATTTGGAATGAGATGTCAGGATAATAGGTGACAAGAATTGATTGCATCACATGTGTTCTTATCATGTGCATCTTATCTAGGGTATGTAGGTTGCTAAATATAGAAAATACATCATATCTAGAACAAGATCAAGCACACATGAATAGGAGATTAAGTGTAGATCAAAACCTAAGATTGGTAGATGCCAAAAATAGAAAATGTAATTAATAGGGTTGATGGTGCATAGGTCAAGGTATAGGTTCTTGTCGGTGAAGGTATGAGAAGAGAGACAAGAAAAAAAGTTGTCTATGTGCTAAAAATGGAAGGCATGCAATAGAGAGAGTGACCTAGAAAAAAATACAAAAAAATCTCCTAAGGTTTGTATTCTTAGTGAAGAGTAGAGAAAGGGGAGAAGATCATAACAGAGAAATGAGATGTTGAGATAGCAACAAGAGAGAGATTTCTCATAGATAAGAAGAGATAAATATGATAATTTGCAAAAAATGTCTGTAACATTGAACTTGATTCATTTGAATCAATTGTAATATTGTCATTATAAATTTGATTGGTTGGTGCCATTAGATAACTGGGTTGGTGCTCAGTAAGGGAGTGGGTTCTTCCTTGGAGTTGGTGTTCCTAAATTATGGGATTGGTGTCTCCTTAGGGTTGGTTCCCTTAAACAATTGTAATCAGTGGAATTTTATTGTGAGGCTAGATTTGAGTAGTTGACTCAATTTCTCACCGTGGCTTTTCCCATATTGGGTTTTCCATGTATATCTTTTGTTATGAGTTTTTTTGTGTGTTTATCTCTTTGCATGAGGTGTTAAGAGTTAAGATTTAGGTTTTAATTGATCTACTAATTCACCCACCTCTCAGTAGATTATTGTGTTCCAACAAGCATATTGATCTACTAATTCACTTTCTAGGGTGTAGTCTATGAGAAATGTAATGTGGTTTCCATAGGATATTGATTATCCATTATAATGGCTAGCCTTTAAATGAATGAATTAAAAGATATCTATATCAAATAATTCCCCCTCAAAGTAATGTGATGATAATTATATATTTATGATACAAACATATTCTTGCCTCATAATATTTTATCAATTAGAAAATCTCCACTATCACTTATGCAATATAGTTGATTGGATAAAATTCAACAAAGAAATAAAAACTAATATTTGACTCCCCTTCCTTGAAATAAATTTAATTAAGAAAAAATATGTCTCCCTAGTTCACTAAATCTTTAAAATATCCATTTAGACTAACCTCTACATCCACCATATTTCTATTTACATTAAAAAACTAGTATTTTTGAAACTCTATCCATTAGGGTCTATCATATTTTTATGAAGATCAATCTAACTAAGATTCATGCTAATATTATGAGGAGAAATTTATGTCTAATTAGTTTAATATTTCAACTTGAAATCATGGTAGAAAGAGTAAGAATTAGGAGAATACTATTATTTCTAATAATAACTAGAAATGTTTGAATCATATCTAATTGTAATGTAATCTAATTAAATATAATTATTTCTTAAATAAAAACATTGATTTGAGGATGGAAAATGGGAAATATAAGAAACAAGTAAACATAATATAAAATTTAGCTATATAAATCAAAATTTCATTTAGACAAGAATTTGAAGACTCAATCTAAGATATGCTTATATTAGACACTAATGTGCCTATGTTTTTGTTTGTTAAATGTGACATCATTTTTATATAATATTAAAAAATAAATCATATTTATAATCTAGAATGTGTGTACATAAGGAAAGTGGAGATGCAATTATATAATATTGAGAATGCATAGGAAAATATAGATAAAACGATAGAGTCTAGTTTGATTTAATTTAAATGAAGTGTTAAAATGATCAAGGAATACTATAAGAATGAAAACCTCTATTAATGAAACCTTGAATTACCTATTTCCTAGGATAAATTGAAATGGTGTAAATTCTTGGGAAATTTCTAAAATGTCTCACAAGTTAAATTTGTATTTTAATTAGAAACTTATCATCATTATCAAATTAATAAATTAATTTAATTCATTATTATCCTCCTAGGAGCTGGAAATGAAAAAAATTCATTAACCATCGAGTTATCTTTTCTACTTTCTTAAGTTGAATCCATAACTAGTCCAGTTAACTCCTAGCCTTTGATTTTATCCTCACCATCCATTTGATCTCTAAGAAAAATCTATAAATACCATGTCCTCTCATAATTTTCATGAATCAAGTCTTTATGCAAGTTTACTTTATCAAATTTTATTATCAAATGTCATAGTGTTATTCTATTGAGTTGTAGATCCATATTCATTCATGTAAAACTTGTCAAGCAACAGAAAATCATGAGGTTTGGAGTGAAATTTAGTAACTATTTTATTTATTTATTTTCATTTATAATTTCATTATTGAAACATTGAAAAATGGGGTGATGGTGATGAATTTGGTTCTAAATGGAAGGTACCTAGGATCAATTCCACTTTTCTAAACGTTTTTATTAGGATGTAAATCCGCAAGGTGCATAGATTGAATTTCAACATCAAAGGTGAGCCAATCAAACATGGATATGATCCTTTTGAGTCTTAGAAGTGAATTAAAAATGATTTGGAATAATGAACCTAATTGAACTATATCACCTAGAATGAAAAATACAATATACTAGAAATGCACAAACTGAAACTAAAGATTATAGGTCGATCTAGGAAGTGTCAGATGATGTGTACCTATCACCAAAAGTTGATTTTGAGTGTTGTAGCAGGACTAGGTCACCCCTAGGTGAATGGGTCCTTAATAGGGGGTCCTAAAACAATTTTTACAATCCTCTAATGCAAGATCTAAGCTCTTGATTCTAGGTTGCAGAAGTGTCATCAGTCAATTTTGTATTTGATTTTTTGTATCTTGACAACTTTGATGACAAAAAATGCAACAATTGACAAATTTCCTTCAATTTTCCTTTGGTCCTTTCCAAACCAACAACCTGCACATTCAAAGAGGGAGAAAATGTTGTTCCATATAGGGCTTACCTCAGTAAAATCCCATGTAAGTATTTCCACTTCCACACTACCATTGCCAATGATAAGAATGATAATTGAAAGGAAGGAATGATGAATGAACAAAAAACTGTAACTCACCACCCTGCAATGGCTTCCTTGAAGGACTAAAGTCATACACATCACTTCAAGGATTTGTATCTTTCTTTATTTAAATGCTTGAATGCTTTATAGACATACAAGAAGGGTTAGCCTTCACAAAACATGAACATGAACACACATACACTTTGAGATGATGCCTAGAACTTGAATCGTTGCAATCAAACTCTTGAAATGTTTCTCTTGACAACAATAATTGAGCATAAGTTTTCCAATATATTTCCTATTCTATTTCAAATGATAAAAGGAATATGTATTTATAGATGTTTATCAAATTTCCGAAAAGTTAGGTTCCAAAAGCCAACACTTCATACTTTAATTTTAGATGTTAAAATTTGACCAACAACATATTTTAATCTAGGTCTTGGATACGAATGGGGATGCATTCACCCATGGGAGAATGGGTCCTAGCCCAAGTACTTAGGAAACACTTTGTTAGGATCAAAATAACAATTGGATGCATTTATTCAATTCTTGCAATATTTTAAAAAATGTTAAAAATTAGGCTTTGGAATGCATAATTTAGAAAATTAGGAGCTTTATTAAGTCCAATAGATTAGGGGGAAAGACATAATGTGAAATCATTAAGGGTGAAAATTTTTGACACTACATTTGGCCCCCACTTTAGTGAGAGTATGAACTTATGCTCAAAATCACACTAAAGTAGAGAAATGTGTGCCAAGAAGGGTTCAAATGTATAAAAAATTTAGGAGATCAAGGGATATGTCCAATCCCCCAAGATCCAAGATCACATGGTAAACCAACATAAGCACAAACGAAGACACATGTATGATATGAAAAAACAAACATACACAAACATACATGTTAGAAAACACGAATCATACATAATGAAAGCACACATGACATGATGGAACATAAAGATGATGATGAAATGAAAACAACCATGATGTAAACATGGTGTAAACATGAAGACGATGCATGGAAAACACATAACAAGAAACACACAACAAAACACAAGGTTAGTACTAGAATATTCTAGTTGATAAGGGAAAGAGACCTTAGTCTTAAGTTGTATCAAATACAAAACATCATCCATCAAATAAAGACAAATTCTCCATGATAAATGAATTCATACACATAATTCATGGAACCCATTGCTCCACTAGAAAGAAAGGTGTATTATGCTATGCGGCTATGTAAAAATGGTGTTCATGAGTTACACAATAGAAAAGTCTAATATTTTCTAGGTGAACCAAAAAACAGGAGACACATGGGCTAGTGAAGTCTAATATTCACTAGGTGATCCCCCAAGACAAGGTAAAATGAGAGACACACACTAGGTCTACAAGCTGTGCCCATAACAAGGTGGAAAAAATAAGAAACACACATTAGGTCTACAAGGTGTGCCTATAACAACCATACTGATAGTTATACTCCCTAATAATCATGATAAGGTACCACAAGATCCTATATTAATGCTACACTAAGTTCAAATCTCATGAAAAAGTGGATAAAAATCACTACACATGGCTGAAAAGTTGTATTATGGTAGGTTCCATGAAATAAAAAGGTTTTTAGATGGCTAGCAAGCTATATTATGTTAGGTTCCAAGAATATGATAAGGTTTAACATCATGAGGGATGAGTATGATAAGTTCTTTTAAAAATATCAAGGGATTTTGTGATAACATTAGGTCATAAAAGGTGCTTAAGCAACAAAGTGTAGGATTTGATAAATGCAAATCCATAGCTCGCCAAGAACACCTGCATGCAAAATACCTAATGCTGAATGGAGACCAAAGAGACAGAAGCAAGGGTTTGGAAAAACTCAGCGGAGTGAGAGCATAATTGTTATTTCTCAAAAAGAATGATTACAATAATTACAAAAGCGGCATATAAGGTGAGAAACCCTAAAGCCGAAGAAAGCTAGGTTTGTGCATTTAATAATTAATAAACATATTAATTATAATGCACCTACAAATGACAAGCTTAAGTAAATAGAATAATAGTTAGCATTTAATAATTAAACCAAAGTGATTTAATTATAAAGGCAAATGAACTATTACTCTAACACCCCCCCTTAAGCGAAGCTTAGGAGGAAGCAAACCTAGCACAGCTAAGAAAGCAGGAAAAAATGGGTCCCGGCAACAAGGCTAGATCAGGTACCCAACTACAAAGAAATCTCTGTAAAACGGGGAAATAGAGAAAACCCAGTGGGAAAAAACTCTACCCCAAAAAGAGATACAACAACATGCTGAAAAAAACATGAAGGAAGGAAGGCCTCAACAAGACCCCCCAAGGACAACTTCCGTCACCCCAAGCATAGAACGCAACTGAAGATAGCGCGGAGATGCAAAAGGTTTGGTGAAGATGTCAGCAACCTGCGCGTCAGTGGGGATGTACTCCAAAGAGAGAACACCATCCTGAATCTGCTGACGGATGAAATGCATATGAAGCTCAATGTGTTTAGTGCGCTGATGCTCCACCGGGTTGCGGGAAATGTGAATAGCACTCTGATTATCGCACCACAGAACAGTGGGACGATCAGGAGGAAACCCAAACTCAGTCATCAACTGTCGAAGCCACAAAATCTCCTGACTAGCATGCACTGCCGCTCTATACTCAGCCTCTGTAGATGAAAGTGCGCGAGCATTCTGCTTCTTGCACGACCATGTGATAGGACCAGAGCCAAGGCAAAAAACAAAGCCAGAAGTAGACTTCCGATCATCAACATCACCAGCCCAATCTGAGTCAGTGTAGCCAACAATGTGAGGAGCCCCTGATGTGTAATGAATGCCATACATAAGTGTGCCCTGAATGTATCTCAAAATGCGCTTGGCAGCTTGCCAATGACTCTCATGAGGCTCGTGTGAGAACCGAGAGACTAGACCAACTGCAAAGGAGAGATCAGGACGAGTGTGTGTCAGGTACAACAAACTGCCAACCAACTGCCGATACAATGTAGGATCCACTGAAGGTGAAGTGCAAGAGGTAGACAAAGTAACACCCGACTAAAAAGGTGTGGGAGCAGGCTTGCAATCAAGCATATCAAAGCGCTGAAGCATGTCAAGAGCATACTTCTGCTAGTAAACAAAGATCCCAGCAGGGGACTGCACAATCTGCAGACCCAGAAAGAAGTGTAATAGACCCAGGTCTGTCATCTCAAACTGCTCCATCAATGCACGCTGAACATCCTGAATCATAGAAGATGAGCTACCTGTGATGAGAAGATCATCAACATATAGCACAAGGATCAAAACCTCATCCTCAAGACGCTGAATGTAGACTGTAGGATCGGAATGACAGCGTGTGAATCCTGTAGAAAGCAGAAAGGAGTCCATCTTCTCATACCAAGCCCGAGGGGCCTGTTTGAGACCATACAAAGAACATCGAAGTCTGCAAACCAAGGAGGAATCCTGCACAAATCCCTGAGGCTGCTCCATGTAAATCTCCTCACTAAGATCACCGTGCAAGAAAGCACTCTTCACATCCATCTGATAAATGGGCCATCCCTGAGAAGCCGCGAGGGATAAGACAAGGCGAATAGAGTTCATCTTGGCGACAGGGGCAAATGTCTCAGTGTAATCAATACCCTCAACCTGTGAAAAACCCTTCGCAACAAGACGTGCCTTGTACTTATCAATAGAACCATCAGCAGCAAACTTAGTACGATACAACCACTTGCATCGCACTAACTTTCTTCCCTTAGGAAGAGAACAAAGATCCCAAGTATGATTCTTCATCAAAGAAGAATACTCCTCCTCCATAGCACTGTCCCACTCAGTATGTCCTGTCGCTGCCCCAAATGTCTGAGGATCACCACAAATAGCATGACTCAGAAGACTAGAACCCGCAATATGAGACCGGGTGCGACGGGAAGTGGAAGGGTCACCAGCCAGAGATCCTGCAGCATCAACTGTAACACGAGCCCATCTAGGAATCTGTGGAGGATCCTGTGGTGGAGGTAAATGGGCATCACTAAGATCATCATCCTCATCGTCCTAAAACAAAGTTGGAAGAGAGGAGGGAGTAGTGGTAAGTGAAGTAGACTCTGGAAGCGGGGTATCTACTGTAGGAAGGCGCTCATCAAACTAGACATCCCGTCGAAACAGGACCAATCTGGAATCAGGGTCAAACAACCTATATGCCTTAACATCCTCGCAGTAGCCAACAAAAATGAGGTGTCGGCTCTTCCGCTCCATTGCTCTCTTCTGAGCGTCAGGCACAAATGCCCATGCTTCACTACCAAAAACTCGGAATGAAGATATATCAGGCTTGACATGAGACCAAGCCTCCTCAGGAGTCATATGTCGAACTGCCTTGTGAGGCATCCGATTCTGAATATAGTTGGCACAATTGACTGCCTCTGCCCAAAAAGACGAATCCATGGACCTGGACTGTATCATACAATTAGCCATCTCCCGAAGTGTTCTGTTCTTTCTCTCTGCCACACCATTCTGCTGAGGGGTGTAGGGCACTGAAAACTGATGCTGAAGACCATGTTCAGAGCAAAAATCCCTGAAAGTTTGGTTCACATACTCCCCCCCATTATCTGTGCGTATCCGACGAATAGAAAGACCAGATTGCTTCTCCACAAATGTCTTAAAGACTCGAAATGAGTCAAAGACATCAGACTTGTACTTTAAAAAGTACACCCATGTGCGCCTGGAGAAGTCATCAATGAAAGTAAGCACATATCTAGCACCGGAAAAAGAAGGAGTAGGAAATGACATGAGGTCACTATGAATCAACTCCAATGGTGCCAAAGCACGAGTAGCTCGTCCCTGAGGGAAAGGATCCCTATGTTGTTTGCCAAGAACACAACCCTGACAAACCCCATCAGTGCAAGTAATGTGTGGAAGCCCAAGAACAAGTGCCTGTGTGCTCATCTGCTGAAGATATCTGTAATTGACATGGCCCAAACGCTCATGCCAAAGTCTGCTCACTGAATCTGCATGTGCTATAAGACAGGAACCCATGCCAGCAGAAGACTCAAATCCATCAAATCTGTATAGTCGGGATGCAGTGTCAACACTCCCAGTAGCCACAATCATATCAGAATCATGTAAGTCCCGAATAACCACATCATGTGGTGAGAACTCAACTGTCTTACCAGAGCCAGAGTGACAAATCTGATAGATAGACAGTAGGTTCGTCGAAATGTCAGGGACAAAGAGAACATCCTAAAGAGAACCCCCAGCCAATGCAACAGAACCAGAACCCAAAACAGAAAGATGAGATGAGTTCCCAACAACAATCTGTGAAGTAGCACAAGGAGCAAGTGAGGTGACCAATTGCTGAGTGTGAGTCATGTGGTGAGAGGCACCGGAATCAAGAATCCAGGTGGGCCCAGAAGTCATAGCTCGTGCAGTAAGAGCATGACCTTTCCCTGTAGGGGAGGATGTGGACTGAGGAGCTGAAATGTGATGCTCCTGCATGGCTTCCTCTAAAGCCTCCAAACGTTTCCAACACCGAGAAATGGGATGTCCTTCCTTTCCACAAAAGCTACAGGTCTCAACTGATTTCTTCTTAGTCTTGGAGGTAGACTCAGTAGACTTCGAAGAAGATTTACCCTTGGAAGGGTTAGCTGGAGGTTTTGAATCAGTTTTCTGTGCAGGTTTGGAGGAAGACTCATTGCCTGCGGAATCTTTCTTCGGTTTGCTTTTCTGTTTTGGTTTCCCCTGTGAAGACTGAGCAACCAATGCTTGGCTAGAAGAGCCAGAAGCATCCATCTGTTGGATCTTTGCCTGTTCCCGTGTCAACCGATCACAGAATGTCTCAAAAGAAGGCATGGTGTGTCTAGCACCCAAAGCATCCATGGTGGAGTAGAAAGTGGAAGAGAAGATCTGATACTGTCCTCGCAACTTTGAGAGTATCAAGAAGATACACTCGTCATCTGTCTTGGTTTTCCCACATCCCTGCAAAACTGAGCGTAGAGACTTGAACTTCATCAAGAAGTCCTCAATGGTGGGAAAGCCGGTAGGTGTCAAAGTAGTCAGCTCTGCATCAAGCTGTAGTGCCCGAATTCATTGACAGTGCCAAACAAATCTGAAAACTTGCCCCAAATGGCCCTAGGAGTGGTCAAACCATCCAAGTGAAAGAGGAGACTGTCGGAAATGTTCAGTGCAATCAAGCCCATGGCTTCATCCATTTTATTCCTGTGCTGAAGAATCTCAAAAGGACGCTGTAGGACAGGTTGATGTTCATCTAGGCATGACCATAAGCCACGTGACATGAGTAGCCTGGTCATGTGTGCTTTCCAGGTGTGGTAATTGTGCGGTGTTAGCCGGGCCATAGAGGGGTCCGACATTGAGAGAAGAGAAAGACAGAAGTAGAAGGGTCATTTTCTGAAAGTAAATGACAGAAAGCAAAACTACCCCCCCACAATGTATGATTCTAACCCTCGTACAACAATTAAACAAATACTGGAAGTATAAAAAATGAGGAAAAAACCTGAACGCCAGATGTAGTGAGAGAGGAAAACAAGCCTCTACTTTGACGCCAAAAAATAGTGCTCAAACAGCCAAATCAGCAAAAAAAACCAGCATGATCATTTCCGGCTCGGAAACACCTTTCCAACGATATTTCGTTTTTCGAAAACGGACACCGTATGCCCAAGATACGGCCAAAAAACCACAGGTACCCCCTAAAATTGAACTCTCTGGAAAAAACCAGTCAAAGGGAAATAATTTGACGGCCGTATGGCCGTCACTGGACGTCGGCGGTGGCCAGTGGGCGGCGACGCTGGTGGAGGTGGTGGCCGGGCGGAGCGGCGGTGGCGGTCAAGCGACCGGGTGGCGCAGTGGCGACACGGGCTGGCAGCGCCCAAAATTTATTAAAAAAATGATTTTTTTAATATTTTTTTCGATTTTTGAGCCCGTACGGCCCTGGTAGGCCAAAAAAATTTTGCCTGTGGTCATTGTGGCCAAAATAGTCAAAGTTTATATGAATTTTGACTCTCCCGGACCTTCTGAACGCAATGGTGGAGTCCGTTTTTGCTCAAACGGCTCCAGAAAATAGTGCCTCCTTCAAAGTGACAGAAAAACCCCAGAGAAGCTGTGGCTGTCGTCTTCGAATCTTGGCCTCAAACACCTTCAAACCAGGCAGCGGCAGGGTGGCTCTGATACCATGTAGGATTTGATAAATGCAAATCCACAGCTCGCCAAGAACACCTACATGCAAAATACCTAATGCTGAATGGAGACCAAAGAGACAGAAGCAAGGGTTTGGAAAAACTCAGCGGAGTGAGAGCATAATTGTTATTTCTCAAAAAGAATGATTACAATAATTACAAAAGCGGCATATAAGGTGAGAAACCCTAAAGCCGAAGAAAGCTAGGTTTGTGCATTTAATAATTAATAAACATATTAATTATAATGCACCTACAAATGACAAGCTTAAGTAAATAGAATAATAGTTAGCATTTAATAATTAAACCAAAGTGATTTAATTATAAAGGCAAATGAACTATTACTCTAACACAAAGGAGAGTTGCCTAATGCATGGTCACAACTTAGGGAACATCACACATGATATCACCACCAAGAGAGGAATAGTCAAGGGATAAAAAATCACACCCTAGGCCATACCAACCACAATATAACCACAAAGAGGGGTGTCATATGCTAATAAAGGTCACACTCTTATGGGACGTTAAGTCCAATTTCACCAAAAGGGAGACATGCCACATGGATTAAGAAGGCCACACTTTGGTTGAAAAAGTCACACTTCATAGGAGATATATGCCATCATCACTAAGAAGGAACCATTTATTATACAAACAATGAGCAAGGGACTATATTCTCCCCTTATTTAATGTTAGTGTACTTGCTACACTAACTTTTTAAGGAGATATAAAGGGATCCCTTGCTAGAAGGAATACTCATAGTAAAAGGCTACCTAACCCCTTGCCTCAAAAGTATTGGGACAAAGATGAGCCTCGAGATAAAAGATTCTTGCATAAATCCTATTTTATAGCTCCATGAATGGTAGTGATCATTCTATGACACTACAATTCTACCACAAAGAAAGGAGCAGAAAAATGAATGCTAATCTATGACACATTTGAATTGATCCTTGTAGGTATTAAATTCTTTCAACATCTTTGTGTGGTAATTAATATGGAGGAATTAATAAAGTAAAACTAAACAAACATCAATGAAGATGTCTTACATAAAAGGAATTGAAATAATGAACTAAACTGCTATGAATATCCTCTCAAATCTTCTCATTGCTCTCTAATATTAAGGACCTTCAAATTCATGCTCTCATATTTGTATGTTGCACATGAATTCACAACATGACAACCTAAGAGATGAGAATATTTTATGAAATGGGTATGTGCAGGATCATCATGGAAAAACCAAGCCCTTAACTGGCAATGGAAATTCAAAAATCAGAGTTAGACAACTTGACGTAAAAATTTGAATAATTTATCTATATTATTTCAAAAATATGTAAGAATAGAATCTGTAGAAAATTGAATGTAGTTTCTAAACTACTAGGTTTATTTATTTTTTTAAAATCTATTTGGTGAAAATTTGAAATTTCAATGCTGTAGTACTTAAATTTTAGGGAAAAAATAAGAAGTAGGTGTTTGTCTGGCAAGCCAAGTAGCCACAATAAAATGATAATATTTTTTATAATATTCTAGATATAAGTAGATAACTCATGTCCCGATGTGATGCATACTTTTTTGTAATTTTTTTCCAAGTAAATAATTAATTATGAATTTTTTATTATCTTTAAAAAAATATAAAAACTCATATGTCTTCCCACCTTAACCTGGTCAAAACTTCATGATATTCATTTTTTTTTAATCCTATATAGTATGTGAAGCATAGAATGTGATGCATGTTTCAGATTCAAAAAATGTGATACCATTTGAAAGCTATAAATGTTTTTCAATCAGCCTATCAATCAAGATTTTAGTCATAATTCAAATAGAAAATGAATAATAATTATTTATTAAATTCAAAGTAAAGCATAATTTATATTGGTGGAAAGCTGAGAATCTCCTTTAAAAACCATTTTTATTTCATCAATTTTGGGTAAAAAAAAATTTTTAGCCACATGGGCCATCATATCACTTACATATCACCAATTTTTGGCCCATCATGATCTTGCACATACCCAAATGCAAAGATACATGCCTACATTAACATATGTTTGGTATTTTTCATATGAAAGCTGAATTAAATATGAGATTGCCGCTATTTAAATGATGCTAAGATGATTTCTATCGATATAATGCAAATCTAAATGCAATTCTATGATAAAAACTAATGCAACTAAAAAATGCTACAAAGTAAAATTGCCATGATAACAATGCTAAATGATATGGAACTCTAAAATTCTCTCAATTTCTCTCAATTGCTAATATAATTTCTACAACATAAGTTTATGATCAAATCCTTGTTGAAAAGATGTAGAATGATCTCCTATTTATAGATTTTTCCATACCTTGAATGAGGTGGCAGAGATGGACGATTGAGATTGTGATCCTGAGAGATCAATGGTGGAGGAAAAAGAGGTTGGAGGAGTTCATGGAGGTTGCTCCATTTGGAAGGGAAAATCATCCAAGTGTCAAAGAGCATCAATTAGAAAGAGGAGCCATGTGTCTGCAAGGAGGTTATGAGGTTAGATGAATATTTCTAATTTGAAAATTAGAAATAAATGAAATCATGTGGCATGTGATGATGTGGAGGCTGATTTGGAGGAAGTTAGGAAATTATGGAGAAATGTGATAAATTTGAATTAAAAATTCAAATTTAATGAGGAAGGGGAATAATCTAATAACAAATTATTTAAATTTGTGTATTTAATTAATTCAAGAGGGAAGATGATTTTTTAAATAGAAGAATTAAAGGACTAAACTATACAAATAAATTTATCAATTTATTTATATAAGTAGAGGAATCAAGATTAACTAATTAAATAACTAGTATTTAATTAATTTATACTCCAGACTATTTTTATGTGTATACATTTTGCCCCTCTTTGAAGTGATGTGCATAGACACATTGCTTCAAAGAAAAAAAAATGTCAGATCGTGATGATAAAAATTTTGACATGTATGGCCCCTCAAGAGATAAATCAGGGAATTTTTTGTTTTTTTGAAAAAAATGATGATTAAATGATTTTTTGATAATATTCTGATGATTTTCAAATTTCAAAACTGGTGTGTCGATTTATCTCCCAAAAATTGTAAGTGAACCTGCCACAATGTTGATTAGTTGATTAAAGGACCCTTTTGAAAATAAAAAGAAATGCCACTTAATTACCTGCCTTAATAACCCTTTTAAGAGGTAAAAAGTGAAAAAAAGCTCATTTATGTATTGTGATTTTGGAAAATTGATAGATTGAGCAACCTTGAGCACTTGGAGCAAAATGGTGATCCTGATTCAAACTCATTGATTCGAGTGCGTGCAACGGAACAACCACCTGACAACATACAGACCTCCGATATGAACCTCTGAAAAGTTCATCTTTGTGAACTTTGAATTAATTTTGCCACATTTTTGAAAATTTGAAATTTGTGTTCAAATGGTTTAGCGCATCCCTTCACTATTTTAGCGCATAGAATGTGAGTTTTAGCACATATATGACCCGATGTAGCACATCGGTTTTCTGTTTTGGCGCATAGGTATTCACTAGCATAGGTTGCATTATTTAGCACATCTATTAGATGAAGTAGCACATACATTCAAGTAGTGCATTCATCATTGTTATGGTGCATAGATGCAAATTTTTGGCGCATACGTGGAATTGGCGCATACATGGCCTATTATGGCACATAGATTAAATTTTCTAGTGCATCTACATTTTAGTGTGCATAGAAGAATTGTTATGGCACATCCATGTTAGAAATGAGGAATTTTAAGATTTCTCCTTGTGTTGAACGTATTTCAATTGTGTCAGGCTTTGAGTTGATATTGATTGATGATGCTGATAGATTAGATGATGATCAATCTCATGATAGGTGAGATTCAATGATTTTTTGATGATGATAGACCTTATGATAGGTGAGGATCAATGATTGAACTCATGATAGGTGAGGTACAGTGATAGATTGTTTCATTGACATCATGATAGGTTAGGTGCATTGATAGATTGATAGATTAATAGGCTGATTGATGTTTGATTGATTGATTTTATGAGTTTTGATTATGATAGGAGAGTGATTTAGGATTCCTCATGTCTCAGGAGCACTTCCCATGGACCTGGGAGTTGATTCCCTACTTGATTCAGGCTGAGAAGGATTTGATTGAGGGATGCAGGTTGTACCATTTGATTGATATGCCCCAAGTTAGGATTAACTGAGCACTACTAACAACATTAGCAGAGTGGTGGCATAATGACTACAACACCTTTCACCTAACTACCAGTGATATGATCGTGATGCCAGAGGATGTGTACCAGATTCTATGGATTCCTATGGAGGGTGATATAGTCATATATGATCATACAAAGCAGGGTGGGATAGATGCTCTTCGAAGGATTTTTCATGATGAGCAAATTAGCAGGTACAAGATACCCTAATAGGAGATGTGTGATAGTTATGCTCCATTACCTTTTGTACTTTATGGTTTTTTTGGTCAGTTCTTATGTCTCTACCACAGGTTGAAGGGACTATCTATTGGGTGGGGTTGGGTATTAGAGAAGATGATTCTACAAGGGACCTCATATGCCTGGGGTTCATGTATGCTAGCTCATCTATATCATGATCTGCATCAGGTAGTTTATCTTGGAGCTACCAGCCTCTCAGTCAGGGTGACCTTACTTCGGATCTGGGAATGGGAGCACATAGCTATTACTTGACTAGTTGCAGACATGTTTTGGTCGATTGGCAGGCCGTATATATATGGTTATAGAGCACCCATTGTCTAGCATAAGTTGGGAAAATTAGAGTACTCGTGACAAGTTTTGGATGACCTCGACACTATGACATGGCATCCCTACCTAGACTATGAGCAGTGGGTCGAGGATTAGTTGGAGATGTTCTATGTGTACATAGCCAGGTTTTTTATTAGATATACATGATTCATTATTGAGAGGTTTCTTCTAGGTTTGGTGCACTGACAGTACAACTGACTATACGATATGCCTCAGGGAGTAGCTACATATGCGTGGAGGCACCAGGACATACTAGATTGGGTGACTCTTTTGTCCTATGATGTAGCCTACCAAGAGTACTACATTTTATAGCCCGTGATGTGGGCATATCATCTAGAGGTTGCAAAGGATTTTGTGTTAGAGGATTATGTAGAGTAATTCGGAACACATCCATTTCCTAGACTATCTAGTCTCGATGAGCCAGTGGAAAAATTAGATGATGAGGAGGAGAGGGCACCCAGATGGAGGTGAGGGAGGGGTGATGGAGAGGAGGAGGAGAGAGATGTGGGGGGAGATGGAGGAGGTGGTGATGGAGGAGGTTGATCATTTGATGTGAGATATGTGATGATACCTTGGTGAAAGAGATCCTTTGTGGCTGCAACACAACAACATGTATAGATTGGGTTGCCCTTGTAGTAGAAATAGACACAGATCGTTGCTTTACAGGTATAGGTTCAGACATTGCAGGGTCAGTTGGCTCAAGTTCAAGCATTACTCACACAAGCCCAGGGACATTTTTAGGGATAGGCACAGGCCCTGATATAGGCACAGGCTTGGGTCACCACCTTGATAGGTGAGAGGGACACTTAGAGACAGCGGGTTGAGTAGGCTGAGGCTATTTCAAAGAGAGTTATGATGGTGGTAGAGGGTAGTACCACTGTGGGTTATATCAAAGATATATGAGACTTGGCCAGGGAGGCCAAGTATTACAAAGGTATATATCATGAGGCTCTACCTATAGAGAGACAAGTGAGTTATGCATAGTGCATGAGTAGACAGACTCACTCGAGGACCATCAGCAGGGGAGTTACTCAGCCACTTCTAGGACCACCAGGGGTAGGGCCATTAGGAGGGGTAGGTCCTATGACATCTAGGGGCAGTACCAGAGGGCCTCATGATCACTCTTGATTGTATTGTTGAGACATTCTATACATTGATTCATTGACTTTATGATATTATGATATACTGCTCCATTTTTTATGGTTTATCTCTTTAAGTTGTTAGACATCCTTGTACACTTGGCATTGAGATTGATTTGATATTCAGCAGAGATTTTTGATCTACATGTTTTTTATATTCTTTTATTATGGATGCATTTATTTTCTATGTTATGTTATGGTTTATATGCCTATTTGACAATGATGTGTGAATGTACTGATGATTCTATATGTTTATGTCATGCTATGTTTTATGTATGGATACACTAATGAGATGATCATGTGTAATTCTATGTGTTGATGTATGATGCTTTTATTTATGATGTATGAGATGGATGCAATCATGCAAATGATATGGTATGCATTGTATTTTTGTATTTTGCACATGTATATATCGATGAAATGAATGCGAAATTGTTTATTATATGAAATGAAAATATGTGGTTCTATACATGGATATGAATGATTTTTGATTTCTAATGCATGAGAAATGAATGGATTGCTTTTGGATATGATAAAAACAAATTTATGATGAATGCAAATGTATGGATATATGATAATGATTTATTTTGGATTTTTTTGATGCAAATGTATGACCTAAATGTAGGAATGAGTATGTAAATGGATTATGATGATGCATGGATTACGATTTTATTATGAATGATGCTCTATTTTTGGATTTTTATGTAATCATATGATTAAATGTGGGGATAGATGTATGGCATGTGAATGGATTATGAAAATGCTTTATTTGTGTATCTATCCAATGTAATGGAAATGTGTGATAAATGTGAATGTATGATAGATGCATGGATGGATGGATGATAATGTTTTATAATGCAACTACTATGATGGATATATGGATGAATGTATGATAATACCTTTCTAATGATATGATATGGAAATGAAAATGATATGATTCTTTTATTGTGTCAAGTGTACTCAATATTTTAATGAGAGATAACATCATGTCAAAAGTTGCCAACCTTGGAAAAATCTATAATGCAAATGCAGAACTAATATGAATGTAATCCTATCTTAGCCATGCAAACCTAACCATGCAATGTTGACATCTGATTCACTGTGCTTGGTATCATCATTGAGATTTTTAAAATGTTGAAATTAGTAAAAAAATTGATGGTATAATTAGACCATGATGACCTGAGTACAAATTCCATACAACTTTCGTTGAGTTTTGATATTGCAAGATAACACAAGCATCTAGGTATAATTGGACTAAGATGACTTGAGGGTAAAAGTACAAAGTTGTGTCACACTTTTATAAAGGAAATGACCAACACTGATCCAAATTTTAAATTTCAATCACTAAAAAGTGATATATATGTTTTGAATTTTGAAATGATGTAAACTAATAAAAAAATTATTTTTTAGTATATTTTATGTTTTTATTTTTTGAAAAAATTAAAAAATTATTTGAATATAATTTTTTAATAAATTAACACTATAATTTAGTTGTTGATAAAATGCTGAAAAATAAAGTTACATGAGACGTCAACCTTTATATGGTAAATTTTATTTGTTTTCCTTCAGTATTTTTGTGTGTATTTATAACATGAAACTTTAGGGCATGGATATATTTTTTTCCAATTTTGATAAATATATATTTTTAAATAAATATTCAAATGTGTGTTTATTAAAACTTAGTTGTTTCTAATCAACGTCAAATTTCATATAAATTATTGATCTAAAATAGAAAAAAAATTATACATTCTTCTTATAGATTCTTATATCTAGGGAATCATTTTTTTTTTCAAATTTTTGAATAAGTTTTACTATTTTTCCTTGGCATGGTAATCAACCTAATATTTTATGCTGATAACATACATTTAGTAAAAATAAAAAGGAAAATATAAATAATAAATAACTATTAAAATATATACATTTTTGAAAACTGAACTTATGGATCTACAAAAGGGTATTTTTATATTTAAAAAAAATATTTTTTACATGAGTAGAAGTTGAAACATCAAGTTTTTCAAATAATTTTTTTTTTTTTTCGGTAAATTGGACTCAAAGTGGTGCTAAATATGCATTTAGCCAACAATTTTAGTAGGAAAATTTGTGGAAATATATAACTTAGCTAGAATGAATCTTACAAGATCATATGTTTGACCAAAATTAATTTTTAGTTAAAATTACTTAAATTCACCTATGTTGATAAGTTGGCCAAAAGTGTGACACAAATTTGTGTTGATACCCCTAAGTATTACTTGCATAAATCATTTTCCTATGCAAATTCAAAATGTCATCAATGATACTTTGTAGAGCATGTCCTGTGGCAATTTGCACAATAGTAATGATTGACTCACAAACAACAGACAAAGAAAATATCATTCTCCTTCCTAGCCCCTCTAGTTTAGAACATCATCAAGGTACTCTAGAGAAATGATAGCAACAATCAAGATACAACATCTAAACATTTGTGCTAACATGATCCAACCATGATTCAAAAGACGATCATCCAGTGAGATTTTAATTGATTGTCTTGATGTTGAGTTGGATGGTCGATTTGTTTGAATTGATTGTGCTAGATGTTTAGTTTGATTGTTGATTGTGCCAGTTTGTCTTGTTGTTGCTTGTTTGTTACATGTTGGTTTAAGCTCAACATTTATTTTCCCCCAGTGAGTTCAGGATTTTTTCCCCAATGAGAATCAAACCAATTATTATGGATACGCACAATGAAAAACCAAGCCATGGCGAGACACGACCGCAACAGTTGAATATGGATATGAAGTTCATTTTATGATAGACATGTATGGGTAATGATCACAAAAATGAATGGTCAACACATTTTTCCAAATGAATGGAGAAGTCGATTCATCAAAAATAGCACCTATTTACAAGGTTTTCACCACTTATTTTTATTGCACTTTTTCAAATTCTATGATTTTTTTGGTTGTTACCAAGATGCCTGTTTGCCAAGTTTTCATCAAGGCAATGATTTTTTTGTATTTTATGATTTTTTTATTTTTTTGTTGTTACCAAGATGCCTGTTTGCCAAGTTTTCACCAAGGTATTCATTTTTTCAGGACATTTTCTAATATTTTTTATTTTTTTAGGACTTTTAAACATGCACCAGATGTTTTATGTGTATAACTTCTTTAGATAAAGGCTATTCATTAATTCCTCAAATAGATCCCCTTCTAGTGTGGAAAACTACTATGCCCCTGATCCAAAGACTGATACAATAACAAAAGGGCCCAAGCAATTTGTCTCAGACTTCCTTTCTTTTCTCAATCTTGCTGATTTCGGGGATTTTCCTTCTATACTAGGTCACCCACCTGAAATGTCCTTGGTTTAACCTTGTGATTGTAGCTCCTAGACATTCTCTACTGATATAATTTTAGTTGATCCACTACAAGCTGACAACGTTCATCCAAGAGTTCTAGCTCTTGTAGTCTAGACACTCGGTAATCTTCATCATAAATGATACCTTTCAAGGACACTTGAAATGATGGTAATTTGACATCAATAGGTAGGATGAATTTGGATCCATATACAAGGGAATATGGTGTGGCTCCTATTGGTTTTTGGATACTTGTATGATAGGCCCATAAAGCAAGGTTCAACTGAATATGCCAATCACATAGAGATTCATTGACGGTTTTCTTGAGGATCTTCAAAATAGTTTTATTTGAGGCCTTTGTCTGGTCATTCCCTTGGGGTTAGTATGGTGTAGAAAAATGGTGTTGGATCTGAAACCTTTCATAGAGTTCCTAGACATCCTGATTCTTGAAAGGTCAGCCATTATCAGTGACAATGGACTATAGAATACCATACCTACAGATGATGTAGTTTAGGATGAAGGATGAGATCTATTTTCCTATGATTGTAGTTAAAGACACGACTTCAAGCCACTTTGTAAATTATTTCATGGCTGTAATGATGAACTTATATCCATTGGATTATGGTGGGTGAATATTTCCTACAAGATCTAGTCCCCACTGAAAAAATGGCCATGTTGATGTGAAGGCCTGCAACTCTTTTGTTGGTGCATGAATAAGATTACCATGTATTTGACACTTCTGATGTTTCTTGAAAAATTGGAAGGACTCCTCCATATTTGGCCAGTAGTACCCTAAACAGGGGATTTTCTTAGTGAGGGTTAGACCACTTGAATGAGTGTCAAAAATACCTTCGTGCACTTCTTGTAAAGTCATTTCACACTCATTTCATTCTAGACATCGTAAGAGAGTTCCATCAAGACCTCGTCGGTAAATTATATCCACAATAAGGGTATGGCAAGCAACTTGGCAAATGAAGTTTCATTTTTTATTTTGGGAGAGATCAGGAGGAAGGGTATTATCTTTTAGGTAGGTGTAGATATTCCCATAGATTGAGGTATCAACATCAATTAGGTGGCATATGACTTGGGAAACAAGATCGTCATAGGCAGTGGTAAACACTTGTTCCACCATGAACTCATAATTGTTTCGTTTATCTAGAATTTGTAGGAGAGAAGCAATAGTGGCCATAGCATCAACAACTTTTTTATCTATCCTTGGGATTTGATAAAATTTGATAACAACAAAATATTTCCTAATTTCATCAATCATTCTTTTTTAGGGAATCAATTTGTCATCCTTTGTCTAATAATAATTGTTGACCTAATTAATGACTAGTTGAGAATCCCCATAAACATGTAGCTCTTTGATTTTCCATTCTACAACTATCTTGATGCCAATGATGAGTGCTTCATATTCTGCCATGTTGTTGGTGCAGGTGAACATCAATCTGTATGATTTTGGGATAGTATGATATTGAGGGGTGACAAAGATAATTTTGGCCCTTGATCTGTGTTGAGTGTGTGACCCATCAAAGTACAAAACCCACTCTTTTGTTGTTATGGAAAAGACATCAACATCTAGAAACTCAATGTGTAAATGATGGTCGTCATGCAATGGTGCTTCAGCTAGTTGATCTGTGATGGATTGTCCCTTGATGGATTTTATATTGACATATTGGATCTCAAACTGACTCAACATCATTACCCATTTTTCCAGTCTACCTGATAGATTTTCTTTGTTGAGGAGATATTTCAACAAATCAATCTTGGCTATCAACTTGATAGTATGAGTTAGCATATAATGTCACAATTGTTGAGTGGAAATAACTACTACTAGGAATTCCTTTTCAATGGATGTGTAATTTATTTCATAGTTGTTTAAGGTTTTTCTGATATAGTAAATTTCCCTTTCTTTTCCTGTTGAATCCTCTTGTGCGAGGAAAGCTCCTAATGATGTCTCAGTTGTGGTTGTGTATAGTAAGAGTGGCTTTCCTTCTATTGGTGGTACTAAGATAGGAAAACTCATTAGATATTGTTTTATTTTATTGAAAGATGCCTCACATTTCTTGTTCCATCAAAAGGAAACATTTTTGTGCAGCATGTGGGTAAGAGGGTGGGTCTTATCGGCTAGTTGTGATACAAATATTTTGATTAACTGAAATCTACCTTGAAGTGACCTTAACTAACTGATATTATTCAGAAGCGTAATTTCCATGATGGCTTTCAATTTCTTAGGATCTACCTCAATGCCCTTTTCTAAAACTATATATCCTAACAGCTTTGTCGATGTCACCTCGAACACACATTTCTTTGGATTTGGTCATATGTTGAACTTCTCCAGTCAGGTGAAAAGTTTTTCTAGTATCTCCAAGTTTCCTTCTCTAGTGAAATATTTGGCCAACAAGTCATCCACATAATCTTCCATAAAGGTATGCATCATGTTGTGAAAGATTATTGTCATGGCTCGCTAGTATGTGACTCCTGCATTCTTCAATCCAAAGGGCGTGACATTCCAACAGAAGGTACCCCATGGGAATGTAAAAGTTGTTTTATCTTGGTCCTCAGGTGCTATCTTGATTTGATTGTATCTAGAAAATCCATCCATTAGTAATAACATGCCATGACCAGTAGTTAAATCCATGATGATATCAATGTTTGGCAAGGGAAAATCATCCTTCACACAAGCTTTGTTGAGGTCTTTGAAGTCTATACAAATCCATATGGTGTTATCAGGATTTGAAATAGATAAAATGTTGGATATCCATTCAGCATAATCAATGGGTCTAATGAATCCTACATCAAATAATTTCTTTAGTTCTGCCTTCACCAATAAGGAAATATGGGGATGCATTTTTCTCAACTTTTGTTCTACTAGTTTGACTCCTGAAGGGAGAGATAGATGTTACATGATGAGATCCGGATCTATCCCTGACATGTCCACATATGACCAAGAGAATTTTATTTTCCTCTCTTCAAATAAATTGACGAAGTTAGGCTTCTCTTGTTCTATCAAGGATTTTGCTAGATGGAAAGTTTTTAGTTTTTCTGCATTGTCGATATTGATGGACTATATTGGCTTAATCAAAAATTTGGATCTCTCTTAGAAATTTTTTAAGGAGAGTGTCAAATCTCCCATCCTTTGGTGCCTTAGAGAGGTTTTCACCATTGGATGCACTCTTTATTTTTACTTTTTTTTTATCTAATACTGCCATAGAACAGTTTTCACCATTAGATCAATTTCATGTATTATTCATTTTGTAGCTGAAAGATTTGACACTCCCCTGATTGGAAGCTTCATTCAAAGATTCACTGGTGGAACAATTTTTAGGTTTGTCAGCACAAAGGAAGTTGACAATGGCATCATCATTTGAAAAGATGGGGATGGTAATGGGCTTGATTTGGTCCTAGTTGATAAGCTCAGGATGCACTAGGGGTAGGGAATTGTTAGATTGGTTTAAGTCGGAGGCACTAAGGGTCTTGGTGGCATCATCATCAAGTAATCCTATAGCAAGATCAAGGTCTATGATGTGACTCTCTTCTGAATGATCTATCTTGCTAGGAGTCTGATCATCTTCACTTGAGCCATCGATAGGTTGTGATCCAAATTCAAAACGTCTTAACCCCAAACTTTGTCCCTCCTCATGTGTAGGGGCATAATTTTGTATCACATCAATCCCTTTATCATGAAAACACTCTTCAGATAACGAATCCCACTCATATTCATTTGAGTCAGTTTCATAGTTATTACTAGCTTGCGGTTGTAGGATTCGTTCAACAACTTTCTGGGTGGCATCTTCTTTTTTTCCTCTTTATATCTCAATCCTGTCTTGTCCTATGGATTGTTCAAGATGGGTTGAATTTGTTCCACGATCCCTTATTTTCTCTTTCCAATAGGTCCTTGTCCCTCGTATCCCATTTTATCCAATATTGAGAATCCTTTTCCATATTATGTTGTTTTTACATTTGTTGTTGCTTCTTGAGATTCGGCTTCATCCTTATAAAGCCAGTTCAAAATTTCTTTATCATCAAATTCCTCAGCTTAGGTACTTTCTTTTATGAATCTACCATCAAAGAGGTGATAGGTTGCAACATGAATACTTTTGGGTTGAGGTTGATGGTTGACAATAAGACTTTGGGGAAGAAAATTATGAAAGACATAGGAATTGCTCAATAGAATATTCACCCACACCTTTATCTTTGATCTGGACCTTTTTCTGAAATTATTTGGACAAGGTGTTGAGGTGGACTTCATGATTAGTGGATGCATAAGGGGTAGCTTCTTCCTTTTTCTCACGATGACCCAAGATTATATTGTATGTTAAGTCTTTGTCCAAAACTTGGAAAATTATAGTTTTTTGGATTGGCCCCACCTAAATTGGCAACACAATTAATCCATGCGAGGATCTCTCCTTGTCATCATAGGCCTTGATGGTGATCCTTTTCCTTGCATCTATTACATTCTCAGAGAATCCTAGTGCATAGAAAAGTTTCAAAGTACATATATTGTGACAAACTCCTTCATCTATTAGTACACGGTTGACTCAAATTTTATGTATTAAGACCTCGATATGAAGTGTTTCATTATGGGGATGAGTGATGGATATGCCATAATTTTCAAAGAAGGATAGGAAATGAGGTGCACCAAATGACCCACCATGGTTTGGAAAGTGCAGAATTGCAAATCCGTTCGAATAGTCGTATTCACTAGGGCTTTTTCTAAAATTTCCTTATGAGTGGGGCAAATCTTGAGGAGCTCCAATATCGATATTTGTGCTGGGATCTTTTTAAGTTTATTGACAATGTTATATTACTCTGATGGGGTGGAAAATGTTTTGGAGGTGGTCCCTTTCAAAATATATTTGGATTATGCCCTTGTGGTAGCATTGACAGATGTATGGTCTTATTTTTCCCTTGATTATGACATTAATTTGGTTATCTTTTGTAGCTATTTCTTGTTTGACGTTATGGAATTGACTGGATATGATAATGGTGTCATTGATTCACTTTTTAGTCATGATGGTGTCTTGTTCATGTTGAATTGGAACATCATTAGTTTGATTTTTGGTTGCAACAATGTCTTGAGTGTCATTGGTCTTAATGTCATTTTCTTGATCCTCAACAGCTGAAATATGAAAAATGGTAGTATCATGAACATAGTTTACATTTTTTCCTTTTTTTTTCATTGTAGAGGATTCCCCATTTTCATAATTTGGCAAGGGATTCTTGAACACACCATGATTAGTGTTTTTTTGGGGTCCTTCTATTTGTATGATCTTTTGGTCTATCAAATCTTGCACCTTGTGCTTTAATTGCATGCAATTATTTGTTAGATGAACTTTGCATCGATGAAATTCATAGTAATGCGCATCATTCCCCCATGAAGATTTCACTTTTGGCTCAAAACCTCAAGTGTCAGGTAAGGTGATAAGATTTTCTGTAAGAAGTTCCTTCAATGCTGATTCAAGTGATTGATGCAAAGGTGTGAATTTCCTGCGATTTGATGGCATTGGATATGGTGGTGGTAGCGATGGAGAATTTTTTTTGTTACTATTATGATTGGGGTTTTGATTGGTGTTGTTGTGATTGGGGGTTTGGTTGGTTTTATATGTGGTTCCTGATAAATTGAAGACCAGTTTGGCATTATACATTTCATTTGAAGCATCGTTATTAGTATTCTAATATTTTTTCCAAAACTTTGGTTTATCATTGTTGTTATAGTTGTTGGAGGAGTTGGTTGAGTTGTTTTCATTGTAAATTTTTAAGACTCCTCTCTTGACCAAAGCTTCTTTGATTTTGATCCCATTTTCAATTAGTTTCTCAAAGGTTGGTGGGCATTGTAATTCAAGCCTATAGATCATATCATCATTTAAATTGTTAATGAACATCTCTATATTTTCATTTTCTAGTATAGCATGAGGATAACATGCAAATAATCTTCTTCACCT
The DNA here is from genome assembly GCA_007115665.2 of Sequoiadendron giganteum. Classification (NCBI taxonomy): domain Eukaryota; kingdom Viridiplantae; phylum Streptophyta; class Pinopsida; order Cupressales; family Cupressaceae; genus Sequoiadendron; species Sequoiadendron giganteum. The sequence goes on from CM021108.1 coordinate 616,428,052, forward strand.
TTGTAAGAATACAAGGAATGGTTCCCCCTTTTTCTATTTCACAATGCAAAGGTCTTTCATTGTGATCTTATGTTGAATATTATAAGAGTATCAGGTGATAAATTTGTTAACCAATTCTTCAAAGGACTTGATCCCTAGGGGTAATTATGAGAACCATTGCATACATTTTCCTCCCAAGCTTCATGGGAATAATCTCATCAAGTAAGTTTCCTCATGTATAAATTCTAGGCTCATCGTTTGAAATTCCCTAATGTGATCTATAGGGTCCAATTTACCATTGTATTTATCATATTTAGGGAACTCACAATGTTTGGGAAATGGGATCATGTTTACACTTTGATCAAAAGGGTACAAACATATGTCTTGTATTGAGTATCTTTTTGGGACTCCAATTTGCATGTTTTGCATCTATTGTTGAAGGGTTTATATCTGTTGTGTTAAAGTACTTATGGGCCTATTGGTTCTTGCTTCATTTCTTCTTTCATTTTATGTTTTTGTTTCTATCTTCTTAGGGGTTCCTTTTAATTTTATGATATCAAAATCCTCGGGTAGTTTGACCCCTTTGTTTGCTAGCATCAAAAGGTATTTTTCACCCTCCTTTTCAAAGATCCTCTCCATGAACTTATGAAAATTGGGATCTCATTGTGCTTGTTCTATGGCTTCATCTTTTATTTCTTCTATCTCATCTATATGAGTTCTGAAAAAGGGACTCTCTTCTCTTTCAACAATTTTGTTTTGGGTTTCAAGTTTTTTCTCCTTGAGTTTTAGTCCTTTTGATCTTGTTTGAACAGGTATACAAGTGATGGGAATATACTAATCTTTTATTGTTATTGGGGGGGTGCCAAAGGGACAAAAAAAAATTGATTACATGACATTCATTTTGGGGTCGAAGGATGATGAATCCTGATGGTGAAACTTAGTTTATAATCGAAGATAGATACGATGATGGGGCACTTTTAGATATTTGATCAAATTTTAGGTAAAATATATTCACTTGAGAATGCTAGTTTCAACAAGTTTGAGACTCTGGTGTGATTGGACAATGGTTCTATTTTGAAGAGGATCCTAGACTGTGAGTTTAAAATTTGGACAGAGAGGAAATTTAGCTCTTTGGCTTGGAAATTTTATGAATGTGCCAAAACAGTGCACATATGCGCCAAAAGATAGATGCGCCAAGGAATGGCTTGGATGTTCTAAATTATGGCTTGTATGCACTACAAAATGGCATAGATGCATTGAAACAAGGGATGTATGCACCAAAACAGGCAATAAATACACCAAAATATGGAAGGTGTGTGCTGAAAAATAGTATAGATGTTCTAGAATAGAGGATAAATATGCCAGAACAACAAATGGATGCACTGGAATATTTAAGGTATATAATAAAACAATCAATGGATGCATTGATCAAGAAAAATGTTCTATGTTTTTTGACAGTTTGATGGAATTTTTTGTTTTCTAGCAGAGAGTCTGATTGTTTTGGTGATATGAATATTCTGAATCAAAGGTTGTATATCCTAGTATATGATGTTTGTTTAGAAATTTATTTCAAAAAATTGCATGTGAAACACATCAAGCAAGTAAAATCCTTGGGGCTGTGAAGGATAGTATTTACTAGATTCCCACTTGGATTTTTAGTCCAGGTGTGCTTATTTTTGGTGAATAAATAGAGGCTTGACCACATTGGCTCTCCCTTGCATTGCACTCACTTCTTGGGTTAGCCAAGCCTTAATCCTCATGAATCTCCCATGACAAACTTCTCATTTCTACCAAAATCCACAAGAATGTGGGATAGCTTCGAAGGTTATACCTCTTGTACTAGTAAATGGAAAAGGGATTTTGGCATACTATAACAAGGGTTCTAGTAAAGTCATTCCATTCATGGGGGATTATCCATACAGAGTGAGACCATTATTGCCCTTCTTGTCGAAAAAATCCTTGTGATACTTGAACTTTCCTCAAGTACCCACACTTATATCCTAGATGTCTGAACTTTCCTTGTGATACTTGAACTTTGAAGAACTCATGATTGCTCTAAAAGATTTCATGTCTGAACTTGTAAAACACACTTTTCTAAGTAATGTTAATGAAAGGGGCTAGGGCCCCACGGTGGGTTCCAATTCATGTGTGGTGATTAATATGGAGGAATTAATAAATTAAAACTAAACACACATAAATGAATATGTCTTACATAAAAAGAATTGAAATAACAAACTAAACTACTATGACTATCCTCTCAAATCGTCTCATTGCTATCTAATCTTAAGCACCTTCAAATTCATGCTCTCATATTAGTATGTTGCACATGAATTCACAAGATGACAACCTAAGAGATGAGAATATTTTATGAAATGCAAAGCTACATGCCTACATTAACATATTTTTGGTATTTTTGATATGAAAGTTAAATGAAATATGAGATTACTACTATGTAAATGATGCTAAGATGATTGCTATTGATATAATGCAAATCTAAATGCAATTCTATAATAAAAGCTAATGCAACTCTAAAATGCTACAAAGTAAAATTTGCATGATAACAATGCTAAATGATATGGAACTCTAAAATGCTCTCAATTGCTATCAATTGCTAATATAATTTTTGCAACATAAGTTTATGATCAAATCCTTGTTGAAAAGTTGTAGAATGATCTCATATTTATAGATTTTTCCATTCCTTGAATGAGGTGGAAGAGATGGATGGTCGAGATTGTGATCCTGAGAGATCAATGGTGGAGCACAAAGAGGTTGAAGGAATTCATGGAGGCTGCTCCATTTGGAAGGGAAAATCATCCAAGTGTCAAAGAGCATCAATTAGAAAGAGGAGTCATGTGTCTCCAAGGAGGTTAGGAGGTTAGATGAATAGTTCTAATTTGAAAATTAGAAATAAATGAAATCATGTGACATGTGATGATGTGGAGGGTGATTTGAAGGAAGTTAGGAAATTATGGAGAAATGTGACAAATTTGAATTAAAAATACAAATTTAATGAGGAGGGGGAATAATCAAATAAAAATTATTTAAATTTGTGTATTTAATTAATTCAAGAGGGAAGATTAATTTTTGAATAGAATAATTAAGGAGTGAACTATAAAAATAAATTTATCAATTTATTTATATAAGTAGAAGAATCAAGATTAATTAATTAAATAACTAGTATTTAATTAATTTGTGCTTTAGACCATTTTTATGTGTATACAATCTTGTTTAAAGCATGAAATTCATTAGTAAGATGTCCAAGTGTTCTATGATATTCATAATAAGTTGTACTCTTTCCTTTCTTATCTTCTCATTCACGGATGAGTGGCAATGTGATCAGTCCTAGGTTGAGAAGTGTTTGTAAGGTCTTTTCAATATTGGTTAAAGGATGTAGAAATGGTAGTTTCTTAAGTTTATAAGGCTTGTGTTTCTTATTTTTGTAACCAAATATTTGGTGTGAAGGTGAAGGATCTTGATAACCTAGTACCTTAGTATCTTCTAACGGTTTTTTCTCCAAAAGGGAGTGGAATTCATGCTCTTTCTTAATGTGGGTCATTGCAGGATCATGAGGGTCCAAACTAGGCCCTTAAGTGGCAATAAAAATTCAGAAAATAGAGTTCGACAACTTGACATAAAAATTTGAATAGGTTATTAACATAATTTTAAAAATGTGTAAGAACAAAATTTATAGAAAATTGAATGTACTTTCTAAGATACTAGTCCTCTTTTCGAAAAAACTAGATCTATTTGGTGAAAGTTTGAATTTTCAATACAGTAGTACTAAATGTTTAGGAAAAAAAAACCAAGTGTATGTTTGACCAACCTAAATACAAGCAAAAAATAATATGTATTTTTGAAAATTTCAATATAAATAGAGGACACATTTCTAGATGTGCCACATATTTTTTATGATTTTTCTTCAAGTAAATAATTAGTTATGAATTTTTATTAGATTTTTTTTTTAAATATTAAAACTTGTTTGTCTAACCACCATAACTTGGTAAAAAATTTATGAAAAACATTTTTTCTTTCTTAATCATATAGTATGGGAAGCATAGAATGTGCTCCATCTTTTGGATTCAAAAAATTTGAAATTGTTTGAGAACTATAGATTTTTTCAATCATTCTATCAATGAAGACTTTATTCAGAATGCATGTAGAAAATCAATAATAATTATCTAATTAACTCTAAATAAGTCATATCTTATATTGGTGGAAAGATGACAATTTTATCAATAAATCCTCTTTGTTTCATCAAATTTGGATAAAAAATGTCATTAGCCACTTTTGGGTCATATCGCCACTTTTTGGACCCCCATGATCCTGCACTCACCCATGTCACATCCTTGCTTACTCAATATCCTAAAGACATGTCCATAATTTTGTTCCAAGTCAATGATTGCATTTGTAATCTTATGCTCATATGAGAGGGTTGGTTGATGTAATTTACTTGTGATTGTTTCTGATAGGTTATTTCATTCATGTTGTTTGAGGTATGCCTTGTGGTTTAATTTTAGGATGTAACAAAGTGAATTCTTCAAGTGGTGGCATGGTAGAATGTTGTTGGTATGGAGTAGTGGTGCATTGCATTAAAGGATAAAATGATACATTATTTTAAAGGTTTTGTACATAATTTTGTATGAATTAATGCATGCTCTCTTCATCTTGACCTATGATCTCAAAAAGACTTGAAATAGGAAATGGATTATCATTATTTCCATTATTAGAATTAGGGTCATCACCAAAAACATAACTTGAAATTGTTGAGCACCCAAAATACTAAGAGGGGGGGTGAATCAATATTCTCTAAAACCACTTAAACTTTTAAATATTCATTCCACATAGAATATTATGTTTTTCAATAAGAAAGAAAAGAATGAAAGAAACCATCAAAATTGCATAACACATGAACACCATATCATTATGTGGAAAACCCAAAAAAGAAAAAACCATGGTAAGGATTAGCTCACAATATATTATATCTGATTATAAGGTATTACCAAAGTGCTCACTATAGGTGGACTCACTATCCTAGTGGAATCACAACACACACAAAAGATTTATTTATTTTATTTTATTTAAATCTTTATTTATGCAAGTAATGTGAAATATTCTTTATATATACTTAAAAAATGATTTAGATGTGGAATAGAAAATTGGACTGAATTTTAATGTCTTATTTTGGAGTGGGTGAAATTAGAGATTAAAAGTGATTAATTAGAAAAGAAAATATATTATTTTATTTTTAAAAGAAAAGGGGTTAGAAAGAAAAAGGTATTTCATTTTTCATTTCATCTGTTATTTTTGAGAAATTTGGAGAGGGAAAAACCATCTTCTCTCTAAATTAAGGTTTTTATGATTGGGTGATAAATCGAAGGGAAAATAGAGTGAGCTCGATTGCATCAAAATAGGAATGAGGAGGATATCATGCTCATGTATGGATTTATGTATCTGCAAGAGGCATTTAAAGTTTTTCTCATTTTAAATTTTGATTAAAATGAGGTAATTTTATAAATTATCTTCCAATTCTTATATTTTTCATTTCAAAAGGTTCCAAATGGATTGTTGGGGTTTTAGAACCTCCCAACACCTTTTTCTTCATATATTTTTATAGTAGATTAATTTATATGTGAAAAGTTTGATATTTTCTCAAAGTACATCATTATTATGCCCAATTTTTTGAGAAAATGTAAAATGTGTGTTTTATGACTTAAAAGGGGTGTTGGGAACTTTTTTCACCAAAGGGTATTCTTATATTTTTATTTTCTAAAAAAATAATTTTTGAAGAAATTTTAATGATGGTTTTGGAAAATTTCATGTTTCTTGCATTGTGAAAAGATGGAAAATTTGAAATTTTTGTATAAAAATGAATGATTTGGATGTTTTCAACTGATGGAACTTTGTAAAATGTGCTATGTTTCATTATGTAAGTGTGACATTTAATTTAGATAACATTGGAAATTATGCATTGGTTTTTGTGCCTCAACTTGAGTTCAATAAATGTGTTAATTGAAGAACTTAGTTCTTTTTTCTTTGTGATTATTTATAGTCTCCTCCATTGGTGAGTGTGCCAATGTGAGTGCTTATGTATTCCATTATGTTCAAGCCAATAGATTTTGTGATATGGATCATTATGTGATGCTTGATTATCTCTGATAACCTTTTGTGGTATGTATTATGAATGTTTACTCTATGATTGGTGTGAGTGTATACCATCTCCTAATGTGAATTTATTGAGTTCTTTTGGGCCAATTGACCATCTCCTATCATGGTGGGGGTGAACCTTATTGGTTTCACATAGTAGGGTGGCATGAAAACCACTATTGGGGTTTAGAGGTTTGATGAGTGTAGTGACATCAATATCATCTTCTTTAATTGTTCATTTCCTTATAATTAATTTAATTTAATATTTAAAGGACATTTGAGTCCTTTCATTATGTAATTATAGTGTATTGTGATATAATGTATTAGTGGATCTCTCTCATGAGAGGGCTAGCAATCTAATTTCAAATGTTAGTGTTTTAACCCTTTTTACATGCCTTGGTGTTGGTTTAGAGAATGATAATGAATGTATAATGACTTATTTATGTATTGGAAGCTTAAAATTAACTTAAGAACATTTATTTTGGGTTTGAAATGAACTTTGGTGTCTCCTAATGAGTTTGGGTGGCTTGGTGTTGTACTAGGGTGGCTTGGTCAACTTAGGAGTCCTAAAATCTTCTAGAATATTTCTAAGTTTGTTGGGGTGGCCTTTTCATTAGTGGGGTGACCTAGTATCATAATGGAGTTACTTGGTTAACACTAAGGCAGCCTAGTTATGAGGGATGATAGGATAAACATTAGATATCTTTGTTTGGGAAACTTGGTATTATGTTGGGGCGGCCTCGTTCCCATACAGAAAATAAAATGTAAATCCTCTTAGCCAGGTTTAGACAAGAATTTCTAAGAATGTTTTACTTGGATAATTTTTATGTCATATATTTTTCTCTTACCGATCGTTTTTGTCAACTAGGTATTCAAAATCCTAGTCAAGTTTTCTCTCTTTTAGAATGTGTTAGTTTCTCTCTATTTTAGGACCTTGAATGGATAAACAATGTTAGTTAAAGTTGTTCATCATTTTCCTATGGGTCTAGTGATATTTTAAATTTTTCCTTAAGTTTCTTTGTTGAGGACTTATGGGTTCTCCTATTTCATTATGTGCACTCTTTTGAAGTTTCCTAGTTGGGAAACCAAAGATTAGGGAGATTGTGCACCTATTCTTGTGAATTCTTAGTAAGGTTTTAGATCTTCAAGTGGTTGGTATTTTTATTTTTCTCAATATTCCTCATAGGTTGTGAGGTGTTTTATTGTAGTATATTTTCATTTGTTTGATGTCATATTATGATGGGACATATTGGGAAGCATGTGGTTTGTCGGGAAGCGATCCATCACCATTCAAATTAGATGAGAGTTAGTATCTCCTAGTTTTGAATCCTTTTGTGAAGTTTTTCATTTTTTAGATTGGCTAAGTGAGTTACGATGTAGATTGGAGGTTGATGATTCACCCATCTTGTCTTAGTGTTGTAATATGAGAGAACATGATCATAGGTTATAATCAATCACCATGTAAGTGTTTATTCCTCTCTCTCTCATGTATGCTCTTCATGGTGAATTTGTCCCATGAGTGGTTAGTCCTCCATTGTTTCCACCTTTCTTATGTAATTGTGAGGTCATCTTGTTGTTATTTTTGTTTTGTTATGTCCATACTACACTTATGTGCACATTATTGTACAAGTGTAGCATGTAAATGTCATATCTTTAATATTTTAGTTGTTTTGTGTCTAAAAAAGTTTGTTCGATTATTTTTTCCTTGTGCTTTAGGTGGGGAATGATACTATCCTCATGGAGATATACACTTATTGTCAGCTTATAATATTCATCATCATAATATTTCACATTGATATATTTTTCTCTCAAATTTTATAACTTCTTCAATAATTTTAATTGATAATTTGTATGAATGAGCTTATACTTCAACTTATTTACAATTCTATCTAAAATATCAATATAAGGCTTTCCCTTTCCATTATTTTTAGATTTTAATTTCCTTCCACCATATGCTAGTATGATCTTTATTTTTTTCTTTGCAAACTTCACTCTCTTAAGGTCAAAATTTTCCTCATGATTAACTATTCTTCTACATTAGTTAAGTAATTAATGAACTCGTCAAGATAAAAAATACCAACATAATTCAGAATACCAATTACATTACTCTTATAAATAATATAAAATAACCTTCAACATATTTTCCTCTCGATATTTTTCCTCTATTATAATTTGTCCAAGTTGTCATTTATCACCTTCCTTAGTTTTATCATCACTTTTATCAACTCTTCAACTCTAGGTTATGAGCCTTTCTTATATCTTCTATTTATTCTACAAAATGAAGAACACCATGACCTCTAACCATCCTTTGAAAAGGAATCTTGAATCCACTATAAACTACCTCACAATTAGTGCTCTATTCATAACTAGCACTTGCACCCCAATGAGGTGCAATACTTACGCCGATAGGTTGATATACAATCATGAACATGTAGAAGCGGTGAATTTTTTTTGTAGTGATGAGATTTTGCGATCTTTGCAATTTGTCTTCAAGGCCTACACAATGAAAGCAATGGGGTGGTGAGGTGTGTAGATAAGGCATTGATGTAGTCAAATTGTAGCACGAATTTTAAGTTTAGAAGTGTGAATTGTGTAATGATTTGTAAGTGCTCGGAGGAGAGTTTTGCAACAGAGGAATTTGTAACAATAGTATTGATGAACCATGGAAATTTGGGAGAGATAGTAGATAGATAGGAATGAGAGTTGCATACCTTGATTTAGGAGATACATAGTTGTTGTAAGTGGGACTCCTCTCGTTTCCTTATGATTGCGAATGGATTGGTTTGCATTTTCGAGTATCTTTCAAAAGAGAATGGTGGTTGAATGCGAAGATCATTTAATGATTGAACTCTAGATATGGTTGTAAATGTTAGTCCCTGCCTATCTATTTTACCAATATCAATTATTTCTTTTTGTAGTGTTAGGCCTTGAGCTTTATGTATGGTAATAGCCCACGCCATTGTGAGTGGTATTTTCCTTCTAATTGCCCAGGGAAACAGGTATTATAGGTATACTCTTGGGGTCAAGCTTGTTCCATAGTGGGCCACTATAGGTATCGAACCTTGTTACAACATACATGGGAACATTTCGTGGTTTGGAACCTAGACTGTAAATAATTTCAACAACTTCGCTAAGAGCTCCATTCACCAGTCCTGCTTGTGTCCATATGTTGGATGTGAGCACGATGCATTTCCCTTTACAAAGCAATACTTCTTTTTCAAGTTGTTCATCAGTAGCTGCATTATCCATTCGACATTGAGTGCTTGGTGCAACACTGATTGCAATTGGGTGGTTCAGTGATTTTAACATTCTTCTATTGTGTAGACCAACTAAATCATTGGTAGCAAACAAGTGCATTGAATTTTTGAACTCTTCTTTTTCTCTTGATGTGAGTTGGTTGTTTGTGCGTGTCATTAAAAGTTTCCAATCTTCTTTTGTTGCTTATGTATTATGTATGTTTTGCAATAGTTGACGAAATCTTCGTTGTGCTGGAGTCTCACCTTGTTGACGAAAGACTATTTGTAAGGTGACAAAAGTTGTAAATTCATTCCATAGTGTTTTTTCAGTTGAGTGGGATATGTATAGAGGTTTGTCCATTACGGGTAGTAGTTGGGCGAGGTCACTGATCAATATTATAGACAATCCACCAAAGTGTAGATGTTGTCGATGTGGGAAAGCCTCACATAGTCTTGTGTCTATTTTCAGTAGCAACTTTGGGCCTATGAAGCTCATCTCATCAATCAAAATGTATCTTATATGTTTCATATCTTCTTGAAATGTTGTTAATGTCTGTCCTTGTAGTGGGTTCATTTATTTAATAGGGATTCAGAGTATTGAATGTATAGTTGATGCATGAATGTTAAATGTAGCCACCCCTATAGGAAATGTGAGTAGCTGGATTTTTTGTTCTAGGCTTTTACTTGTGAGTGCTTTTCTTATGCAGGAAATCAGGTACGATTTTCCCATACCTGTTGTTCCTTGAACAACCATGTGCAATGATTTTCTGAGGGGCACTCACTATGGTCAATGATAATTGTGAGTGCTAGTTTTTATTGTGCTGATAGTTTATAGTCTGGGACATCCAAGTTGCCTGCCATAGTCTCTTCTTTGCTATATGCCTTTTTCATGGGTATGAATTGGGTGGAAATTTCATGGAGATCTTGGGGTACTACTAGTTGATCCCATTTATTGTTGTTATCAAACTCATGCCTACCAAGCATCTGAAGTTTATTCAAACACACATTGTTTGAGGAACCCATTTGCGAAAACAATTCCCATTCGTTAAGTTCTGTTGTGTCCCGTGTGGCCATCTCTGTATCGCTTCCATCTTCTTCTTCAGTGGTTGCTTCCATTTCAATTGTGTGATTAACATGCCATACATCATATTTGGTTGTATACATTTGCTTCCAATTTTCAATAATTGTATCCTTAGTAAGCCCTACCTCACTTTCTATGCTTCGAAAATGTTTGTATAGTAGTAGGTCACTCCAGCAAAAAGTTTCAAAGTTGTCTGCATCCTCCTTTGGGATGCTATAGAACTTTGGGAAAACATTAACAATCGCTTTTACCTCTCTCTCTTTCCATTTGCATCCTTTGCGCCTTGCAGAATAGGAGAAAGATCTTGCTGATTCGAGTAGTGTTATTGTTTCCATTTCTTCAGGCCGATTAATGTAGGAATGCAAGTAGCTCGTATGGAGGTGGATTTCATCTATTTGTCTTGTTATTCATTGGAACAATTTCTGACCAACATTCAAAGATGTGAATGGTCTATTACAAATAACAAGTGATAATTTTTGAAGCATATGACATGTTTCCTATGCCCCTATATCACGCTCTGCAACAAGCTCGGCCATGAATTTTTGAATTTTTGTGATAACTAGGTCATCTATTCTCTATCATGCAGATATTCTTGTTAACATATCAATACAAGACTTATATGCTCTCTCTGCTTTGGATGCATACTTGGCAATGTATTTTAGTACAAGTGCTTGTGAGATAACTGGTTGGCAATCTATGTTGGCTCTCCATATCAAAAGCTTTTCTGGATTATGTACATTTAGCCTATCATCATTTCTTGCAAGTGCATATTCTTTCTTCCCATTATCATCACATGATAAGTTAGATAAAATTTGTTGTTTCAATGGAGCTTTGAATCGACACTATAGTTGTTTCCCCTTTTTACGTAAGCATGTTCCCTCTTTGCATTTTGTGTGCCTCTAGACACGGTTCATAATCTCCTCATAGTCATGAGAGGGAGTTGTAGCTAATATCTGAGCTGTGTCTAGCAAGCATGGGTCATCATGTTGGAGATGGTAAACTGTGTTATTTCTAAGTGAAGCAAGGCGAGGGTTCCGAGCACTTAAATACTTATCGAAGAATTTCCTTGCCTGTTCAACTTCTGTGTTGTTATCCCAATCAAGTTTATCCATGTCTGGTGCATTTTTAAGCTAGAGGAATCCATGCACATGTGTAGTGCCTCGATGTTGCCATTCATATCTATCCCAATAATCTTTTGCACCAAGAAGTTTTTGGATGACCTCTTCACTGAATACTATAAATCATTGGTGCAGATATAATGATGTGGTGTGGGGATTACTGATTACATTGTCCAACCGTTGTTTGTTTGTTTGCATTTCCATTATTGTGTCATTTGAGAGAAATCATTGCAAGTCCATCCACTTTGTGTCTGCTGCACTCAATGTGAAAAATAGAGTGGGATACCCTATTTGGTTGATCATATTTGTTAGCTCATAATGACACTTGTTCCTATATGGTCTTGTGCCTCAAATTGAAGATGCAAAGTGCATGAGCTCTTCAGCTAATTGTGTGTCAGGGAGGCTTTTCAAGTGTGCATTAAGGTTTTCAATAGTTTTGGGGATGTTTTCTTCTACATTTTTTTTAATGAAAACTACTGCAAGCCCTTGGCTATGATGTCGCAACATAAGATTGAACATAAAATATTGAAACCTTGGATTCTTTCCAAACCTTTGGTCATGGAACCTCATCAAGTGCAGTGCATACTCGTGGATTCAAACTTCCCTAATCGACGGTTGCATTAGTAGTGCAACCCCATTGGGGAAGAGTGTTGGAAATGCCATATCAAGCAAGCCTTTGGTATTGTATTCATTTATTGGTGATGAGTTCATCTAAGGCCAATCTATAGTGGTATTTGTGTTGTCCTCAAGCTCTAGTGCTTGCTTGATAATTTCTAGCTCGTGACGTCTATTTGGCAACTTAGCCATAAATGATGATGTGTGTACTATGATCTCATCAATTTTATCTTCATTAATAGTGTTCCCACTATTTGGCGCCTCTATACATTCGCTAGTAGCAATGGTGTGCAACATGCTTGAAATATTTATGCTACCTTCAGGAATTTGAGCCAAGCCATTAGCACTTATGACAACATCATTATAGTATGGGCCATATTTCACTTTGTATTGCAATGCATCTCTGATGTGACTTCTACTTACATAACAATCATAGGAATTGCCTTCAGTGTGTAGCCTTTGAATGATGAGCACATCCAAGTCTTCTATCCTTCGAGGAAGAACTTTTACAATGTTTTCGATATCTTGTGGGAAGCTAATTGTGTGACCACTATATTTATACTACCCTCCAGGAGCATGGGTTACTTGTAGTACTGGGTTTACTCTAGCAATGAGCATTTCCTCCACTTGGGTTAGTCTTTTTAGCACAACAGATTGTTCTCCTAGGTCCATGTTGTTGAGTGAGGAGAATCGATGTACACCTATCTCATTAAAAAATATTTTTTAAGTAGCATGAGTATCCGATGAATGGAGAAGCATGCCTGGGTAGTTTTCCTTGCATACAATGCATGTTTTCCTATTGGAAAGTGCATCTATCTTTTGTTGAAAGCTTTTCATTATTTTTATGAAGGTAGCAGTTTTGTTGAAAGATGTTCAACCTTCTATGTCTTGTTGTGTTTACATATGGTGACCTTCACATGTTTGTTTTTGTAAATTTTTAATGCATTTATGTGCTGTTATTTCCTCTCTGTGATGAGCATAGTAATTGTGGTATCTCTCATGATCATGTAACATATGTGCTTCTCTTTGGTGGGGGTTGATTTGGTTGGGGCATAAATTTTTCATCCACCTTCGGGTGGCTATCGCTTCTTTATGCCGAGCATAGTAATCTCGGTTTCTTTTTCGGGTTTGTTGTCTTGTAATCTCTAGTTGTTGCAAGTGAGCTTGGCTTGTTTCGGGGCATTGGTCCGCCATCTGTACTATGGGAATGCAAAGTTGAATTAGTAATAAGAGAATCATCAACACACTTGAAGAACTATATGTGGCATCAACACAACATATGTAAAGCTTACAATGCTAAAAGAAGTACATTTTGGATATTTATACATCTAAACAAACACAAACACACCCATACATATAGATAATGGAAAACTATCCTAATTTAATGTTCTTCACACAATTCAATAAAATTGCAGGAAGGTATATTAAGGTAAAATAATATAGCTCCTTAGTTAAGCAACCCAATAGCATGGGGGAAAAATAATTAAAATTCATATATATCTGTAAAATAAAAAATAGAAAATCAAAAATTACATATTCAACTCATAGTTTTTAGAACTAATATCTATTCAAGTGTAGTTTTAAGATAGCTCTAGATTACATCAAGTCAAAATAATTGATTCCTACAATGCTAGAAGTAGATTCCACATATATATAGACATAAGAAAACACATACTCTATGGTTTTTGACTAAGGGAAAAGCAGGTTTTGAAGGGACCTGAAACCCTTTACAAACAGATTTTAAATAGATCTGGAACCCTCAAACAAAAATTTTTCCTAACATAAAGACCATGAGAGCACAGAAAACCAAGGGTAAAGAAGGCATTCAAAGCTAAAGAACCACAACCAAAAAATAAAGCTGCAAGCAAAACAACCTATATCCAGCCAAAAACCAACCCCCAAAAAAGGACCATCAAGATTTGCATTTAGAGCTACTCTTGTGGGAGCGGAGATTCATGTCAAAAGAAGGCTTAGAGGTCTTGGCTTCCTTTCCCTTTATAGAAATCCAACCCTCTTCCACTTGCACTGATCCTAAAGGGAAAATTTCTACAGCCAATGTCTTAGAGATTTCATCAGTATTCCTCCCTACAGGCGTGACCTTATTAGAAAATCCACTAGAAATGATAGACAAAGCACTATCACCAAAAGTGGCAGCCTTAAGCTCATTCTCTCTCTCTCTTTAGGGATTTCAATATGGTAATCTTGAATAGCATAAGCAACCCCACCACATGAGACATATGGAGAGGATGCCCCTAGAACCTGTGATTCCAAAGCAACCACCTCAGAAAGACTCCTATGTTGCTCAGATTTCTTCTCAACTGTATAATGTTGTTGGTCATTGTTGTCACTACACATTTCTTTTATATTGGAAAGTAAGATGTTGCTCTCTGCAGTGAAGTCAACCTGCTCAATCTTTATGATAGTTGCCTTCAAACGTTCTTCATTATTGTATGTTTCATTTCTACATGTCAAAGTAAACAAGCATTTTTTGTTCAGCATGTCTCTAATTACCTGTTGAGTATCCCTTTCTATGTGATCCTCAAACTGCAGAGAGTATAGCTTCTCCGCAGAAATTTCCATGACTTTTTTTGCTCCTTCATCGAATGCAACTGCCCATAGCATATTTGTGGGGTCTTAAAACCTTATTTGTAGTGTGTACCTATAATTACAAGAGGTACATGCTATGTTACACTTTGAGCAAAACCACTTTTCATCTTCAGTCTGCACCGATCTTTTCTTGCACCATTTTCCCCCCATTACGTTAGGGCACGCTGGATAGCAAAATGATTCAGATTTGATGAACAACAATGTTGTGTTTATTATACATTGGAGATGATGCACTCTATGCAGCATTTGTTCTCGAACATCCCTAATTGTTATTCTTGTGGCAAGCATAGATGTATTGCTAAAATTTGTTGACGGTGATAGAATATTAGCCCCACTTTGTTTGAACCAAGTTTGTAGTTTATCTATCTCTTGTATGTCAAGGTCTATGAATAAATTTGTACTACTTTATGTTCTCAACACCTTTCTGTTGTACTCGCAGACTCGTCCATTTTTAATAACGAGAATAATTGTTTCTTGTAGGTGATACTTTTGTTGAAGATGAGCACCTTCTTGCTCTGCTATTGTGCCCCATAGAGTGATATATAGTTGCCTTAGACATGTCCAACAAGGATATCATGCGCCTTAGGACCTCTGTCCCATCTCTTCTCCTAATTGTGGAGCTTGGACTAACACAAGTGACAACTCCAATAACATCAACAGTTGAAGTGTTACTCTTCTTTGCAAGTTGACTGATGGGTGTAAAGGAGAATAGGTGTTTTGGAATAGAATGGTCATCTTCACAAAGAGTGACCTTTGACTCTATTGACAAGGAAATTTCTAGCCCACTATTTAACTTTTTGTAAAGCTTATTAGCAACCTTTATTGCACCACCAGATAATGTGTAGGTTTTTCCAATAGTAATACTTTCATAATGGAGATCAACAACTTCATTGAAGCAAGTCACATGTGTTTCAACCCCTTCTGTATCAATGATGTCGAAGGTGAAAAATTGACCTGTACCTTTCTGGGTATTGTACTAGTGAATATCCTTTTTGGTAGCCACACGACCTTTGATAGTCCATCTTGGTTGAAAAGGGTTCAAAATTTTAATAGGCATAATTGTGATTGGTGCTTCCATTCCACCCCTAGAAGGATTCATGCCAAATAATCTTCTCTTAGGATTTGATACTCTAGCAGTGCTAATTGTCTCAAAATCTGCATGCGGATTTGAGGAATTTCCCATTACTTGTTCTATATGGTGCTCTTGTTCCATATAAAGTGAAGTAGGTTCACCGATTATATCTTGGTTTCTAGAAACAATCTCAAGGTTCACAATGACAATCCACCTATACATGCGCAACACAAGAACAAGAATTAGCAATATAAGGAACAAGCTAAAAATCTCATAATATTTTCTTTTCAAAATTGAGGATTCCTTTACTCATCGGGGCCCACTCGTTTTGGGACAATTATATTTTATCAATCGTAATATTGTTCCAACTGAAATTTCACCAGAGGCTATGTAATGATTGTATTTTTGAGGTAACGATGCTTTTAGTTTGTAAGCCCCATCAGATATTTCTACCTTGTAGCGGTTGTTACGTTCATGGCCATGTCTAAAGTCAAAAATAGATAAAATCTACACATTAGGTTCACACCCTTGATTCCCATCGTGGATAAGTTTAATCGCATTTGTGGTTAATATTGTAGCCATGGTCTATGGAAGTTGACTAACCCTGCAAAATTATATTATGTGTAAGACAGTGTTTGATTAGAATTGGCGTATGTTTTTGTTTCAACAAATATATACCTCAAAATATTGTTGAGAATCAGAATACAGAAGTGCTGCAGTGCATAATAGTCAAAAAATATGAAATTGTGAGGAGCAATATTTTCCTTGAATATATAGTATAAGTTATATTCAATAAAATTAGTGCTATTCAGAAAAATTTGCACAATGGCACTACAATGCAAACATAATATATAACAACTAAGGTTTCAAATATAAGGTCCGCCACTAAAACCTTTTCGCTCTACATATTACTATTCTGGCATCTTCATTTGGTTTCCAAAAAACATCTAATGTGTATCATGCTAGTGATCTTGGTCAACATCACAATATAATAACTAACTTCCAAGAAGTTAGTTGAATTTATAAGACCATATATCACTTTATAAAACTTGAAAACCACGTTTTAGCTCAAATGCATTGGCCACTCTAAAATATTCACATCTCTCATGGTCTTTATGTTGCAAGGGTAAATTTTTACAATGATGCTCAAATATATCATCATTTCTAGCAACGTTGCAATATATATTTGTTAGACTTAAGGTTATAGTTCAAAATAATATTGAAAATAAGGGGACACAAGTATTACAATAAGTTCTATTCATTAAAATTAGAGCTATAAAGATCAATATGTACAATGACATTACAATATAAACATAATATATAGCAACTAAGGCTTGAAACATAAGGTTGACCACTAAATCCATTTTTCTCTACATATAACTATTTTGGCATCTTTCGACATCACAAAATAGTAACTAACTTCCAAGAAGATAGTTGATCTCCCACTAAATCCATTTCGCTCTATATATAACTATTTTGGCTTCGTCATTTGGATTCACAAAAGCATCTAACTTGTATCATGCTAGTAATATCGATTGACAATCACAAAAAATTAGCTAACTTTGAAGAAGTTAGTTGAACTTCTTGGACCATATATCAGTCAATAAAGCTTGGAATTCACGCTTTAGTTGAAATGCATTGGCCACTCCATAATATTCATAGTACTTTAATTCACGCAAGAAACCATAATATAGCTCAAGAGCTTCATAGGTTGCATAAAAATTTTGAACAACTTCTTGTACCAATTCAACTTCATGATCCTACACATCACATACATCTTGGCTTGTTTGCATAGCTTCTTCAAAAAATTTGCGGCAACTTGTCAAGATATTGTTTGAAAAAGCTTCAACATTATTGTGAGGAAAACCCAAGCAATCCATAGATGTTGAGTCAGTTGCTGATAGAGGTAAGTCATGGCTCATTTATGGTGAAGGTGTATTGTACTCAAAATCACTGCTTGAAATAGTAATAATATCTTGAGGTGCTCGTGCATTAGCCATATCCTGAAACTATAATTCAAAATAGCAACACTAATATTAAAAATAGTTGTGATTAACAAGGGCATAGGTATTCAATAAGATCAAAACTACAAGCATATTACACACACCTTTATGTCCTATTTTCTTTTCATAATCGACCCTATGAGGTGCACCATCTAATTGGAGTGTGTCATTTTTTTTTCTAATAGTGTGTAAGGATCCATGATATAGAAAATAAAGCTTACATTGCCAACCAAAAAAGTTGTCGAATCTAATTCTTCTAAAACTCACCTTTTATAAATTTTCAACTTTGAATCATTCAATATTTTCTGTTCAATTATTATTTTATTATGTTAATTATTATTACTAATTATCTACACATTTTAAGGAATAATAATTAGAAAGACATTTTGATTTAGAGAAGTCTAAAGATTATGAAAGCATTTTCATTGAAAATGATCAAGGCATAGCAAGTTAAATCATATTTTATAGAGTGAGATTCAAAGTCAATTGCATTATCTACAATTTATTGAGTCTTACACACCAACTTAATTTGAAGGATTATTTTCTTCTTTTATTAGTTCAATTCTTTGTTGGAAAATAAGATATTCTAAAAAGGTTTTTTTATATAATTTTACGTCACCTTAAATCCATATTATTGATATATAATATCATGCTAATTTAAATATTTTCACACTCACTAACCCCAAATCTAAATAATATATAGAATATTTTATTATATATATTTAATTCTAATCTTTATTAACTATTAAATAAATTCCATATTATATCTAATAAAGCAAATCTTTGTGGTAAAAATACTAATATAATAAACAATATTTGATTTGTTCCTTTTGCTTATGAAAAAAAGGTTTGTATAATTGTATTCTTCTTTTATTTTTTAAAATATTAATTTCATTATTTAGTTTATAAAGATTCTTTAAATATAATTAAATGAATTCATTGGCTCAAACATTAACAAAGAGGTTCTAATAGACATTAAATAATTGCTCATAAATTTATACCAACACATTACAAGCTCAAGAAATGGCTTTAAAACCCACTATCAATGTGATCACAACAGTTTTGGACAGATAATAATGAAACAAACTATTTCCTGTACTTGTATGCAGATCTAACATTCAACTCAAACTCATAAATTACTATTATCTGGCAAGGCCTAACAATTTTGTCTTTTGAACACCATTACAATGCAACTATAGAGAACTATCAGATTACAAAGCTTTAGAGATTCTCTTGCTACAGTCACAATACAAAGACATTAAAAAAACATATGAATAAAAGTAAAAACTCAAATTATCCTTACCAAATCAAATAACTAATTTTATATTATCTAAATAAATTAGATAGTGAAAATACATGTCTTCTATAAAAAAAATAAAACTTACATTATGTGCCATTCGTGTAATCAATAGAAATTTTCTTTAATAATGCACAATCATATCCAAAATACTTATTCATCATGAGTAGCCTATTACCCTAACAAGTTGAAAATTTGCTTTTAAAACCCCAACTGTAAATCCTAATAAGTTAAAAATTGGCTTTCAAGACACCAACATAAAATCCTAATCAGTTTAAGACATCAAGTAAAAACAACTCATTGAGCTCTTTCTTGACTCAGAGACAACCGATCACACCTATTCTTGCAGAATTTAGTAGTTTTTGGTCTTTCAATGCTCATTTACAAAATATAATAATTGATGAGTTAAAATATTGAAGAAAGATTTAAATAAAAATAGAATATATATAATTAAAAATTTTAAAGTAATCAAATTAAATTTTTCATAAAGTCCAATAATTATCATTATTAATACATTAAAAACCCTAAACGTTTATCTAAGGGTTTCATTTTTTTTCTTTTATTTGCTCAGAAGAAGTATGGCGGCAGGGCATAGCATCACCAGACTTACAAATTTATTTATAGAGTGCAATATGTGGCTGCGTTAGATTGATTATCAATATTTAATGAGCATTATTATGCTTGAGAAATAAAATGGCTAAGGTAATGAAATTATTTTTCAGTATTTCTTAAAAAAATTAAAAAATTGTTAACTTCACATTTTCCTCTACTATATGGATATTATTGTTTTGAGAAACTCCGTTCACTTCTCCAATGAATCTCTTAGCTGACAGAGAGGGGGGTTGTATATTTATATTTTGTTTTATTAATCTTGTGCAGGATAGACGGCTACAGATCCATTCTATTTTTGTTTACTTTTCAGAAAGAATTTACAGTCTTACTAAAACAAGAATTGTTAAATTAAAAAATGATTACATTGAAATCAATTTGTTAAAAAACCATGTACATAAAAAATCAATCTCAAATCTTATTCAAATTATTAAATTGTCACTATTCTTTTGATTTAAAATCACACCTAAAAATAAAATTAATGAAAGTTTTTACTCCATGAGTGATATTAATCTCCACCCATGCTTGGTACATTAATTCCTCTATTTTTTTTGGTTAAAATTATTATTTTTTAATATCTTTTCAGGTGTTGTAGCTATGAAAACTGTTTGATATATTTCTTGATCTAAAATTTTCCTCTTTTCGAGAAGAAACACTACCTTTGTAAAGCTCCACCTCACAGTAGAATTTGATCTATTAACGCTCTAGATCCTACAAATCATCAAAAATGGTGGCATAAAAAATGAGTAGAGGAACGGTGACAGTCGTTTTGCATGCCAATTCTACGGACATCTGATGGCAAGAGACTCAATATTGAGAAGAAGTTAGAACTTTATGAACGCTTGGAGAACAACAATCATTTAAAATCTTTTACTCTTTTTTGCAAAAAATTTTAATGAATTGTTATTGCATGCATCCATGCATTAACAGTGTATGGTGAATGCAATTTGATAAAGGTAAGAGGAAATAGAAATGAGCGAAGAGGAATAAGGCTCAGACCTAGAACTATTCAATCCAACTTGAAGAATGTTGGAGAAGACTCAGAGGCTAACAAAAGGCACGTGAACTGTTTGGTAGAATTTCACCTACTTCTTCACCACAGAGACTTTGCAAATATTGTCCACCTCAGACGTATTTATGGTTAACCACATTTATTGCATGCAACCAAGGTTTGGTTGCGTATTAAATTGCAAAGCAAACATAGAGACTGCAAAAAATGGTGTGAAATAGCACGGGCACACTCGAGCCATACCGAGTGACATAAGCCAACCTCCTTGCGATTAATTCACTTCGGTTTCACTTTTTCCTATGAATTAAATGCATAAATCTGTCCTCAGATTTTGAAATCTTGTTGCTTGGTTGTGGTTCGGCTAGGGTGCTCAACCCATCTTTTTACTTCAAGTGTTTCTATTCATATCCTATCTACCATCGTATATCTCTCATTACATCTCTCATTACAATGTCGTGCAGGTTATATGTATTTGGAGGCATCGCCAAAAATTAGAGTAGAGGCATATAGGAAATTTGCAAAAAGCTTTGCTAAATTTATAGTTAGAGATGGTTGGAGAGTGGAATGTGGCACCGGCGATAGTGGAACAACTTGTATGTCAGTGGTCACCTTTCCTGTCAGAACAGTCCTCAAGGCAGTGGTGCCCGACAATTGCACTATGTATAGTCGTGCGATTTTTTAAAGTCATTGAAATTTATTCACCGTAGTCAATCCTCTTTGTCCAGCGGCATCATTCATTTACCTCCTCTGTCAACTCCCATAAGTACTAAAGTACGTAAGATATTCACAAATTTTCATCGGCGGCAAAGTAAAAAAACTTTCGTTGCCAAAGCGCCAGATTTCAGATGTCCTTTCACTTTCACAGAGAACGGGTTAAAGGCAAATTATTTAACTTTTTGTGCTTTACATGAATTAGTAGTAAAGGTCTTATTCAAATCCTAAGCAATCTATATGTGATATACTTAGGGAAATGTGTACGACTGTTGTTTTTTGATGTGACGAGATTTTTCAGCATCAGACTGGAGGAGATCTCACTGGGGTTCCCCCACATAATTTCCTATCGGCTAATTATATTATAAATCACTAGTAATTTTCAGCCCATCAATTTAATGATAGGAAAATCTATTCAATATTCTCAATTTCTCTTCACATTAGAATTCAAAACTATATTTACATACCCTTTGGAAAATTAGTAGTTGTATGGTCTAATTAGAGTCTATCTAACCATGCAACCATGATAACAATAAAAGCATAACATAGTCAAGATTAAAAAAATCATTAAAAAATTAAAAAATTAAATGTTTAATGGTTCACAAACATTGTTACAAGATAATCTCAAGAAATTTAATATAATTTGTAATTCAGTGTTCTAGTTCAAAAATAGGTTTTTTCATATTTTTTCTCCAAATCTATATGTCATCATATTAAATTACACTTCTTAGATTATATATGGATGTAGGATGATTTGTGTAGGGAGAAATTTACTACATCAATGACATGAAAATTCTCCCCCTTTGATGTATATCAAGATAACATTTTCAAAATTTAAGATAGTTTCATGTATAACCCCTCTTATGACCAGTAATTAAATAGATGACCTAAAACTTGATGCATGATTTAAATACTTTTAAACATAGTTGAATTAGGTTTCCTGTATATAACAAAAGGAGGGTGTTGTAAACAAGGGATTACAAAAGGAAAATCGAGTACATGGGTATGTTCATGTTGCTTGTTAGATGTTATATTAAAATTTATGACAAAAAATCTTCACATACACTACCACATAGTTTGATGTATGTTGGAATGACATGAAATGGTTGTTTGTAAACTAGGACATGAATTATGCAACTTTAGTGCCACAAAACAATTAACGAAACTAAAAATATAGAAACAAACATAAAAACTACTGAAACAATTTTTTATTACTGATATAGGATTACATATAGGTTGGTGTGCTCTTATATTGTGATTTAGACAAGAAGGTCACTCCAAACCTCTACTCATTCCTTTATTCTGGCCAAATTGAAAATAGCAAAATTTGCATTAGGGCTCTTGGAGAAGTATAATTGGCATTGCAAACACTAATACAAATACTTGAAACTAAGGCCTTTTTGATATATATTTATTTAGCACTACCTTACAGGGGAACTACATTGACTTGTAAAATGAAACACTCCAAAAAATGTAAATTCTTCAAGAATAAACAAAGAACTCCAAACAAACAATCCTTTTCAAAGAAAAATATTTTCAAAATATACTTCCAAGGGTTTGAACTTCAAAGACTCTATTGTCTTTCCATCCAAGTTTTCATAAAGAATCACAAGATTAAAAAAACTCTCTTTTTTTTTCTCTCATTTCTTCCCTTGAACATGTAACAACAAGATTTTAGCTAATATATAACAAGAATTTTAGAAAAATGACCTAAATATTCATATATATCATTTTTTTCTCTTTTAACAAGTTGGAAACATCCTCTATACATATATATAGAACTCTGTTCATTTTTCAATTAGATGAAAAAATTCTCCAACACATAAAAAATTGCTATATAAATTTCAAATGACTCCTTTACTTTTTAAGTTGTATTTTTGTTATTTCATCTCCATCATAATGAATATAGATGCATACAACAAATTTGTTTAAAGCATATAGAACAAATATAATCCATTAATCTATTATAATAGAGATCCTAAATCACAAGTGATTATGCGAGATAGTTCACTGGTTTGAAATGTCTCGTGTCTTATTGTTCCTAATAGGTCAAGATAGATTAACATAAAAAAAAATTTAAAGGAAAGAGATAGATTAACATAATTAATCAACCAATAATCAAGCTAAAGAGGAACCTGGTTATTCAGACACCTTTCTCCACAAAAGTAAATTATGATTCGAATAATACCAAAGTCTTAAAAGCAAGTCAATTACATACAAAATTAAATTCGATTCTATCTTAGTTAGTGCAGTACAGGCAATGTGATAAATAATTATAATGAGTGTATTACAACTCTCATTTGCTCTTCCACAAAGTCGAAAAAGAATTCAGAAAAGAAGGAAGCTAGTCAATAAAGCGTGTCAATAAAGTTGAAAATGATACCGTCTCCCATCTTTAATTCACTTATTCTTTATGTGGGAGAAAACAAGAGGCATGCTAAAACAAACACATAAATTATAAACACTGAAATTATGAAATTAAAACATTTTCATCAAACCCAAAAATTTATATTTTATTCATTCTCAGAAATATATTTTCCACTATAGAGCTTTGGCTCTTCTTTTCATCTTCTGATACAACTCAATTTTTACTCAGCTCTTGGGAGCCTTTTGTTCATGTCACCTTTTCTTTCTATTCTACTCTCTGTCTCTTTCAGACTTCACCATCCTATTCTCAACCATTACAAACGTGTATATATAATATATCCAACAGTTGAAAAAACCACATGTACAAAGAAATTAAAGGCTCATGAGTAAGCCAAGCTGGTGAGCACAAAATACAATAAAACCATGTCCAATCGCATTCAATCAAACATCTTTTCAAGCCAATGAGGAGCGCACAAATTGCCGCCAAGAAAAGTCAAAATGGTCAACCTTCGTTGACTACCGCGCTACCGCCGCGGTTAAATAATAGACCATGGTGGTCGCGGTAACTGTGAGCTCAGTCGGGAAGGGGTTTACCATGCTACCGCCGCGGTTAAATAACAAACCGCGGTGGCCACGATAACTGCTAGTGGTCAGAGGCAACGGGCTTACCGCGCTACCGCTGAGGTTAACAAACAAGCCATAGTGGCCGCGATAACCGCTAGGCGACGATCAACTAACCACTAGACATCAACACAGCGCTACTGCGAGGGATGATAAGCCAGACCGCGGTGGTTGTGGTAACCGCCAGGACCCGATCAACGGTCAACGAACAGATGGAAAGCAAACTACGGTACGGCGCGAGGCAAAGAAGCAGGCCACGGTATAGCGGTAAATGATGAAGCTGGAATTATTTCCAACACTCCGTCTTAATTTAAACTTCTGCAACTACCTCTTTCATTGAATTTGAAAGCTCGATGCATCTTCACTTTGTCGGCTTTACTGCAACGATCTCTTCTGGATCTTCTTCAAATCTTTTCCCCAGCTACTGCTTGATCTCTTCATTCATTCATCTGATCTCTATCACTATTTTAATTCATTCTTTTGACCAATTATTCCTCTGTTCTTCTTCGAGGACTGCAGCCTCATTCATGCATTTTCCATCATTCGCAATCTTCCTACAATTTTCAATCTGTTGTTATCTTCTATCATAGAGGTGGTTTCAGTTTACCACAAACTAGCTTTTCATCAGTTTGGTTTTGAATCTCTTCTCATTCTTATTATCATTCATTTTCCTCATCTCATCCTTCTTTCGACTACCACTACTTCTGCAGTTCCATCATTTCTTTGACATTCTGATTTCACTCAACTCTTCTGATGAAAACAAATTGCAGGTGCTTGGGATTTCTGCCATTTCATTCTCTGATACAGGTGGTTTCAGATTACCAGAAACTCACAAGGATGATTTCAATCCTTTATGTAATTTTAATCTTGATTGATTGATTTTTAATTCTACCCATAGTGGCACTTTGCTGGTACTAGGGAGACCTGTCATTTTTCCATCTGTTGTCTTCATCCTGATTACAGAATGCTGCTACATATCATTGAGATATTTCTACTCTTTCCTTAACTTTTTCAATTTCATTCTTTCAATGTGGTGGTTTCAGATTACCACTAACTAACTGTAGAAAAAATCATTCTTTTAATGAGGTGGTTTTAGATTACCACAAACTGGCTCTAAATGATTTTAATCATCACTTCCCATGGTGGCACTTTTCTGGTGCTAGGGAATCCAATCATTAGTTCTGACTTTTGATTTCATTCTTGCTCACAGAATGCTACTGCAATTCATTGCATTATTTCTCCCTCTTTAGCCAAACTCTTGATTCAACAATTTCATTCAAAAACTTCAACCTTCTCTTTCAGATTTTTGAGTCTTGTCTTCTTCCTTCTCATTTCACTTTCTCATGCATAAACACTCTTTTGTTTTGATTTTGTCCATATTATTTTGACTGTACCTTTAGATTCAATTCATGATGATGACCATTAACAACTGCGGCTGTAACCTCTGTTTTATTCATTTTATGTCTTCTCTCCAATGCACTCAAAAATAAAATTATTTACAAGCTTCCTAGACAACTGCTGTTGTTCCAAAATTTTTACATTTTGCAGTGGTAGCATCAGCTACTTTTCTAAATATTTATTTCTCCTTAAACATGACTAAACTTCACTCAAACTTAGAAGTTCTTGTGACTTCCTCTACACACCTCTATTCAGCAATGTTATCTCATTCTTCAAAAAATAGACAACAAGTTTCAACATTCAAAAATAAAGCCATTCATCTTACCCTTTCAACTACTTGGTAGTTTCTTGTCTTCAATCTTTCAAAATATTAAACTGAGATTTTCTTCTTCACTATTTGCAAGTGACTCATTGGATTGCAACTTCTTTTCTCTCCAAACATTTTTCATTTCTTGTGAACATTCATACCTTCTAGAATATTGTTTAACCTTCACATATGAACACTTGTACAATCTCTTAAGCATACCAGTTAGCTTCTTCCAACCTGAATCACAACTCCATACACAATCCATCTTTATGCATTGTGATGTAGACCCATTCTTTGACATCTTTCTCTAGCACTTTTCCTCACAGTGATTCTTAGAACCACAAACCGTGCAAGGATGTAGATCCCAACACTTCTCCTTAATGTGACCTCTTCTATGACAGTGTGAACACTCATTACATTTCATTTCTTTAACAAACTTACTTGCACTTGTAGCAGCATTGCCTTTTCCTGAATCATATCAGAGACCTTCATTCTTTGGCCTCATTGTAGCTACAATTGGCTCTATTCTCCCTTGTTCATGTTTACCAAGACCTTGTCCTGTGTAACCCATTCTTTTCATGATTTTCAACACTGTATTCTCTTTACAACAAACAACATCATTTGCAGATTTTGACACTTTATCACAACTAGCCATATTTGCATATTCATCAACATGTTCATCTAGACATTTTATATCATCAGCATTTTCAATAGAAACAGATTTTTCAAATGAAGAACACAAATCTGTTGTGTCACATGAGACATCACATACTAAAAGTTTTGTTTCCACAGATTTATTACATGCTCTTAATCTATCATTTTCTTCTTTCAATTCTGTGATTTCCTTCAACTGTAAACAATCTTTCTCTTCTACCCTTTTCAAGAGTTTTCCCAAATCTTCATTCTTTTTCTCTATTTCATCAAACTGTTTTGCTCTTAACTCAAATTCTTCATTTCTTTTCTTAATCTCTACAAAGGACTTCAGCCTATCTTCTAGCTCTTCATTTCTAGCTTTAATCTTTCTTAATTCTTTTTCAAAATCATCATTTTCATCTAACAACACACATTTCTCTTTCAACAGCTCTTTTATTCTTTCAATAAAACCCCCATTATCCTTTTTAACAATACCCAAATCTTCTCTAAGCAATATTAACTCTTCTTCTAAAACATCTTTTGCAGATGAAAGGTTTTCATTCTCTTAACTCTTTTTCCTACTTTCCCCATTTGAAAAGGAAATTTCAACTTACCTCTTGATCTCATGACTGAAATTCAACAGCTGGTTCTACAACTCTTTGTTTGTTCAAACAACTAGCGTTCTGTTCAGTTACTTTTCTTCAACACATCTTCTTCTTTTTGTCAAATCTCAACAACTATCTTCACCAATTTGATAAACCTTCTTATAACAACTTCTTCTATTTTTAGGCTTCTGCTCAGCTTCTCTTGTGTCAGTTATCTCTTTCTTTGTCTTCAAAATATAGCTCTTCTGGCTTTTCTCAGCAATTCACTTTCAAGCATTCTTCTTCTATTCTCTGATGTATACAGCCTCCTGTTTACTTCTCTCAGCAACAAACTTAGAAAGAATTCTTACAAAGCTTCAAACACTTCAAATCTCCCTATTAGCTAAACTGACTTCAACCTTTTCTCTTATCTTCCTCTCTAGGAAATAATTCTCACTTACTTGACAGCTACAAATGACACTAGCAAATTTTCTATTGATAGAGCACTTGAGGCTTCCTAAAGAAAAGACACTTTTTTCTTTAAACAAAAACTTCTTTTCTTATTTAACTCTCTTCACAGGTTTCTAAACCCAAACAAACTTAGATTTTGCAAACAAACAAGTCCTAGACACTCTATGGCTTTCTCAATCTAGACAGTGATTTCTTCACATAAATTCACCACAAGTTTCTACTCCCAGTCAACTTGACCGACAAGGTTCTGATACCACTTTGTGGGAGATAATACAAGGCATGCTAAAACAAACACATAAATTATAAACACTAAAATTATGAAATTAAAACATTTTCATCAAACCCAAAAATTTATATTTTATTCTTTCTCATAAATATATTTTCCACTACAGAGCTTCGGCTCTTCTTTTCATCTTCTAATACAACTCAATTTTTACTCAGCTCTTGGGAGCCTTTTGTTCATGTCACCTTTTCTTTCTATTCTACTCTCTGTCTCTTTCAGACTTCACCATCCTATTCTCAAACATTACAAACGTGTATATATAATATATCCAACAGTCGAAAAAACCACATGTACAAAGAAATTAAAGGCTCATGAGTAAGCCAAGCTGATGAGCACAAAATACAATAAAACCATGTCCAATCGCATTCAAACAAACATCCTTTCAAGCCAACGAGGAGCACACAAACTGCCGCTAGGAAAAGTCAAAATGGTCAACCTTCATTGACTACCGCGCTACCACCGTGGTTAAATAATAGACCGCGGTGGTCACGATAACTACGAGCTCAGTTGGGAAGGGGTTTACCGCACTACCACCGCGGTTAAATAACAAACCGCGGTGGCCGCGGTAACTGCTAGCAGTTAGAGGCAACGGGCTTACCATGCTACTGCTACGGTTAACAAACAAGCCACGGTGGTCGTGGTAACCGCCAGGCGACAGTCAACTAACCGCTAGACATCGACATCGCGCTACCGTGAGGGATGATAAGCTAGACCATGGTGGCTACAGTAACCACCAAGACCCGGTCAACGGTCAATGAACGGACGGAAAGAAAACTGCAGACGGTTAACCGCAGTACCGCATGGGGCAAAGAAGCAGGCCACTGTATAGCGGTAAATGATGAAGTTGGAATTATTTCCAACACATTACACAAACAGAGAATCGTTTATATAAACTAAATAATTTAAGAATGTCTGTTTCGAAGAATTTTTATATAGAAAATTTTGACACTATTGTGAGATGATGAAATAATCTTGGTCGAAATTTGTAGTATGAGGAGCCCGTAAAATAGATATAAAAAAACACTATGGGCACAAAGTTTTAAAACATCCTTCTCGCATGTATTAAAAAATATCAAAATAATAAAAGATATTCTTTTGTACATTTATGAATGTTGTATACAACTAAAAGTAGGTCGTCAATACTAAATATTCTAAAAAAAGGTAAGACAAAAGAGGAATTTGGTTTCGTTATAGTTTGTGTCATTCTGTTTTTAGTTTTTCTTATGTCAAATCATGCTTTTGGCATAGGAAACCTTTTAATCTTTCACAATTATTGCAATTTTTTAAGTTAGTTCTTTTTATAGTCTCAAATGATTTCAACCCAATAATTCATGTCTATGTTGATAGTTTGGTAGCTTTGCACAATGACACATTTGAACAAGTGGCCTCAAAAGTTTTCTTTGAAAGTTTTCATGAGGTTCACACCTTGAATCCCTAATAGATGTGGTTTTACCCATCCTTGAGCTTGATAATACATGCAAGTGGTTACAACATTTCACTTTGATAGGATATTTTTTGCAAAACCCCCCTCCAAAATCATGCTTTGGCACTAGGTTAACAAGCATTAGGCCTCACATCGGGTCTTACTTGACTTGGTCAAAAAACTTGTTAAAGGCTTTTTCTTTTTTGTTTCGATGAGATTAATCATACTAAAGCTATTCTCAAGCATGACCCATGGAGTGTACTTGTGTTGCTAGTTTTTTAACTGTACACGTGAGACTTCATTCTCTCTCATGAGAAGATGTTTGTTTTGTTTGTTTCGCTCAAGTTTCTATATTTACCCCTTATTTTCTAAAACTATTTAAACACCATTATTGCTTCCCTGAGGAAGAGCATTTGTGTTCAACCTAATATGTTCTACTAGGCCCATCCAAAAAATGTGTCTATGTCAAGATTGACTTTCCTAAGGATTTTAAATAATCCATGGGAATTCATATTGGACATACTTGTCATACCTAACATGTGTTTTCTTTCAATTTTTTAAAAAATTGCCTTTAGTGATAATCGACCAATCACAAGATTAAGAATCACCCTTTGGTAGCCCCTTGGGTCAAATCACCTCTTTGATTGGCCAAATTTTCATAGTTTGCTAAGGTTCCTTCTTTGAAAACTAAAGAAATTTGGATCCAAGTGTTTTCCTTAAAATCAAAGTTTGTAATAGGTGGAGTAAAAATTTGAAGCATTTACACATAGAATTCTAAGAAAGTCCAAGAATATGAAATGTAGGATTTTGATTCTAGTTTTCAAATATATAATTCATTTAAATACTTATATGACATAAGAATTTTTTATAGGTTGTACAAAAATCACTTTTTATGGCCATAACATTCACATGTATGACAAGCATAATTTGACCTAAATAAAAGAATTTTTCTAATTATTTTTGAGAAATGATGTGTATTATAATGAAGTTTGATGAAGATATTTAATAATAATTTTTTTCCAAACATATTATTTTTAATTATTTTTTGTTGGCTCTACTTCCTATTGTTGCTTCCCCTAGGAAGAGCATTTGTGTTCAGCCTAATATATTCTACTAGGCCCATCCAAAAATTGTGTGTATGTCAAGGTTGACTTGCCCAAAGATTTGAAATAATCTATGGGCATTAATATTGGACATATTTTTCACACATAACATGCGTTTTCTTTCAATTTGTCAAACACTTATTTTTGGTGATAGTTCTCCAAGCATTAGATTAAGAATCGCCCTTTGGTAGCCCCTTAGGTCAAATCACCTCCCCGATTGGCCAAATTTTCATAGTTTGATAAGGTTCCTTCCTTGAAAACTAAAGAAAAATGGAGAGCTAAGTGCAAGAAGTTGGGTCCACTTTTTGACCAAAAGGTGGAATTTTTTTTCCTTAAAATCAAAGTTTGTAATAGTTGGAGTAAAATTTGAAGCATTTACACATAGAATTTTAAGAAAGTCCAATAATATGAAATTTAAGATTTTGAGTCTAGTTTTAAAATAATAATTCATTTTAATACTTAGATTACATAAATTAATTTTGTATAGATTGTACAAAAATCACATTTTAAAAGTCACTTTTTTAGGGCCATAAGATTCACATGTATGACAATCATAATTTGACCTAAATAAAAGAATTCTTCTAATTCCTTTTATAAATGATGTTTATTATAATGAAGTTTGATGAAGATTTATTAAAATATTTTTCCAAACATATTATTTTTTGTTGGCTTTACTTGCTATTTTTGAAAACCCTATAAGGAAAACATAATTTGAGCTAAAATAATCATAAAATAATTATTTTTTCTTTAATTTTGAAAGCAATGATGTCTGAATTGATGATACATAAATTTTATTGAAAAAAATTCAAAACTACAAGCTATTAAAAAATACTAATACTTGACACTTCAAGTTTATGGACCAATTTTTCTCATAAATTAATTAATAAATACAAAATAAGTCTAATTATTAGAGAAAAAACATATTTGAAAAATAGACATCATCACCTTTATTGGGTTTAATTTTTTTCAAAAAAAATTACAAAAAACTTGTCATTCATATTACTAAAGTTATTTTTTCTCTTATTGTTTTCACGACATTGTACTTGTAGATCCAAGGCCAAGGGTTGGGTTTCCAAGCCTTGAAAAATGGTAAAGCCATGAGTTTCAAATTTCAAATTTTATGAAACAAATACTGAATGTTCTAAAAAAAGTGGAAATATGATGTAATTAGAAATAATTGCTCATTTTAAAGTGGGTACTCGCTCTATAATGAGAATTAATTTTTTAAATGTATCTATTTTAAAAAATGAGTACTAATTTTAGAATGAGTATCTATTTTAAAAATTAAAATGGGTACTCATTTCATGTATAAATTTAGGTTTGGGAGTTCAATCCTAAATAAGTACCCATTTTTTATGAAATAGTTAATCTATTTTTATTAGTATTTTTTCACGCTTGAAACTTTCCTTAAATATGGACCTAACTTCTTGCATTTACCCAATCCCAAATGATTTCACACAATAAAAGAAAGAATTATCACAATAATCAATCCTTAACTAAGAACCTATCAAAGTGTAGCTTTTAAATGTCTCAAAACCTTACAAGAAGGGAAAAGAGGTTGTCCCACCACTAGTGAACCCTCCTCAAAGATAATATTTTTTTGAATGCCCTAGTTGGTGTCAATTTTATCTTCTTAGCTAGAAGTTTCTATTCACTTCCCCCTTTCTCCTAAATATATTCAATTTTCTCACAAATCACTTGGTGATTGGAGGAGGAAGAGTATGCTACAAATAAGTAAATAATAGTAATTCTCATCATCCAATTGGGTAAATTTCTACCAATTTTTGTTGGGAAAATGTGTTTCAACCTTGCAATTATATAAGGATTATTGTTGATAGGATGTATTTAAGATATCTATGCTAGTTATGTTGATATGTGAACCTACAATGACAACATGGGGTTGAGTGAAATGTGTGTGTTAAAAATAATAATTTAAAATATATGAAATTGGTATCCAAGGTTTTTGGAAAACTGTATGTAAATTTTTACATCAACGTTCCAGATCATACTCCATGATCCATCATCAGGATGTCTTGCACTTATTTCTCTCTCTATATGCTAGAAATCTTGATGATGGATCATGGAGTATGATCTGAAACGTTGATGTAAAAATTTACACACAATTTTTCCAAAAACCTTGGATACCAATTATCATGGACTGTGGAAACAATAGAATGTTATATATGAAATTATCGACACATTAAATTAATGATATATTGTAAATTTGGACCATTCATTAGATCTCATATTTTATGTTACATATTTTATTGGCTTGTCTTGCCCTAGAAGGCAACCCTATTTTATGAGGGTGTTGTATTATGACTGGGTATTGCAATGTATTATGAGAGTTGATAGTGGTTGTGTTGTCTCTAGATCTCTAGTTGGTGATACTCCTGTGAGAAGATTTTTCTACAAGTATATTGTAATCTTTATGATTTCTAAATAATATATTGGACAACTTTTAAATTGTGGGGTTTTTCTCCTAAAAAGGTTTTCCCCATGTAAATCATTGTGTTGTGGTATGCATGATATTTATGGTTTTTTTTTTTTTGTATTTCTTGTAAATATTTGTAATTTTTTGCAGTATCCTCCTCTCAAGATTAATGTACCTGAAGTTATTATTCTACCTTAGCTTCCTAACAATTGGTATCAGAGTCTAATCACCTTTGGTTTAAGTTGTAGGTTGTTGGGTTTTTTGAAAGAATGTAGATTTGAGTGTGAGATTTTGTAGAAGATAATTTGTGATCTTGTTGTAGGAATTTTTAGATGACAAGTTAATCAAGAAGAATAGATGTGGATAAATATTCTAGAAATAATTTTGAGATGTGGAAGTTGATGATGGAGGATTTGTTGATAGATCGAGATCTATGGTATGTTATTGATAAGAATTTTTCAAGTCCTATAGATCCTAATTTGGATACTAAATATCTTTCTATGGATCATAAAGACAAGGGTCTAATCAGATTGTCCTTGGAAGAATCTATTTTAATCAATGTCCATGAAAAAACCTCTACATAAAAACTATGGAAGAAACTTGGTGAGATGTATCAAGCCAAATCTTTAACAAACAATACTTTCTTGGGAAGAAATTGTGTTCATTGATAATGGAAGAGGGTGGATGAATTATAGACCACTTGGAAGCACTCATTATGTTGGTGGCTCAATTGGAATCAATTGGCATCAATTGGTGTCAAAATAGATGAGGAGGAGAAAGGTTAGATCTTTCTTTGTTATTTTCCTGATTTGTGAGGTTCTCTTGTTATGGCTATTGAGAGTACTTTTTTTATCTTGAAGACTAAAGATGTGGTGGTTTATTTATTTTATAAATAGATGAGAAGGAAGGTATCCATTAATGCTAGTGAGGCTCTAAATATATGTGCAACACCAAATGAAAGAGGAAAGAAGAATGAGATGCATGATAAATCCAAGTCCAATGGGAGATGAATATATCTTGGAAAGTGAAAAGTTATTTGTTGGAATCATGATAAGCCTAGAAATATTTCTAAGGACTAGAAAGAAGAAAGAGGAAGAAAAATAAGTGATTTAATTTTGATTTTGAATCTAAGAAGGAATATGGTGAAGCAATTATTGCATCTTTGGGAACTCATGTAGATAATGATGCATGGTTAATTGAATCAGGTGTATGTGGCCATTTATGCATTGGTGTGTTGTAATGAGATGAGACAGTGGATGATTGGAGCGCCAAGATAGTCAATTAATGGGAATTGTAGCATATTTTATATCACAATGTGATTGATAGATTAGTCACATGCTTCATTGGCTTCTTTTTATAGTGATTCTTTATTGGTTCTTTTCTTGTTGGCTTGGAGATCTTGGTTCTAATTTATTCTCTAGATATTTTGGTATTATAGTTTAGTGTGTGTGGAATATGGGGGTAAACCCACAACAATGGGTTACAATTTTTTCCATGAATAAAAATTATTAATTCCCATCAATTTTTTTAAAATGGCTTACCCCTTCTAATGAACCCTTCTAATGAACCCCCCCTTCAAATGACCCCTCCCCCGCTTCTAATGAACCCCCATCCCCTTCTAATGAACCCCCACATGCACCATATAGGGGGTACATTCGAAACCCCCCTTCTAATGAACCCCCATCCCCTTCTAATGAACCCCCACATGCACCATATAGGGGGTTCATTTGAAACCCCCCTTCTAATGAACGCCCGCATGCACCATATAGGGGATTCATTCAAAACCCCCCTTCTAATGAACCCCCTTTTTTTCACGCCCCCCTCCACCATTTCAAAATTTATATATTTTTTTGACTATCGAAGTCCGAGAAGGAGGTTCAAATGGATTCGACTTGATAAACCAAGGTGGAGGATTGTAGTGATCGAAACGTGCTTTCAAACAACTATAAATTTAATATTATGTTTTATTTTATATTTTAGTTTTTAGTTTTACTAAATATAGGTTTTTCATCAAACATCAAGCTCGGTGAAAAAGCATTGTGGAAAAATAGTAAATTTGAGAAAAAAAAATTGAAAATATATACGCACTAGGTATTGATGTCCTCGTTCCAACAAATAATGAAAAATTGAATTTCAATACATACCAGAAATGTTATGCGAGCTGAACTGCACCTATGTCTAAACTGTAATTGGTTTGAACTCAAAACTTAATTAAAATAAAAATATTCAACAAAATGTTATGAAACAAAATGAAAGTGCACTAGATACTAGTGTTACCAACCTAAATTCAAAAGAATCAGAATTTTATCCTTTCTAGAAAAAAATTTATGTGATCCAAAGTACACACAACTTTTTTAAAATGTTGTTTACTATTAAAAACTAGTTATCAAAGGAGATACAATTTTTTTTTTTAATTTTACCTCATTAAAAAAAAAAAACATTTAAATATATAGACAAAATCTCAGAAATCACTAGTTCACATAATTTTCAAATTCCTAACAGTTTACCTACTATAGGTGTCATAAAGTGATGTTTTTTCTAAAAATGTTGATTTCAATGTCAAGTTTGGCCAGAAAGTGTAACCCATTATTGTGGGATGATGGGTGAATTTTATTTAACAGATAATTACCATGATGTTATAGATAACTCAATATTATAGTTTAGTGGGAGCTTTGGTAGTGATGTGGGTTCATCACTTGATGATGGATTCAATATTTTGGGTTAGTTATTGCTATCATGGAGGAGATCTTGGATCCTTTTACTATAGTGATATTTGTTTTACCTCTTTAGTTTCATTAGCAAGAGATGGTTATCTTCATGTGATTTGAGACTTTTACATCTAGATTAGGCATGGAGGAGTCTTGGAGTATTTGGTTGAGGTGTTAGTTTATGAATTGTCAAATTTGATAGGTTATCCTTGATATAGAGATGTTCGGTATTGTTTCATGGTAGACTCTTTATTTCACATTATATTTTTGGAATGATATAGCTAGATCATGGTTTCATGATGTCTTCCTATCTTATAAAAAAATTTAGTGAGATCTTTGACAATGATCTAGATAGTTCTCTTGGTACTAAATATATTGGTTATATCCTTGGAAGCATCATAAGAGTTTGATGTTACATTTATATTTTTTTATGAATTGATTGATTAGAGGTGCTCATGGATACTTGGAGATTTTGATGAGGATATATTTCTTTTTATTTTAGAGATATTTATTGAGATGATTAGTGTTTGGAGGTTTTAGTAGAATGTTTGAGGATCCTTCACCTAGAGATCGACATGAGATCATGTTGGACCTATAGATAATATTTCCTTGGAGAGATTCATAGTATCTTGGGGAGTCTTAAAGGAGCACTCTCATTCCCTAATCTTTGTCTACTTGATTGATAATCATATGAGAGGTATTAACCATTTTGTTTTTAGATGCATTATATTTTATACCTTTTATCCTCATGTTTATGGATCTTGAGCTATGGTTGTTTAGTTCTAGAGGATTCATTTTATAAGTGTTCATCATATTTATCTCCTTGTGTAAATGAGTTTGGTTTATGTTATAATTTATGATGAGGAATTGAGGAGATGTTATTGGGATGAGTTTTTAGTTTTTCAGAATGGATTTGAGTTTGATCTTCCTTGGTTAGAGAGACTTTCATCTATGTTGGCTATGTGAGATACAAATATTTTTATCTATTATATTGAATGGTTTCTACACGTTGTTAATGTTTTTCAATTGTGGTTGTGAAGGCAATCTTACTTGAAAAAACTTAGAACATTGAGGTGTTAGTAGGACATGCTATGTAATATGATTTATAATTTTTCTCTTATTTTTTTTATGACTACTTTCTAGAGCTTCTTGTTCACATGGTTCAATGTGCTAGACTTGGGAGGATTATGATGATTTTTTGTAAGAGATTATGTAGTACCATTTTTCATTTGTGGATTATTCTGACTCTTTTATTTTTTTATATACTAAATAGTCTGATTATAAGCTACACCTTCATATGAGTATTTATTGGTAGATTTGGTATCTATTTAGATTAGAAACTATCCACATAGTGGGAGTTGCTAGATGTATATATGTTCTTGATTGATAACTTTTATACATGGAGCTTGTGATTACTATTTATGGGTTGGATATAGTTTTTACATGAGTTCTATAAATGTTTGGATACCTTTGAGTATAATGTGTGGATTTCACATGGAAATTATATTTAATATAGGAAAAACTTAGCACCAAAAATTAATCATAGAAAATATAAATGTACACAAAAATTAATTTAAAGCATTTAGAAGAAACATAGTTCATTGGTCTAGTATACTAAGGATCTTAAATCACAATAAGATATGCTAATTGATTCACTAGTTTGATGTCTCATACTTTATAACTTCTAATCCCTCGATATAATTTATCATTTGAACATATCTATATAAACACCTTTGATATTAACAACCATTAACTTTAACCTATAATTAGAAACTTAATTCACACATCATAATATTATTACTATTTTTTAAATATTTTCAAAATTTCTAGACAATACTCCTCAACATACACACTCCTCTCGATTAAGGATATGTGTCAT
The DNA here is from genome assembly GCA_007115665.2 of Sequoiadendron giganteum. Classification (NCBI taxonomy): domain Eukaryota; kingdom Viridiplantae; phylum Streptophyta; class Pinopsida; order Cupressales; family Cupressaceae; genus Sequoiadendron; species Sequoiadendron giganteum. The sequence continues at coordinate 616,465,744 of CM021108.1, forward strand.
GTTCAACCTTCATCTTTTGATGTTAGTGTATTAAAACCCCAACTCATAAAATTGCAAAAAGAAATCTTTCTTCTCGGTCGGGTAAAACTATATCATAATCAACTAAAAGTATAAGTCCTGCTTTTTATCCTTCGTATCCTCTAAAAGATCAACTTAAATATTTTACTGGTTAATTAGATCCACTAAAGTAAATTGTCATTCGAATAATAATACACCAGTCTAAAAGCAAATCCATTATATGGAAAAGTAAATTCGATTCTATCTCAATAAGTGCAGTGCTGGTAATGGGAGAATTCATTGTACTGACTGTATTACAACTCTCATTTCCTCTTCCGAAAAGTCAAAAGAAAATTTCAGGAAAGGAGGAAGCTGGTCGGTAAAGCATGTTAACAAAGTCTTATAAAATGATTCCTTCTGTCTCCCCACCGCTTAATTCACTTATTCTTTACAGACACGGAGCATCCCTTATACAAACTGAACAATTTAAGAATTTCTGTTTTAAAAAATAATTGATATAGAATTACATTGCTCTCGCCATTTACATACACTTTTAAATTTGCCAGTCTTGTCCTACAATGAAATAATCTGTAGAAAATGATTAACGGGTATATTTGGAATTGCTTCAAGCACCCGCTTTACATCATGCGGTCAGAAAGGGCAGGCAAACGCCTGAAAAAGTTAAGATAGGAAGGCGGCATGGGCTCTCTGAACCTGGGGTGACGTAGAAAGTAAAGCCCAAGAACAATAGACACTGCTTTGAAAGGGACAACGTACAAAATCAGCGAAATAATGAAACAAACGGCAATGAAAATCCCTGTAGCGCGAGGATCTCTCCAGCTAAGCAAAGACTGAATTCTTTCTCCCTGCGTGGCAAAGTCGCCCAGAACAGTCTGAATTCTGGCGGCCAAGCTCCGCAGTCGGTCATATCTCGCTTTCACAATTTCAGGGGGCTTAGTGCTGGGAATGGGATCGAATTCTTCGTCGAGCTCGTCTTGGTCGACTGTGTCGGCCTGTGAAATGCGGATGTCCATATGGGGTGGCATTCTTGGTCGAAATCTGTAGTACCAGGATCCGATCAAGAATATGTAGAAAAAAACTGTGGGCACAATGAGCTCCGGGTACCAAACCAGAATGAAGAAGAGTAGGTGGACAAGAACAGTAGTGACAGGATTCTTCCATTGACATATATCATCGACCCACTTGGCAACATTTACTAGTCCGGAAAGAACGTTCATGATTCTGAACCAGTTGGCTTTACTACGGCGCATGCTCCAGACATTGGAGTCGGTGTCCATTATGTATTGAACGACTTCCTGTCGAAGCGGAGGCTCGGAGCGCGACAATCTGAGGGCAACGATTTTCATCGCTGTGTTTCTCAACATGTCTTGCTGCATCAGCCCTAGTGGATGCAGGTAATGCATTTTGGGCAGAAGTGGTTGTGTGTAGACGTGTAAAACGTCGAGCAGTGACGGGCAAGAGAATCGAACCGCGAGCTCGATTTCTCCCATCTTTTTCAGTCCAGAGGGCAGCAAAACCAGAAGAGGATAGGAGTTAGTGTACACTTTGTTGGTTTCCAGCGTGGAGATCCGGATTCGAACCTTGCCAATGCGGTGGTCTGGCTTGGTAGCCTGGTCGTTCACTGTGTTGAAAATGTGCCAGTTGTCGAAGACTCCTAATGTGAGAACTGTATAGGGGTCGTGGACCGGCCATTTGTACTGCTCATTCCATCTAGGATTAAAGCTGTCTGTGATAGTTCTGGTTCGAGCCCACTTCTGGCCATATTTGGCGACGCAGTAAGAGTCGGTTGCTCCTCGACCACCCTTTGTTTTCATGGGCAATAGATTCTGTGCACCCAATATGCCCAGCTCCAGAACGCCCAACGGTGGCTTCCATAGCTGCTTAGCGGTCGGTCGTAGGTCGCTGCTGCAGTGCGCGGCCTCCTCCATGACGTGGTACCCGGCATCGAAACAGAGCCTCAGATGAATTCTGCCATGGTATTCTGCTGGCGTCGCTGCTTCGGTGTTTGCTGCTCCGTGGGTTTTGAGGAGATTGAACCACCTGGAACTCACCATGCGCTCGTCGAATCGCCTCTCGATGGAGCTGAGCGCCACTGCTGCATGGCCCAGGATCTCCGGCTCTTTGTTTGAGCGGTCTTCGATTATGAAAATTAGCTGCTCTTCGAAGGGCTCTGCTGCTACGAAGAGCAGGTCCTCGTTCCAAAAAGGATTTGTGTTTCTGGTCGTGACACTTCTCGTTCTCAGTACCTGGAAACCTAATTGAACTCGAACTCTTTGCTCTGGAATTCCCACCTGCGAAATACAGGAAATACATACGGAAATAAAAACATGATTGCTTGAAAGAAGCTAATATTAATTTTGTAATTGTACTTGCAAAAACTTATATTGATAAATAATACTCATATATATATAATTTTTGCAAACAGTTAAACAAAAAAATCACCGAAAAAGACAACCTTCAAACTGAGATCTCTCCAGTGCCCAACAATTCGTTGTTTTTTAAACGTCAAACCATCTTGGCGCTATTCTCCTTACTTTCGATAAAATACCAACGTTATTCTTATTGAAGGTTCCAAACAGTACTATTTCAGAGGAAGTCATATTTTTACAGCTTCTTTCATACACTCTATTCAGAAAACTATTCTAGAGAAAGCCATTTTTTCACAGCTCCTTTGACAACTCAAAAACTCTTTACTCCGTTAAACACTGATGTGAACTTTGGAAAACATAAGTCATCTCTGCCCAATAGTTCACCTTTCATATTTTGAACTCATATCTCAATAGAACCAATCTGACCTAGATTTAAGTTCAATTCATTATGATCTTCCAATTGAGTACTTCAATTAAATGCCTTACAACCAGAAAATATTCCACACTGCAAACTCTCAATCATCACTTAAGTATCCACCTTGTCGGGCACAAATAATTGTAAATCAAGATCTAACATATTCTTTCTGCTCTTTCAAGCCAGGAAAACTTTGGAATATTTTAAAGCATGTCACTTTTGTAAGAGAGATCCTTCCTGCTTTTATGCTATATACATTTTGAGGGCTGTGCTGAAACATTCTCTGGTTTCTAATTGTTTTCCTTTCTAAAAGAAGATTGTGCACAATGTGAGAAGGGATTGGTAAGCTGTATCAGAGGGAGCATAAGGTTCCGATGAGCTCGGTTTTCAGCACATAGATGTTTTATCTGATCTGGGCGTCTACAATGTTTACAACTTGATCCAGGGGATATTTAAGCAGAGTTCTGTAACAGTTAAATGAAGGATCTACAAAAGAGAAATACAATGGTCTCCATTCACCATTCTAAAACCCACACAATACAGACCATTTTGTGCCTAACCCTAAGTTTTAATATTAAAACAATCCTCTTCTCAACAGAAGCACAATTATCAGCATAGAAAGTATAAGTTACGGACGACTGACAAACATTATATGGCTAATTCACGGAGATCTGGATCACAGTCTTGCGAATGATATAATGTAAAGGTTCTACAATTAGCTTTCCCCACACAATTTACTCAAAACACTCATTCTCTTAAATTTTATGAACTGCGCAAGTGAAAAAAAATAGTACCTTGTCAACTGGAAACTGCAAGTCAGTTGCTTCAATAACATTGACTCTTAGGTATAAAAGTTTAGGTGACGAATAGACTTTAGATCGTGTATGAATAACGCCTCCTGCATCTGACTGCGAGGCCTCAGGAAACGCCTCGTCCGCCTGCGTTCCAATCCACACAGCCAGCATTATATCCCCTTTCACTCTGCCATCCCCTTCCAACCTATACCACTGAGGCGCCAGCGGGCTGTCCGGCGGTTCCCGCATGGGAACCTCAGAAAGATCGAAGCAAACCCCGCCGAGAAAATCCTCCCTAGTTCCAGTATCGTCATCCCATACAGAAATTTCCAAAGTAGGTGCAGACTGAAGCTTTTCTTTATCAAATAAGAAGACCTGGTCCCAATCCGGATACGCGGTCTTAGGCGAAGTACGCGTTTTCGCAACATTTCCGCCGACTCTGATCTTCACGTATGGATCCGCCGGGACGCCCGTGATCGAGTCCCGCGGAGGAAGCGCCCGAGCCTTTCCAATTCTCACGAAAAGGTATTGCACTTTTTCGACCAGGTCGTAAGCTGGGCGGCTTTCGTTGTTGCCAGGTACAGAACCTCCCAGGTCCCTCATATGGTACTCCGCCGTGTTTACAGCTGCCTGAGGCGCTACATTAGTATTCACCTCAACTGTCGGAGCCACGTCCGCGGGCTTGGCCTCCTCTGCTGCTGGAGGTGTCTCAGCTGGGGGTGGGGGCGTCTCCCCAGCAGGGGCTTCTGTCGGCTGTGCTTCAGCAGGAGGTGCAGGTGCACCTTCTCCAGGTGGAGGTGTACCTTCCGCAGGAGGTGTACTTTCTGTAGGAGGTGTAGGTGCCGCTTCAGCTGGTGGAGCTTCACCTGCAGGAGGCTCAGCTGGTGGTGCCGCATCAGCTGGAGGAGCTTCTGCAGCTGGTGCTGCTGCTTCTGCTGGTGGAGTTCCTTCCGCCGGTGGTGTCTCTGCTGGAGGACTTCCCTCTGCCGGTTTGGCTTCTGCAGCTGGTGGCCCGTCAGCTGCAGGTGGTGCTTCAGCTGCCGCCTCTGGGGGTTTTTCCTCTGGCGGTGGCGCTACAGGTTCGTCCACATAATATATTCTGATCCCTAGTTCTCCACTAATAATACTGAGAAAGCTTTTCTTCTTCAGAGGATAGTATATCAAAGCTTCCTCTCCCTGTTTCACGAATTGATTACCATCTATCTTTATCCGCCCCAAAAAATGGCTCCTCCTCCCCGTTCTCTTATCATTATAAACATTCACCTCCATTTCTTCGGCAGCCATGGTTTTGGGATCACTTATCACAAATTCCAGTTTTTCATTCCACACAGGATTTAAATCCCTATGCTTAGTTTTCGTTCTTTTCCTCTGCCCATCAAAGTCCACAATGACGTAAGGGCTGGAAGTGCCCACACCATCTTTGGGCGTGAGATTGCGTGCGTCCACAACTTCAACAATCAATTTCCTGCAAGTAGCCATAGATTTTCCTGCTACAAAATTTTGGTTGCAGCAATAAAATCATCGGTCCCTATTTCAATTCTTTTGCTGTACTTTTTTATCTAGCACTTCCTCGACTTTCACTCAATAATAACAAATCTCCCCCGAATAAAGCAAGCACTCAAAATTGTGAAAAGCAAGTTAGAAAAGTTGCAGAGAATTTTTGTAAGAGAGAATTGGAAACATTACCCACTATATTAAATTACAGTGTCTGGTTAAAGAGAAGAAAAGAAGTCCTTGCCTTCGGTCTTACGTTCCCTTTAGTCGGCGGCTACGACAACATTTTTTATTTTCATATCCTTCCATTACAAAGTGATGGAATTTTATTATATCATAAAGTTTTTCGAGATGGGTCGGTTTACGAAGAAGGTTTGCTTACCGAAAGCAAGCAACAGCCAGATTTTACTATCTTTTACAGCTTGATCACCTTCTATGTTAATGGGTCGGCCAAGGAATCCTGCTTTCCATTCCGATGGCTGCCCACTTCTTTTCCATAAGCTTTTAAAAAGATATTCTTTTAAGGCATGGCCAGGGATGCCAATTTATATATCTGATTTTTTTATTATCGTTTTGAAGGGAGATTACCGTGAACTAGGTGAGATCGCCTTTGTGAGTGGACATCATGATTTAAGCGGGTCGATGTTGATCTCACAGTAAGGTGGGCACGCGTTACGAGAGGTTACGTTAATCTAAAATAGACAATAGATAGATGTATGTGTTGAATGTTGTAAAGGAAATAAGCTTTCCCTAATCAAATTGAAATAGAAAGTAAAATGGTTATCTTTGTGATGCTGTGGGTTAATTGATTTAATATAATTTAATAAGGAAAATTTAATTTAGATTAATTAAAATGATAAATTGATATCAAGTGATTTGGTAATAAAATGTTAGAGGTGGATGGTAATGTTTAGTATGATAATAGAAAAATATTGTTAAATAGATAAGATTTTAGAATTTATATGATAGATTTGGGAGATGGTACCTTTTTGTTAGTAGAATTATTTAAAATTATGTGATGGATCTCTACATTATCTAAGGACAAGTTCGTAGTTTATGAAAAAATTCATAATTGTAGATTTATATTTACGCCACCAACTTGTCCAAACAATCTCTAGAGATTTGTCCTATTACTTTGCCTAAAACAATATTTTACTCTACATTTTTGTGAGAATTCAAGGACTAGCATTATTAATATTTTTTTTAGGTTGTCATATGACTAAATTGTGAGTGGGTTGTGTTGTGATCAACCACTTGAAATAGAGTAATATCTAGGATAGTAAGCAAGTGCCTATTATGTAGGTTAATTACTCATTTTATTGCACCAAATAAAATGTATTACTTTTCAGTGTTTTCTAGAATAATGGATCAATTTATTGCATATACTGAAGATGATTTCTTGATGATTAGAATCAATGCATTGTATTACTTTAAATACTAGCACATAACACCAAATCATGCCTGAACTATATTTAGTTGGCTCAAGATAGAAGAATGAATGGGTTAACTAGTAAATTTTGAATTTTTAAGTGACAAGTTTGTGATGGCAACATCACTCACACATTCACACTTTTCGTAGAATAGAATAGTGGTAATCTCTTGGTGAGAAATGACTAAATGGGAGTATGTGTATAGGTAGGTGCAATACTTATCTAGATAAGGAAAATGTGTATGAGTGTTTATATAATAGTATAAGATAGGGCTAATTGCATAGGTATATGTATGTGTAAGTGGATATATAGATTTCAGGAATGAACCCAACTTCACACTAATATTCTAAAAATGTTGTTATTTTAACTCAAAATAAGCACAAAACAAAATGGAAAATGGCATGAGCATACAAAATCTACCTTTATATTTTCTCCAAATTTGAGGTCTATGTGAATCCTAAAATGAGCATGTATCTAAAACTAGGTAGCTTTAAAAAATATACATGTAGATTAAGTATTTAGACACTTAAAAAATATCACCAAAGAGTTAATATAACTTATTTGACCCAAAAAATATGTGATCACGTGTGTTTTCCTTCTATGTATGCCATTTCCCGTTAGATGAGTCTCAATAAGCATGCATGTCTATTTGTGCATTTAAACATGAGAATATTTATGAAAAAATATGCATGACCAACCCCTATCCTTTAACAAATAGTTGTCTTCATAAGATACAAGGAATAATTGGAAGAGTGAAAATGGATGAAAATAAAATTTAAATATAAAAATTTAATGGTATACTTGTTAGTGCGTAGAGAGTTATTACCAAACTACTTAGATCTTAGCTTATCTAGGAGGGTCCTATTCACACTACTCTTAAGCTCACTTTAGAGACATCTAAATTTTTGTCTCACCTCATGTGGACTCACCATTGTGTAGCAACACTCGTCTATAGATGTATTTAACTCCTACCTTCTCACCTCCTTGTCATTTCCTTTATATGCAAGGCTCTTTTATAACTTTAACAAGTTGATCCATATGACAATTTGTTTTATTTTGCATATTTTTCATTAGTGAAAGTGTTTTTATCGTGCAAGTGATCTTGGTTTCTCTAACATGATATTAGATCCTCCTTATAAATCCCTTCCCAAATTGGCTTAAATTTGTAAGGGTCATGGGAATAAAATTTTATATAGTGCATCTTAGAGAAAAACAAACACTATCATTATGCTTATAATGGTTGATAAATAATTTTTTATATATAGCACTTATGTCTTTTGTGACAAGTATTTTTTAATATTTTTAAGGGCTAACAATGGATGTTGTATAGAGTTTTGTACAATTTGTACAAACTTGTATGGTCATATGATCTTTGTATATGGGATATGTAACTATACCACTTGGTCTTCCTTAGATGCTACACCCTACACCTACTCTATATAATTTATAGTACAATAGTCAATGTTTTAATATTTTTTTAAAAATTATAGGTTATTGCTTATATCAACATGACATCAACCTACATAGGTCTGATACTTGTAGGTAGTCAATGCTCATATATCAATTCTCTATGCTCCACCACCATCCTAGACACCCTTGACTTCCACTTTTTATAGTTTTATTGCCTTTGCAGTACTGTAACAACACTAGTTCCTCAAATTATGAGTACTAAAAATAATTATTTACAAAAGGTGATTTCATAGTAGATGATGGTGGCTTAGTGATTGTGCAATAATTTTTTTATGCATGTGGTTACCTTTTTTTCCTTCATATTATTTTCTACAATTTTTAATGGTTTTTTGAAACCTAGTGTTCCCAAAACCACCTCCATTAGTTCATGATGGCTTTAAGTGAGTTTTATGGTTTTTCAAAATTGGTGGAATATTTTATCAAGAAGGAAAATATTTTGACTATAGATATTTATTGACATAAAAATGATTTAATTCCTTTCTCCCCTAGCTCAAAACCCCTCACTTTTGTCTAGTTTAATTTTTTTTCTCACCTTTATGAACCTCATTCTTGGTCATGCAGACACATTTTTGTGTGATTTTTTTTTATTTTGAGTATTTTCTATGTTTTTTAAGTCATATAATTCATTTTTCAATTTGATGTATGAGTTTTTCTAATATTATATCTTAGAGGTCACCATGCATATTTTGCACTTTTGGAATTTCAGAGAGCTCATTTGGGCACATAAGGAATCTTTTCTTGATCTTATTTTTTTAACCTTCCTATTTTTCTAGCATTAGATAGTGGTGTAGTCAATTTTTCTTGAATATATTCTAAAACTATAAGTTTAGAATATTCCTCCTTATGAGTATTCATAAATCAAATCAACTTTTTGAAATTGTAAAGGCACTTACAGGAACTGCCAAATCACTATAAAAATAATAGGGTGGATCATATATTGAATAACGAGGGTTTAAAATTTATGTTTTTAAAGGTTTGAAATGAATTCTTTTTCTATGCATCTTAATTTTACACCTCATGAAATCAAATCATTTCATATATTTTTAGATATTTGTATGAATTCTAACAAAAAATTTATCTGCAAACACATGATTCTATAGTGCCAACTAATTATGTGTTCCTTAGGGGGAATTTTGCACATACCTTGAGCCTCTTTTCTACTTGCATTAATTTTTAAAGTTTCATGGGGGGATAGCGTAGTGGCTTATTTTCTCCAACATAGTGTTTTCAAGTGAGTATTCCTCCATGTCAATAATGTATTCCAGTGATTATTACCTCATATATGTAATCATTGGTTTCTTCACACCCTTTCCAACACTTCTTGTGTTATGATTTCAAAGATCATAAAGAAAAAAATGAAAACATCTACAAAAACACTTGCACACTAATAATCTTAATTTATATTATCAAGAGATTGATAAAAGAGTTCATATAATAGTTTGTTAAAATCCATAGTGTAACCTTGATTATATAGGAAAGGTAGTGAGGATAGTAAAGTTGAACACAATGATTGGCTGGCCCTTCAATGATGGAAAACTCGTTAACTTTCATGAAAAGAGTTCTTGTGAGTGGTAAGTGACTATGTAAGAGTGGTCTCACAAATTGAGGGAAATTGTCTCAACGACATTAACAAGAAATCTAGGAGTGGAAATAGTTTCAAAACATGGATCTAAGTAGGAGAGTGTTGTAAAACTTTGTTACAAATATTTAAACTATTATAGTTTAGATGCACATTTAGAAAAATAACTTTTCAAATTTAAACACATAAAACCATAACACACATATTTTAAGGGCATATAATCTACTAAGAGGGGGGTGAATCAATAGATCAAATCCATTTAAAACTCTTAATTCAAGTGCACATATTAGTGAATCATGGATTTTTGTTACCTTCTTTCACCTCTAGGATTTTTCACCTAGAGGGGGAGGGACAAAGATCTACAATTCATTTAGGAACAAACCCTTGAGACTTCAGTGCAAAGGAGATTGAAATATTTCAAAGGGAGAGTTCTTGGGGATGAAAATGGATAGAATAGGTTGACCACCAAGTTTCAACTTGGAAAACATAGAATGTTTGAAAACACAATGTGATATGTATACATATACTAAATGACCTAGAAATGATTATGAAATAAAACAAAAAAAATGTAGAAATGAAGATATGCACCTGAAAATGTGTTGAGGGCTAGAATGGAGACTGGAATTTTTTTTGAATCTAGAATTTTGACCTATTGGGACACTTCCGCCAAGCTAGGCGACCTAGTCCTAGATCGAGAAAACTACATTGAAGCTCATTTCAGCCAAATGGGCATCCAAATATATAGAAAACTCCAGGAAAAATGTGTAGTGGAACTAATTCACCACTAGTGGATACTTATTCCACTTTGAATTCTTTGAAAATTTGAAAGTGGAAATAGAAGCTCTTGGCTTGCACTTTTTCTTCCTCCAAGTATCCGGATCTAAAACTCTGCTTTTCGATACTGAAAGTGAATTTTAGTGGATGTATTTCCCTAGACAATAAGGATATTCCTTCAACAAGATTGCAACCCTTTCTTCAATTATTTCCAAGCCTTTGAAGACCTAAATCTGCAAACACACAAAGAGAGGAAGAGAAATATTGGATGTTAGGGCATGGGGGTTTGCCTTGATCAAACCCCTTTTAGGTAATTAAACCAAATGAAGAAATAAGATGAAGCATGGACATGAAATGAAGTAATTATAGATGTTCCATGATGATAGATCTTGAATTTTTGTAGCAATGGTTGAAGAATCTTCCCTTGAATACTTCTTGAGGACTTAGAATTCCAAAACCCTAGCTTTCTTAAGAAGAATGATGAATGATGAATGAAGAGAGAAGAAGAAGAAGGCCCAAGTCCTCTAGAGATTATAAAGATTAAAAATGAGAATAAAACCTTGTATTTATACACAATTGTGCCCTAATTCCCAAAAATACCACATCACAGGTTGACCTTAGGTCTTAGAGAATAAAAACCCGTTAGAATTTTGAAATAATTTTGATTACTGAGCCAAATGGGACTAAGTTGCCCCAAGTGGTGAATTGGTCCCACATAGGCATTTTAAGAGGGTGTTGGGGATTAAGATATATTAAATTATGTTTATTAGGTTTATTCTAAAAAAGACACTTAAATAAGGCATGCAAGTGCATAATGGGGCCATTTAAGGTACAAGAGAGGTGTAATTATTGATGAAAAGCCTAGAAAAGTGTGAAATTTTGTTTCAACTCCTTAAAACACTTTGAAATAAGGCTTGGAAAGTGATAAAAAGATATTATTTAAGTGAAATATATTAGAATGGTCGTATAAAAGTGTGAGACTATGCTACAACACTTCACAATACCTTTGTAAGACATCATTAGGTTTTTACTGATTTACAAGCATTCAAGGCCTAATGTGAATGTGTTGACCACATTACAACATTAAATCTAGGAAAAAATAAGTCAAAATCTACAAGAAAGACCCAAATGAATGTGAAAATGTCCAAAGGATATATTTTTCTACATTGCAATTAGAAACAATACCTAAATAAAAATAGAAATCTAATGATCAAGGAACAACCTAAGCATAGACATCTGCATAAGAGAACACCACATATATGTGGAAACCTAGGATAGGAAAACCCATGGTGAGAAATTCTTCTTGGATCTATTGTCCAAATCCAACCTCACAATTTAAAAAAGTACAAGTGAATTTTCCACACTGAAGTAAGCACCAGACTACCCAAGATAAAAAAAAATCCCCTATTGTGTTTGTAGGCACCAACCTACTGGAGACACCATTCCCCAAATAGAACAATACAACATGTAGAATACCAATCCTGCCAGAATACAATGATAAAACCTATGGATCTATAAGGTAACAGTTGCAATTTAAGAGATGATCGAAGCTTGATTTGTTTTTGAATTACTTGGGTGTTATCATTCATGTCAAACCCCTCTATGAAGAAGGTGTTGGAATTTTTTTGGTGTTGATGATGTAAACCCATAGAGTTGGATTTGGTGGTATTGATGTCAACACAATGCTAGTGTTGTCATTGATATCTCACTTCAATATAGTTATAAATATTATTGGCTTGACTTGTGTTGGGGGATATTATTGAAGCTAGGGAGTATTGCACTATCATCAATGTTTTTATTGATGTATGTGATGAGTAAGTGTTGATTCACTTGGTTTCCAAGTGCTTTTGAGAAAATTTGAATAAAAAAGAGTTTAGTGTGACAAAGTGTTGTTAGTGGTTTGCTCCACATTTCTTCATGGTTGAAGATATGCTCATTTCATTTATACATAATAATAAGAGGGTCTCAGAGGTATTATATACAAAGGTTTAGGTTCTAGATCATACTGCAGTGGAAGATGTGTTTCACAATATGTTTGTCTAGTGAAACATGGTGTTTGGGATAAATGAGATTGCTTTGCTTTTCTTTGTAGTGAAAGTTTTGGTATTGCAGATTTGGGAATATACTTATATTGTCTATATCTACATTCCCTTGAAGTTTTAGGTACTGAGGTGTTTTTAAATATTGTTTAGTGTGTTGGATGTCTGTACCAGTATGTTTGGTCAAATAAGATGAAGGTGTTCTTAAGTTTCAAGTAGTTGCAATAGTTGTGGCAAATATTATGAAGATGTAGAATATTCTGAGATGTTGTGGAGTTTTTTTGTGAGGTCTACAAGATGTTTTTAGACTTAGAAAGGTGTTTTTGGTTTCACTTTGTAGCGTCAATACAAGTTTGGCTGACCTGGCATGATAGCATTGATTGATGAGGATAATTGTTGTTTGGGGAAGTGTTGAGAAGAATTTCAATGTAGATTTTGGGTCATATTTAATGAATGGTGTGGTTTTCCTTCAGTTCTTTCCATGCTAGAAGTGTTTGGTGCCAACCTATTTGATGTTGCATGGTTAAGGGGCATACATTTCCTTAAGGCCAACCTAGTTGAGATTGTTTTTTATCATGGAGGGTATAATGTAAGGTAAGTTATTGGAGATATGCTACATGTGAAGTTTGTGATAAAAAATATGCAAATTTGATTGAGTGTGAAGATCTAAGTGTGAGCTTTAATGCTTATGACTTCTAAATACAATGACCAGAAGGTGTCTACATTTTAGTATGTTTGATGAATTGTTTGTGCTTCAATGGAACTATACCTTAGCATAAGAGATGTGCATTATTAGCAGTTAAAATTGCTAGTAAGCCACCCCTTCTTATAATGTTGTTTCTTTTGGATAGTGAGTCCTTTGGTGGCAAGCCATTGGTAGTGATCCTTTCTTCATTTTCTAGGTAGGGTATGTGTAGGATCATGATGGGCCAAAATGTGGCGATATGTAAGTGATATGATGGTCCATGTGGCTGATGAATTTGTTTTACCCAAATTTGATGAAATCAAAAGGGTTTTTAAAGGAGATTATTAGCTTTATACCAATATAAATTATTCTTTACTTTGAATTTAATAAATTATTATTATTCATTTCTATTTGAGCTATGACTAAAGTCTTGATTGATAGGTTGATTGAAAAACATCTATAGATTTCAAACAGTATCAAATTTTTTGAATCTAAAACATGTGTCACATTCTATGCTTCACATAATATAGGATAAAAAAAATGAACTTCATGAATTTTTTACCAAGTTAAGGTGGTCATACATACGAGTTTTTATATTTTTTTAAAGTCGTAATAAAAAATTCATAATTAATTATTTACTTGGAAAAAAATTACAAAATAATTATGCATCACATCGGAACATGAGTCCTCTACTTATATCTAAAATATTGTAAAAAATAATAAGCATTTTATTGTGGTTAGGGTGGTTAGACAGACACCTACTTCTTATTTTTTCATTGAAACTTAAGTACTACTACAATGAAATTTCAAATTTTCACCAAATAGATTTTTATTTTTTATAATAAACCTAGCAGTTTAAAAACTACATTCAATTTTCTACAAATTATATTCTTACATATTTTTGAAATAATATAGATAACTTATTTTTTTTTACGTCAAGTTGCCTAACTCTGATTTTTCGAATTTTTATTGCAACTTAAGGCCCTGTTTTCTCCGTGATGATCCTGCACATACCCGATAGTGAGCCCTTTCAATGAGCATTATTATATTAGTGATCTAATAATCATTATGGTTTTTCCCTTCTTGATATTTCCATATAAATCTAGTGTTCTTATGTGTTTGAATATGTTTTCATTTCTGCTTTACATGTTTACATTCTACTAATGCACATTAAGGGTTTAATAGTCGATAAGAGTTTGAAAAGATATTAAGGGATTGAATGTTTTAAATTGTACAACTAATTAACCCCCTCCTAGTTTTCGTGTGCATTTAACAATAATTGAAATCATGCCAGAATTATAAATAATTCTCTTCCTCATTAAATATGATTATCTGATACATGAACACTCACTAGAATGAAATTATCATTTATATCTTCACCTTCTCTTCAATTTACATCAACTGATTGAATCTAATTCACAGAGATTTAATTATAATTCATGTAGTCACACATAGATACATGTTAATACATCTGAACATTTGAAATATATACATGTTATTATATTAACACTCTTCCATGTTAGCCATGGATCAACAAAGAGCCAAGATGACATAAGGTTGACCTAAATTCAAATTACATGAAACATACATAGTAGTTCAGTCAAAAAATTAAATTTCTTTCTACCAATATAGTATATTCCTTATGCTACCACAAGAACGATAATTAGGTCATATCCTAACAATACACACAATATTTTAATTCCACATGTGCTACTAGTTGTTAATGCACATGCCTTGAACTATAACTATTTGATAAACAAGAACATAGAAAAAAAATTCACTTCAAACTTCTTGCACACTTAATATACCCTTTGGAAATTAGGAACATGATAGATATAGTGTAGACATACTCTCCTCTAAAACTATAGAGAAAGCATGCATTTATGAAAGAAATTTGAACCATAATTATATTTTTAGAGAAATATCTCTACCCAAAAGATATCCTTAAATAGAAACATACTGATATAGACTTTCAAAGCATCATTTTCATAGAGAATATATGCAAGAAAGATATTGCAAGCATACAAAATTTATACAAACACTCCTTATAAATTGATAATATATTTCTTGAATTTGCATCATGAGAATAAAATTGCCACCGTTGAACAGATTAAACATCTAACGTACGACACTTTCAATCAAGGGGAATATAATGATAATTCAAAGTACTCCTACATCCTTGAAAAACTTTTGACTGTAAACTCTATCATCTCTAATAGCCTTGACATCAATGATCATCTATGTTCATCAATATCCCCCTTTTTCATTGATGGCAAACAAAAAAATATTGGACCACCACCACATCATCTTTTAGAATGATTTTTTCATTGTAACATTTTATTTCCCTATGGAAGATATAGAATTTTGAGATCAATATTCTTTCTAAGCAATTTAGCATCATTCTCTCCTTAAATCAACATCTCAATTCAATATTTTGAGTTCACTCTCTCCCCCTTTGACATCAATGGCAAAGGGTCAACACCACATTCCTCCCCTACAAGGAGGTACCACTTTTCCACATTGATGTTGACTTCTGCATCGACATCATTTTCATCCTACTAGATCCAAAAACTTGTTTCCCGAATAGAATCCTCTTGATTTCATCCTTCACTATCTCTAAAAATTCTCCACAAGACCACCAAGCCTTCTTGTGATAGGGAGACCGAGATCCCCTTCACCTTGTACTTCCTCTTGATTCAAGAGAAGGGAACAACAACTACCAATTTCTTCCAAAGAAACTAAAATGTCTCCTTAGGAAATGGATTCATGAATATATCAACTACTTGCTCTTTTGTATCAACATATTATAATATTACTTCCTTCTCTGCAACCCTCCCACTTTAAATAAATGATACTTGATTAAAATAAAAAAAATTTAGTGCATGATTAGATTCTTTGAAATATTTATTGCACTAGTGTTATCACAAAGAATAGTAATATAGTCTGCAAAATCAATCTTAATTTCCTTAAAATTTTGTTTAATTCAAAGCTCTTAAGTGCAATATGATGCTATAGAAAGGTATTATGCTTTTGCTATAGATAGAGAAACTAATTCTTGTTTCTTACTCAACGAGGACACCAAAATATGACCAAGGAAGAATGTCCCACAACTTGCACTCTTCCGATCATCAAAAAATCCTACCCAATAAGCATCTACCTATGTAGTCAAATTCAAGTTTTCACTCTTTGGATACCATAGTCCAAAATCTTCAATAGCCTTGAAATACCTGAATATCCTCTTCATTGCTTTAACATGAGTCCCTTTAGGTGCTACCAATTTTTTTGAAACCATTCCAATTTCCTACATAATATCTAGTCTAGATGTTGTCACATACATCAAGGTGCCTATCATGGACCTATACAAGGTATAATCCACTAAAGTAGATTCATCATCTTTAATTAACTTGCATTTGATAACCATAGATGTTGCAACTAGTTTTCAATTATTCATACTGAAATTTATTAACATCTCTTTGATATGTTTATGTCATGAAATGAAAAATTATTTATGGGTATGTGCAGGATCATGATGGGCCAAAAAGTGGTGATATGTAAGTGATATGATGGCCCATGTGGCTGATGACCTTTTTTTTACCCAAAATTGATGAAATGAAAAGGTTTTTAAAGGATATTCTCATCTTTCCACCAATATAAATTATGCTTTACTTTTATTTTAATAAATAATTATTATTCATTTTCTATTTGAATTACGACTAAAGTCTTGATTGATAGGTTGATTGAAAGACATATATAACTTTCAAATGGTATCACATTTTTTCAATCAGAACATGTGTCACATTCTATGCTTCACATACTATAGGATTAAAATTAAATAATTGAATTTCATTAAGTTTTGACCAAGTTAAGGTGGTCAAACATATGAGTTTTTATATTTTTTAAAAGTTGTAATAAAAAAATCATAATTAATTATTTACTTGGAAAATGAATACAAAACAATATGCATCACATCGGGACATGAGTCCAATAGTTATATATAAAATTTTATAAAAGAATATTATAATTTTATTGTTGTTAGGGTGGTCAGACATACATGTACTTATTGTTTCCCTAAAATTGAAGTACTACTCCATTGAAATTTCAAATTTTCACCAAATACATTTTTATTTTTTAAAAATAAACCTAGTATTTTAGAAACTAAATTCAATTTTCTACAGATTATATTCTTAAATATTTTTTAAATAATATATAGATAACTTATTCATTTTTTTACGTCAAGTTGCGTAACTCTAATTTTCTGAATTTTTATTGCCACTTAAGGGCCTGTTTCTTCTATGATGATCCTACACATATCCTTATTTGATTGTATAATCTGTAACCCAAGAAAGAAATATAGTTATCCTAACATAGACATCTCAATTTATTCCGCATTGCCTTCTAAATTTCTTTGCATATGTCACCATTATTTCAACCATAAATTATTCATCATCCACATAGATCATGACTATCCATCATTTTTATTCTTCTATTTTTATGTACATATTACTATTTGCACTTCCTCTTTGGAATCCTTGTTGTTGCAAGTACCCATCCAACCTTGAATCCAAGATCTATGATCGTACTTGAGCCCATACAAATCTTTCTTCAATATGCAAACATAATCAAGATTGTTAGAACATTGAAATCATTTTGGTTGTTCAATATAGACCTTTTCTTCTACCTATCCTTTCAAGAATGTTGAATTTACATCCATCTGGTATAAATTGAAATTATTGAATGCTGAAAGAGATAATAACATCTTGATTGGCTCCAATATTTCCATCACGTCAAATGTATCTTCAAAGTCTATGCCTTCAACTTGAGCATACCCTTTACACACAAGCCTTGCCTTGTTTTGGATCACTTCGCTATCTTCATTTAGTTTTTTTTTTGAACACCCACTTGGTTTTTTGCATGTTGTGGTTGTGTTGATGATATGTGGTTGTCACTGATGTCAATACTATTAGCATTAACATATTTAAGATTTTATATGTCGAGGATATTGAGAAAATTGTAATAAAATAAGTTGCATATTATTTGTAAAGCAGCGAAGATCAATATGATGAAAAGTTCAGTATGTTGATGGTGAGAAGTTTTAGATTAAAGGGTTTTTTTACGAGTCTATCTAGTTTATCCACCAAAATTTTTAGAGGTGCGCATAGAGATTTGAGCAAGTTATGAGTTTCTATGTTCTGATAGTTATTCTGTTAATGTAATTAGTGTTCCTAGAAGAAGATAATGTGATTATGGTAATCTGAGTTGTTGTGTATGTTCCCGTGGTGTTTTTGGATGTTTCTAGATCATGCTATATCTATGTTGTACATCCGCATTGATTGTTGTGCTCGTGGTTGATAATTTTCTCTTGCATGTTCATATTTTTCATGTTCATGGCCGACAAGGTGATTGAAACATGTTGTGGATCTTCGAGGAAAAATATTTAAAGGGTTTTTTTTTTGAGGACATTCTTTTGGGTCTCTACTATGTTGTGGCTCACCTTGGTAGATTCAAATTAATAATCTTTATTATTTTGGGTCGACAGTTTGCATTCATTCTATTATTTTTTTCAAGCTGACATGAAGCAATGCAATTACTTGTTGTGGATATATATGAACAATTGTTTATCTCATTTGAGACATGCATGATGAAAATTATGTGAGTGTTATGTGTGAATAAAGATTAGATAATTTTAACACAGAGCAGAGTGTGAAGAAGAGAGAAGAAAAGTGAAGAAGTGTTCATGTGCTTAACCAGAACTATAATCAGGCATTAGTAGATGCTACTTTCTCAGTTCAAAATCTTCAGATGGATTTACTCTGAATGTTTCTATAAGACAGTGAGTCTTCCCTTATATTTGAGGAGTGAGCTCTAGGCAGTGTGCTTGAATGCAGGTGCATTCCCATTTATTCTTCTTATACTTTTAACAGAGTATGAACTCATGGATTAACCTCCACCATGGTTTTTCCCTAAAAGGGTTTCCACATAAAAATCTTGGTGTTATGCACGTATTTCTAATGTTTTCTTGATTTATTTTTTCATGGTTATTAATCAGATATGAGAATAAAGGTTAACAAAGTTAATAATTTTGAAATTTTGAGACAACTAATTCACGACCCCCCTTTCATTTGTTTTCCCTTATGTTGCCAACAATTGGTATCATAGTAGGTTCCTTGGAAGAATTTTAACAACTTGAGGTAATCTGGGATGGGGACATATAAGGGGTATGTGCAAGATCATGATGGGCCGAAAAGTGACAATATGTAAGTGATATGATGGCCCATGTGGTTGACGATTTTTTTTTACCCAATCTTCATGAAACTATTGGCACTCTCAAATTTTGCAAATTTGAGATGCCTATTTCATAATTTTTGCTTATGCACTTTCTGAAGTGCACTTGAAGAATCAGTCCTGACTGACCCACTTTGGAGGCTTATAATTTAAAGCCTATTGATTGTCCTGCAAAACCCATTTGCAAACATACTCAGTAAACATATGTGAGCAGGCATGTCAAATTTTAGCTTCCCATGATGAGTTCTGACAGTGTTTCAAAAAGTGAAGCTGGAGGGTTTTTTGCAGATTGTTAGTTCACGAAACAGCTTCCTATTTGAGCTTGGTTTTTGCAACCAGTTTACTGTCATGTAAGAACGAGTGATGTTCCACATTCCCCATATCAACATGATCTCGGATGTCAAGTTGCAGAACCTCATGATATGATTTGTTATTTTTAGCAGATCGAAACCAAATGTAGTTTGTTCTGTTTTGCAGTTGTATTCTTGACAGCCTTTCTGAGTGACCAACTTCGACCGTATATAACTTTTGATCAATGATGTTTCAAAGTAAGTCCTTTTGCACACATGCTCAAAGTATCTAAATGTTCCACCATGTCTGATGGCAGCGTGTCAGGAGTTGATTTATTATTTTTACAAATTAGCAGTCGGGTGTGTTCTAACTGGTTCAGAATAGTTGTTTCAGAAAAGTTTAATCGGGCAACTTCATTGATTAATATCCGATTGCTCGTGATTTGTTTCTTCAATCCATCTTTTACACTATACTTTTGGGTCAAATGACTATGTTCTTGCAAGTTTTTATGTTTCCACAAGGTCATTTGCCCAATTTTTAATGCCGATTCCTAAGTCAACCTAGCCTGTTTTGACCATTTTCCAAATGTGTCAGAAAGCAATTTTTAATGGCGACCCAGTTCACGTTTTCAATTCATGAGCATTCAAAAGGTAGTGTCTCATCAATTTGGAATTGAAGCTTGTTTGAAAATGAATTTTTTTTAGCCGGACTCACATGGAGCCCGACATGCTTTACACAATTATTGCTATGTACAAAAGAGATCAATCGAGAGCAATCAGGAGCAAGGTAAAATGCATCCATCAAGGCATATGAAGGAATCAATGGTGGCAATAGATACTTAATTTGGAAACAAAGGAAAAGGTAATACTGATGTGATTGTATGTGGAAAGCAGGGAACACTACTATGAAAAGAAAAGGGTAGCTCAATGGACTGACTAAAGAGAGGATTCGTCAATTGTTCTATATGTGTATTTTTATATGGAACAAAGGGGTATGGATGACCATCACAACATAAAAGCAATGAGATCACATGGAACACCATAAGTTGCAGAATATACACCAAATGAAATAATTGAATGAGGCATTTAAAGTTTTAAACAAACACGAGAGCTCACTCTAATCTATAAAATGTGTTTCAAGATTATGATTGACAGTTGTTAAACATGGTTAATTAAATGGAGATCATGTAACACTCTATTATAAGGTTAGATGATACTAGTGCATAAATTGGAAGCATTGAAAAGGCATTTAGAAACTTTCAAGCAATGAATCAGTGGCTAGGCACGAGTTGCAAGAGCTCGATGGAAATGTGCAGAGGTCTGTACCAGTCAAAGAAGTAGGCATATGAACTGTTTGACGGATTTCCCAAACACAATGATCTCATGGAATGCAGCCACTGTAGGACTGGCTTAATGAATGAGAATTTATTGAAAGACCTTAGAAACTTTAGATGTAAATGCAATTAGCAGAGGACACCAAACTTCGGGTGCAAACAACAACTTTCTCTTGTCATGCCATGGACGGAGGTAAATTTGTTTAGAACCCAGTAGTGGCATCTTCTCAATTGACACCCTCTACCAGCATTCTCCTATCATGCCTCATGCCTATGCCAATATAGAGGTGTATACATTCATCAAGGCTTGAAGAATGCCATTGCTAGCATACGCACAAAATGTATGATGAAAAGGTTTTAAGGAATTTTCAAGCAAATAAAAAGAGGAGGCGTGGCCTGCAACAAAATGGAGGAGGCTCGATAGAAGGTAAGCATCACCAGTGAGCAAGGAAGCACATGCAGGGAGACCTACACACACGGTAGTAGGGTGAGGATGGCACGGCCTGGTGTGAGGGGAACGAACATGGTAAAGATTGAGGCCCGCATACAAATAGCACATGAGGAGAACCAGTGAGGAGCTCATGTACTAGAATTATGGAAAGCCCACAAAAGTAGGAGACCCGCATAGCATTCAGAAGGGATGATGAAGGGGACCCCATTAGCAAGAGATGAGAGGCTTGCAACATTGGTGGAATGGGCGCGACCCAGCCAGTGGGAGGAGACCTGCAGGTGAAGAGACTCACGGCCAAAGCAGGTGAAGACCAGAGAGGTGCTAGTAGGTGCGAATAGTAGATGGAGAGGGCCTGCGCCTAATGAGGAGCCCACGAATGGTAGAGAGGGCTCGACTCACTGGAGAGTGAAGGATGCCTGCACCTAGGTATGGAGTAGGGATTCAAACAAGAGCTTGCGACCAGTGTGTAGAGGCAAATAAGGTGAAGCCCGCACTAGTACAGGGATGACTGGAAGCATGGAGGAACAAGGAGCCACTATAGCCATGAAAAATGAGCACGGGAGTTGCAAACACTCCAAAAAATGGAGAATTAGGGCATTCTCGTAGACCTCATGAGAATTCCAATGACGTGGGCAAAATTTCTGTGAGGTATGCGATCACGAGAGGAGCCCAAAATTTTAAAATTAAAAATTTTAATTTTTGCATAGTTTTAAAGAACGATGGTGGGTCCCGGGAGAAATTTCAAAGGTATGTGGGGATAAAATTTGAATATTTATCCAAATAGTGCAGAAGGTGAATATGTAAATGGAAATTTGCATTTAGAAGTAAATAATTCTCCCGAGGGTGTAAAATGTAAAATATTTTATAAAATGAAATATTTAAATGAGGTATGGGGTAAAGTATTTAAATATTTTAAATGAAACTGCAGTTAAGTGAAGATATAATATTTTACTCATTAAAGATGAATAAAATAATAAAACAATAATGCAGCATTATAAAGTATGCAACATGTTTTTGCAAAGGGGAAAATCAAAGCAAAGGCAGAAATAGGTTTTCACGGGAATGGAGTGTTTTTGAGTAGCTGGAAAATGAAGAAGAATCTCCACATGGGCAGATTTTCAATTGCTGGGTAATGATGAGCTGAAGCAGTTGGAAGGAATGTGTTTTTGTTGTTGCAAAAAGAGGAGGGAGAGAAGATATTTTGTAGAATTATTAATCAACAGTGAATGAAGATTCTAGATCGTATTTTTGGATCAGTTTTAGGGCTGCCTTCATTCTTCTATATCTGCTCTCATTTTCTCATTGTACAAGGTTCTGACTTTCTGAATTGGACTGGGTAGATAGAGTTTTGTTAAGTCTGAGTTATTTTTGAGTCTAGAAGTTGTAATTTTTGATTTTATAAGAAAATGCAGCCAGTTTGTGCAAATAAATCATGAAATGTGTTTACATTTTCATGAATATCTTCAATTTGTCTCCATACTTGTATAGTTAAATCATATGAATTCAGTAATACAAAGTATTTTGAGTTTATCATCTCAAATTTCATGAGATTGTGTTATTTGTTTATGGGTCTATTTCAAAGAAATGGTTAAATACTGTGAGCAGATAATAGTGATTTCAATTGTGCAGGTTGGATTTGATAAGGATAATTTGATGGATAATAGGAGTGGGATTGTTGGTGTAAGACACTAACAGTTGATGCAAAGCATCAACAATTTTAGATCCACTGGTTGAATGCCATTTGCTGATAAAGTTGTCTTATGTATTTGACTCCATGGCCCAAAATTGGCACTGATTTATCTTGCAGCTTAATGCATCTCAGAAACAATTTTAAATGTAAAATCATTCTTGTTCTTAGTGTGTGGACAATTGTGTCTGTTGTGTTCTCCTTGCTAATTAGTGAAATTCATTCAATAGTTTGCCAATATTGAGTGAGATTTTAGGTTTCTCAGCAATTTTGTGAGAGCATAATCTGTTAAGCAATATCCTATTACTTGTGTGTCTAGATTGTTTGATATTGCTAAAGGGTTACCTCCCTAGGTCTTACAGAGCCTGAAGTGCAGGGGAAATGTGTATCTATTCCATTTCCTATCAGTTGGCCACTAGTGGTTGTAGGTATCCTTGATAGGGGTTGGCTAGCTCTTAGAGATCTACAATCTCTATGTCGATTTTAAAAACCAACAGAATGGTGACTCTGCTGGGGAAGGTTCTAAATCTTCAGTTGCAGACGGTTATGGATTCATACTATTATTTGTCGTTCTAAAAATTTGTTCAAGTGAAGAAGGATTTCAAGGCTAAAGAAGTTGTTGCAGTGAACTTGAACAATTTTGTAATCTATGGTGCTCTGCTGGTGGAAAGGAACTCAGAGAAAATTTTAAATCTGAAATAACTTCATACTGTTGAAGTTTAGTCCTTTTTGAAAAGAGGTGGTGACTCTGTTTGATAGAACCTATTGAAAAATGAAAGAAAGTTCCAGATCTACAAATCTTATCAGTTAGGAAGATAATTTGCAGCAACTGAAAAGTTTCTAGGTATTCTTCACTTTTGGTTTTCAAGAAATATCTATATGAAAACCATGTTTGAACATCTTAGGAAAAACTTGGTTCCCTATTGAGTGTTTAGCACTAAAACAGGGAAAGAATAGTAATACTTCATTTGCATACTTCTGAAATGTAATCTACAGCCTATATTTTGTTGGAGAAGTATGTTTATTCTTGAAATTTTCCTAGTAAATAGATATCATATGTAAATGCATTTGAATCATGCATTCTATTATTCTAAGATTGTGGTGAAAGGTAGAAATAGGGAAAATGAATGATCAATTGTAGAGTTGATATATAAGATTTGAAAAAGGCATATCAAGATGCCTCAATACATGCACCCTAGCATGGGTCCAGATGGAACTATGGTTTGTGATCAGTCCTAGCCAGATTGTCAAAGAGGTATTAGCATTGGAAGGTACAGAGCTATCAATTTCAGTAGCCTTAGTGGTTATCCAAATGACATTCTACCTAAAGTCAGAAATAAGTTACCAAGGTTCATTGGTGATAAGTCAGAATCAACAAACAGACATCTCCAAGAGTTTATAAATTTGATAGATGATTATGAGATTGATTACAAGGATGTGATCATGAGACTATTTGTTCAGTCCTTGAGAAGAGATGCAAGAGAATGGTTCTCTTATTTACCAGCCTCTTCCATTCATTCATGGGAAGAGCTCAAAACAGTGTTCATGGAATAGTTTGGAGAAAGGATTAACCCTATTTTGATAAGGAGAAGGTTCATGAACATGGAGGAAAAGATGAGTTAGTCCCATCTTTTAATCTCAGATTTTCAATGATCATAAGGGAGATCCCAGAGAACATAAGACCAAATGATGCTGAATGTTTGGTCGTAGACTTAGGAGCATTTGACAAAAAGACGAGTTATCTTTTGAGGGATAAAGAGTCTACAACCCTGCATCAAGCATATCAGATGGCTATGGACATTGAGAACAATTTAAGATACTCAATGTTGAAAGGACATAGGGTTGTGAGTGTTGATCATCCTAACACACCTCAGGAAAATAGAACTCATGGAACAAGTTAATAAAAGTGTTTGTCAAGAGGGTAATGATGTTGGTTCTCCAATAACTGTAATCAGTTTACAATCTGCACAAAAGAGTGTATCAGAAAATGAAGACACCTGTTGTGTGAATGAGGACACATGTGCAGATCCTTGCAGCAATAATGAAGAGGAAGATACATGGTATGATGAACAAATGAATATGTATGAAATTTTTCCTTGCAATATCTTGTGTGATGAAGAAATGAAATAGGTACAAGACATCACTCCATGTCATGTTGCAATTAGTGAAGATAATACAATTGTTGATGACATTCTTTCTCAAGTAAGTGAACAAGACATTGAAGATGAAAGTGCAAGTGCTCATTCTAAAGAATCTGAGCATGGTTTGTGCAGTGATAAGCCATCTTGTGATGGGGATACTGATGAAGATCAAAATGATTCCTCTTCTACTAATTATGAATGCCCTTATAATGATGAAGAAGATGATGAACTTGTTTATGCTTTTTCTGCTCATGACTATTTATGTGAAACAGAGATGGAAACAATTTCAGATGTGTGGCATATCACATAATGTAATGAAACTATTGGTTGTTCTAGTTATGAGATCACAAAGAGGGTCCATCTACAGTCCTATGGTTATGATGAATTTGGTAATTTGTTTGATGATAAAAGTGATGATGAGATAATGAATTCATCATTCAATGTGTTAGAACCATGTAATCCTAATTACAATATTACCAAGGTTAAAAATCATGCTGGTTTTTCTTATGCTGGCCATACTAGCTTGAATCAAGTAGACCTAAAAATTTTTATATCAGATGAGGATGATGTTAGTATGCAAGATGTGGAGGACATGGTTTCACTCCCAGATTATGTGGATATGGCAAAAATGTCAGATGTATGTATTGAACAATCTAAGAATGGGAACAATATTGAAGATGTGTCTACCTACTCTCCTAGTGATTGCACTATTTTTGAGTGCAATGAAAACTTGAAGGATTTAGACATTCATGCTGAGGAGGCTGAGACTCCTATTTTAGAAATGAATATAATGGAGAATCCATTGTTTGATGAGCCTCCATCTTCATTGGAGATGAGAAATGATGAAACATATTGGTGGAGAAATAATCCACTCTTTGCTGAGAGTTCCAATGATGCATTTCACACATGGTTGGAATGTGGTCTTGAGCAAACAAGTGAACAATTTGATGAACTCCTTGAGGGCACCTCTTATGACTGTTTTACATTTAAAACAGAAGTTGTAGGTAAGGTTGAACATCATGATTCCAGTTACTTGGAGGAATTTGAAATTTTTCAATTTCCAGTTCAGCTGGAAGGTATCTTTGAAGAACATGACAATGAGATGAATAACATGAAATGTTATTTTCAATCTGAGCATATTACATATGATGAATGTAACACATATATGTCGTGTGATGATGGAAGTTGCAATTTGTGAATGATTATACAATGAAGAATGACAAAGATTGTAGTGGCAGTGTTTGTAATCAGGCAAATTTTAGTGGTCACCACATTTTTCTGCTTATAAGAAAGTCGCATATATTGTTTTGGTTTCATAGATGCAAGCATGATTTGAGAGAGATCAAATCTTTTTATAAATTGGTGTTTGACAGAGGTAAATGTTGATCCCCATTTTTTCATTTAGTGACCTGGGGTCATCAGATGAAATTGAAAAATAAAGTTGCATAGGGGAGCAGTTTGAGGGTACCTGTCAGACTCAGGTTTTGGTCTACTCTCCCTAGAGATATGGAATCTTGCTATACCCACAGGGGGCATACATCCCCAGTCAGAGCCATTGTTGGCACTCTCAAATTTTGCAAATTTGAGATGCCTATTTCAGAATTTTTGCTTATGCACTTTCTGAAGTGCACCTGAAGAATCAGTCTTGACTGACCCACTTTGGAGGCTTATAATTTAAAGCCTATTGATTGTCATGCAAAACCCATTTGCAGACATACTCAGTAGACATATGTGAGTAGGAATGTCAAATTTTAGCTTCCCATGATGAGTTTTGATAGCATTTCAAAAAGTGAAGTTAGAGGGTTTTTTACATTGTTATGTTGTTTGCAGATTGTTAGTTCACGAAACAGCTTCTTGTTTGAGCTTGGTTTTTGCAACTAGTTTACTGTCATGTTAGAACGAGTGATGTTACACATTCCCCATATCAACATGATCTTAGATGTCAAGTTGCAGAACCTCATGATTTGATTTTTTATCTTTAGCAGATCAAAACCAAATGCAGTTTGTTCTGTTTTGCAGTTGTATTCCTGACAGCCTTTCTGAGTGGCCAACTTCGACCGTAAATAAATTTTGATTGGTGATGTTTCAAAGTAATTCATTTTATACACATGCTTAGGGTATCTAAATGTTCCACCATGTTTGATGGCAGCTCGTCAGGAGTTGATTTGTTATTTTTACAAATTAGCAGTCGGGTATGTTCTAACTGGTTCAGAACAGTTGTTTCAGAAAAGTTTAATCGGGCAACTTCGCCGATTAATATCCTGTTGCTCATGATTTGTTTCTTTGATCCATCTTTTGCACTATAATTTTGAGTCAAATGAGTATGTGCTTCCAATTTTTTATGTTTCCACGAGGTCGTTTGCACAATTTTTAAGGTCGATTCTTTAGTCAACCTAGCCTGTTTTGACCATTTTCCAAATCTGTCAGAACGCAGTTTTTAATGGCGACCCAGTTCACATTTTCAATTCACGGGAATTCAAAAGGCAATGTCTCATCAATTTGGACTTGAAGCTTGTTTGAAAATGAAATTTTTTTAGCCGGACTCACATGGAGCCCGACATGCTTTACACAATTATTGCTATGTACAAAAGAGATCAATCGAGAGCAATCAGGAGCAAGGTAAAATGCATCCATCAAGGCATATGAAGGAATCAATGGTGGCAATAGATACTTAATTTGGAAACAAAGGAAAAGGTAATACTGATGTGATTGTATGTGGAAAGCAGGGAACACTACTATGAAAAGAAAAGGGTAGCTCAATGGACTGACTAAAGAGAGGATTCGTCAATTGTTCTATATGTGTATTTTTATATGGAACAAAGGGGTATGGATGACCATCACAACATAAAAGCAATGAGATCACATGGAACACCATAAGTTGCAGAATATACACCAAATGAAATAATTGAATGAGGCATTTAAAGTTTTAAACAAACACGAGAGCTCACTCTAATCTATAAAATGTGTTTCAAGATTATGATTGACAGTTGTTAAACATGGTTAATTAAATGGAGATCATGTAACACTCTATTATAAGGTTAGATGATACTAGTGCATAAATTGGAAGCATTGAAAAGGCATTTAGAAACTTTCAAGCAATGAATCAGTGGCTAGGCACGAGTTGCAAGAGCTCGATGGAAATGTGCAGAGGTCTGTACCAGTCAAAGAAGTAGGCATATGAACTGTTTGACGGATTTCCCAAACACAATGATCTCATGGAATGCAGCCACTGTAGGACTGGCTTAATGAATGAGAATTTATTGAAAGACCTTAGAAACTTTAGATGTAAATGCAATTAGCAGAGGACACCAAACTTCGGGTGCAAACAACAACTTTCTCTTGTCATGCCATGGACGGAGGTAAATTTGTTTAGAACCCAGTAGTGGCATCTTCTCAATTGACACCCTCTACCAGCATTCTCCTATCATGCCTCATGCCTATGCCAATATAGAGGTGTATACATTCATCAAGGCTTGAAGAATGCCATTGCTAGCATACGCACAAAATGTATGATGAAAAGGTTTTAAGGAATTTTCAAGCAAATAAAAAGAGGAGGCGTGGCCTGCAACAAAATGGAGGAGGCTCGATAGAAGGTAAGCATCACCAGTGAGCAAGGAAGCACATGCAGGGAGACCTACACACACGGTAGTAGGGTGAGGATGGCACGACCTGGTGTGAGGGGAACGAACATGGTAAAGATTGAGGCCCGCATATAGATAGCACACGAGGAGAACCAGTGAGGAGCTCACGTACTAGAATTATGGAAAGCCCACAAAAGTAGGAGACCCGCATAGCATTCAGAAGGGATGATGAAGGGGACCCCGTCAGCAAGAGAAGAGAGGCCTGCAACATTGGTGGAATGGGCACGACCCAACTAGTGGGAGGAGACCCACGGGTGAAGAGGCTCATGGCCAGAGTAGGGGAAGACCAGAGAGATGCTAGTAGGTGCGAACAATAGATGGAGAGGGCCCGCGCCTGATGAGGAGCCCATGAATGATAGAGAGGGCTCGACTCACTGGAGAGTGAAGGATGCCCGCACCTAGGTATGGAGCAGGGATTCAAACAAGAGCCCGTGACCGGTCTGTAGAAGCAAATAAGGTGAAGCCCGCGCCAGTACAGGGATGACTGGCAGAATGGAGGAACAAGGAGCCGCCATAGCCATGAAAAATGAGCATAGGAGTTGCAAACACTCCAAAAAACGGAGAAAATGACATGGGCAAAATATATGCGGGGTATGCGATCACGGGAGGAGCCCAAAATTTTAAAATTTAAAATTTAAATTTTTGCATAGTTGTAAAGAAAGATGGTGGGTCCCAAGAGAAATTTCAAAGGTATGTGGGGATAAAATTTGAATATTTACCCAAATAGTGCAAAAGGTGAATATGTAAATGGAAATTTGCATTTAGAAGTAAATAATTCACTCGAGGGTGTAAAATGTAAAGTATTTCATAAAATGAAATATTTAAATGAGGCATTGGGTAAAGTATTTAGATATTTTAAATGAAACTACAGTTAAGTGAAGATGTAATATTTTATTCATTAAAGATGAATAAAATAATAAAACAATAATGCAGCATTATAAAGTATGCAACATGTTTTTGCAAAGGGGAAAATCAAAGCAAAGGCAGAAACAGGTTTTCATAGGAATGGAGTGTTTTTGAGTAGCTGAAAAATGAAGAAGAATCTGCACATGGGTAGATTTTCAATTGCTGGGTAATGATGAGCTGAAGCAGTTGGAAGGAATATGTTTTTGTTGTTGCAAAAAGAGGAAGAGGAGAAGATATTTTGCAGAATTATTGATCAACAGTGAATGAAGATTCTAGATGGCATTTTCAGATCAGTTTTAGGGCTGCCTTCATTCTTCTATATTTAATCTCATTTTCTCATTGTACAGGGTTTTGATTTTCTATATTAGACTGGGTAGATAGATTTTTATTAAGTCTAAGTTATTTTTGAGTCTAGAAGTTATAATTTTTGATTTTATAAGCAAATACAACCAGTTTGTGCAAATAAATCATGAAATGTGTTTACATTTTCATGAATATCTTCAATTTGTCTCCATAATTGTATTGTTAAATCATATGAATTCAGTAATACAAAGTATTTTGAGTTTATCATCTCAAATTTCATGAGATTGTGTTATTTGTTTATGGGTCTATTTCAAAGAAATGGTTAAATACTGTGAGTAGATAATAGTGATTTCAAGTGTGTAGGTTGGATTTGATAAGGAGAATTTAATGGATAATAGGAGTGGGATTGTTGGTGTAAGACACTAACAGTTGATGCAAAGCATCAACAATTTTAGATCCACTGGTTGAATGTCGTTTGTTGATAAAGTTGTCTTATGTATTTGATTCCATGGCCCAAAATTGGCACTGATTTATCTTGCAGCTTAATGCATCTCAGAAATTTTTTTAAATGTACAATCATTCTTGTTCCTAGTGTGTGGAAAGTTGTGTCTATCGTGTTCTCCTTGCTGATTAGTGAAATTCATTCAATAGTTTGCCAATATTGAGTGAGATTTTAGGTTTCTCAGCAATTCTGTGAGAGCATAATCTATTAAGCAATATCTTGTTACTTGTGTGTCTAGATTGTTTGATATTGCTAAAGGGTTACCCCCCAAGGTCTTACAAAGCCTGAACTGCAAGGGAAATGTGTATCTATTCCATTTCCTGTTAGTTGGCCATTAGTGGTTGTAGGTATCCTTGATAGGGGTTGGCTACCTCTTAGAGATCTGCAATCTCTATGTGGATTTTAAACACCAACAGAAATGAAAAGGATTTTTAAAGGAGATTCTCAACTTTCCACCAATATAAATTATGCTTTACTTTGAATTTAATAAATAATTATTATTCATTTTCTATTTAAATTACAACTAAAGTTCTAATTGATAGGTTGGTTAAAAAAATCTGTAGATTTTAAACGATATCACAATTTTTGAATCTAAAACATGTGTCACATTTTGTGCTTTGCATACTATATATAGGATTAAAAAAATAAAATTTAATTTCATGAATTTTTTACCAAGTTAAGGCGGTAAGAAATACAAGTTTTTATATTTTATAAAAGTTGTAATAAAAAATTTATAATTAATTATTTACTTGGAAAAAATTACAAAAAATATGAATCACATCGAGACATGAGTCCTCTACTTATATCTAAAATATTTTCATTTTATTGTGGTTAGGGTGGTCAAACAGACACCTACTTCTTATTTTTTCCCTAAAATTTATGTACTACTGCATTGAAATTTAAAATTTTCACCAAATAGATTTTTATTTTTTTTAAATAAACCTAGTAGTTTAGAAACTACATTCAATTTGCTACAAATTCTATTCTTACATATTTATGAAATAATATAGATAACTTATTCAAATTTTTACGTCAAGTTGCCTAACTCTGATTTTTTGAAGTTATATTTTCACTTAAGGGCCTATTTTTTCCATGATGATCCTGCACATACCTTAAGAAGGGTAGTCTAATATTTGATTGAAAAAACTATTCTCTATGGAAGACTCGAATGGAGTGTCATCTGAGATGCATGGTGAATCTTACTAGAACAATACAAGTAATAGGTATTGTATTCCTCAAAGTTGTCCTACTACTACTGCTGAGATTAGGGATGATGAATACAATGTCAGGGCTAAGGAAGCATTGTTGAATGCTTTGACTAATTCTGAGATGACGAATGTTATGGATCTGAAGACTACTTATGAGATCTGGAAAAATTTGGAAACCTTATATGAAGGTAATGCTAATGTGAATATTGCTAAGCTACAGAGTCTAAAATGGAAATATGAATTGTTGAAAATGGGTGATGATGAGAATATCACTACTTTCATGCAAAGAGTGAATGAACTTGTGTGTGGTATCAAATGTGCTGGTGGATAGTTATATGAATCAAATATTGTTGCTAAAGCTCTTAGATCCTTGCCTACTACATACAAAGTCAAAGCTACAACTATTGAGGAGCTTCAAACTATGAAAAATATAGCTAAAGATACATTGATTGGTAAAATTACTGCTTTTGAGTTGAGTGAATTCGATGATGTGCTTCATAAGATAGAATTTGGATTCAAAGCTACTACCTTAGGGAGAGACAAGCAAATATATGATCTAGGTGAAATTTCTTCTAGAAAGGTATTCAAGTATAAGGAATAAATGAGATAGATTGAAGAAGAAGAAAGAGAATTGGACGAGCTTGAAGCACTTATTATCAAAAGAAGAGCCAAAGGAGAAGGTAAGTATAAAGGAAAGTTTCCTATTAAATGTTTTTCCTACAACAAGATAGGTCATTTTGCATCAAGGTGTTTGAAAAGAGTCCCTAAGAAAAGACATAATAAGCCTAGATTTCAAAAGAAGTGTTATTATGTTGTTGATGAAGGTGTGCCAGATGATGAATTTGATAAAGGGAATGTAAGTGAAGATGAGTTTGTGTTTATTGCTATCAAGGAAAATAAACCTATGTCTACTAAATTTGCTAGTTGTACAAATGTTGAGAAAGACCTAGTTGCTTGAGTTGAAGAAAAGGACGAATGGGTAATTGACAATGGATGTTCACATCACATGATAGGTGATAAAAGAAAATTTATGAGGCTGGAAAAGTATGATGGTGGTGTTGTAATGTTTGGTGATAACAATGGTGGTATAATCCTTGATAGAGGATGTATTTCTTTTGATGGTAAGCATAATACTAATGATGTTATTTATGTTGAATTTTTGAAGAATAATATTTTAAGTGTCAGACAGATGGTTGATAAGGGATTCAATCCTCAATTTAAGGATGTAAAATGTAGATTATTAGGAAGTTCTAGAAATGTGATTTCTTTAAGTACAAAAATAAAAGGTAATATTTTTCACCTGAATGCTTCTAGTAATTTTTTTTTGATTTCTCAAGTTGATGAAAGTTGGTTGTGGCATAGGAGAATGTGTCATGTAGACTTTGATAGTATTATCAAGATATGTTCTACTTAGGTAGTGAGAGATCTTCCTAAGTTGGTGAAACCCTCTAATGCCATATGCAAGGAATGTCAGTTAGGAAAGAAAACTAGAATTTCATTTTGAAGCAAACAACATTGTTCAAATGAATTGTTGGAGCTTGTGCATACTGACTTATGTGGTCCTTCTAGAATCATAAGTTTGCAAGGTTACAAGTATTTCATGTTGCTTATTGATGACTCTTCTAGGATGATGTGGGTTACTTTCTTAAGGGAGAAATTTGAATCTCTAGAGAAGTTCAATATTTCCAAGGTTGTGGTTGAGATAGAGACAAATATGAAGATTAAATTTCTAAGATCAGATAGAGGTGGTGAATTCACTTCCGGTGAGTTTAATTATTTTGTGAAGTGCATGGGATAAAGAGATAATTATCTACACTATGGACCCCCTGGAAAAATGGAATTGTGGAAAGGAAGAAAAGGAAAGTTCAAGATGCTAATAGAACTATGATGCTGGAAAGAAATTTTCCTCATATCTATTGGAAATAAGTTGTGAGTACTATTGTTTATATCCTCAATTGGGTACAAATCAAAGGTGATATTGGTAAGACCCCTTTTGATCTATGGTTTGGTCATAAGCCTACTATTAGATATTTCAAAATCTTTGGGAGTAAATGCTACAACAAAAGAGACAAAGATATAGGAAAGTTTGATGCTAGAAACTTGATGAAAGATTCTCTCTTGGTTATTCTACTAAGAGCAAGGCCTACTGGTTCTACAACAAGAGACTGAAGAAAATGGTTGAAAGTGAAAATGTTAAGGTTGATGAAGATATTGCTAGACCGTCCAGAACTTGAGGATATGATTTTGATGATTAGAATGATAGTACAAACAAAGGTTGGACCTCAAATCAAGTTTAGATCATTCTGGTGGATCAAGAAGATCAAGAGGAAGGAGAAACTAGTGAAATTATAGAAGAGAGATCACAAGAGCCTGAAATTCAAGAAAAACCAAGACTCTAAGGTATGTGAGATTAAATAATTCAAAAAACTAGATTATAGGTGATAAGAACAAAGGTGTCCAAACTAGGAAAATAATTTCTTAAAAAATACTATTTGATGTCAAAGACTGAGCCAAGTAATGTAAATGAAGCATGCAAAGATAAACATTTGATTGAAGCAATGAAATAAATTGAGATGAATAATACATGTATTCTTTTTCCTATCTACCTAAGGATAAAAATATAATTGGAACTAAATGGTTCTTTAGAAACAAACTGAATGAGCAAGGTGAAGTTATTAGAAACAAAGAGAGATTGGTATGTAAAGGATATTCTTATATGGAAGGAATTGACTTTGAAGAGACTTTTTCCCCTATTACTAGAATTGAAGTTGTGAGACTATCTCTTGCTTATGCTACTTTCAAAAACTTCAAGGTTTATCAGATGGATGTCAAGTCAACATTTCTAAATGGTGAATTGGAAGAAGTGTACATTGAGCAACCTAATGGATTTCAATTGACTGATCATGGAGATATGATGTGTTGGTTGAAGAAAGAATTGTATGGACTCAAGCAAGCCCCTAGAGCTTGGTATGCTAGATTGGAAAAATATTTACTGAAGCTTGGATTTAACAAAGGTATTGATGATAGTAATTTGTATTTCAAGATTGATGATGATTCTCTAAAGGAAAATAAGACTATATACAAATCAATGATTGGTGGATTGATTTATTTGACTCAAAATAGACCTGATATCAAGAATTTTATATGTATTGTTGCAATATTTCAAGTCTATCCTAAGAAATATCATGTGACTGCTATAAAAAGAATTTCTAGATACTTGAAGGGAATAGTTGATTTTGGCCTGTGGTATCCTAAAGATTATGATCTTACTTTAAGTTCCTTTACTGATGTTGATTGGGCAGGAGATGTGAATGAAAATAAAACTACCAGTGGTGGATTATTTTTCTTGGGAAAGAGGTTGATTTCATGTTTAAGTAAAAAGAAGAACACAATTTCTTTGTCTACTGCAAAGGAAAAATACATTGATGCTGCTAACAATTGTACTCAAGTATTATGGATCAATCGGATGTTGAAAGATATTAGAGTTGTGTATGATAAAAATATTGCTATATTCTATGATAACTCAAGTGTAATTAAAATTTCTAATAATCTGGTGTTACATTCAAAGACCAAGCATATATCTATCAACTACCACTTTTTGAGAGACAAGGTGAGTGATAAGGAAGTCATATTGGAGTATGTGCCTACTAAGGAACAAATTGTATACATATTTACTAAGAAATTGCCTAAGGATACTTTTGAGAATCTCAGAGGGAAGTTAGGGGTGATTACCCCTCCTAATGAGAACTAAGATGAAATACATTGCATCAGTATGAGCATTTCATAGTCATATCTTGATTCAGATTGGTGTTTTTGTGGCTGCTACTCAGAGGGAGTAGTCAGATGATTCAAATATGTCGTTCAGAGCTTGTGTATCTTTGTCACTGATTTCACAGGGGGAGAAGAGTCATGTGAAAAACTATTAAATAATCAAGGATGAGAAGAGCAATGTGAAAATTTGCAAGAAGAAGTCATGAGAGAAGTCAGAACCTAAGGGGGAGTAAGTATTGGAGTTATTTGCATTAATGGTGATTTTCACATCATGTTTTGCCATCAATTCCAAAGGGGGAGATTGTTGGATTTTGTGGTTTTGTTTTTTATATGTGGTTTTCATTGATTTCAACACTATTAGCATTAACATCTTTAAGACTGTATATATCGAGGATATTGAGAAAATTGTAATAAAATAAGTTGCAGATTATCTATGAAGCAATGAAGATCATTATGATGAAAATTTTAGTATGTTGATGGTGAGAAGTTTTGGATTAAAGGGTTTCTTTACAAGTATATCTATTTTATCCACTGAAATTTTCAGAGGTGGGCACGAATATTTGAGCAAGCTGATTTTTTGTGTTCCAATAATTATTTTGTTATTGTAACTAGTGTTCCTGGAAGAAGATAATGTGATTTAAGTAATATAAGTTATTGCATATGTTCCTATGGTTTTTTTGGATGTTTCTAGATCATGCTATATCTATGTTTCACGTCCACATTGATTGGTGTGCTCACGGTTGATGATTTTCTCTTGCGTGTTCATGTTTTTCATGTTCATGGCCAATAGGGTGATTGAAGCATGTTGTGGATCTTTGAGGAAAAATATTTGAAGGTTTTTTATTTTTGAGGATATTGTTTTGGGTCTCTACTATGTTGTGGCTGACCTTGGTAGATTCACATTAATAATCTTTATTGTTTTGGGCCGACAGTTTGCATTCATTCTATTATTTTTTTCAAGTTGACATCAAGAAATGCAATTACTTATTGTGGATATATATGAATGATTTTTTATCTCATTTGAGACATGCATGATGCATTTTGTGCAAGTTATATGTGTCAATAAATATCAGATCATTCGTAGGTAGAGTAGAGTGTGAAGAAGAGAGAAGAAAAGTAAACAAGTGTTCATGTGCTTAACTGAAACTGTAATAAGGCATTAGTAGATCCTACTTTCTCAGTTCAAAATCTTCATATGGATTTAATCTAAATGTTTATGTAAGATAGTGAGTCTTCTCTTGTATCTGAATAGTGAGCTCTAGGAAGTGTACCTAAATGCATGTGAAAATTCTATTTTCTCAGTTCAAGATACTGTAAAGCAGTGAGTCTTTCGTTGATCAGTAAGCCTTTTTGTATTTGAGCAGTGAGCTCTAGGCAGCGTGCCTAAATTCATGTGCATTCCCCATTTCTCTATACTTTTAACGGAGTATAAATTTTTGGATTAACCTCCATCATGGTTTTTCCCCTAACAGGATTTCCATGCAAAAATATTGGTGTTATTTGTATTTATGATGTGTTGCTAGTTTATGCTTTCATGGTTATTAATCACATTTGATAATAAGGGTTAACAAATTTAATACGTTTGAAATTATATGACAATTGATTCACCCCCCGCTAAGTTGTTTTCCCTTGTGTTTCCAACATGGTTTTGATCACATTTTATCTTTAGGTCTTGGGACAAGTTCCCAAGTTTCATTCTTCATGATTTAATTTAGTTCCTCTTGCATATCATCTACCCAACCTTTCTTGTTTCTTGTTTCATTGTATGAATTAGGTTTTCTATATTGGCAGTAATACAAAGTGTACTTGCTCCATTGATCACTCAATTTTATTTTTGGTTTTAAAACGTATTGTATTTTTCACATATGATGTGATCTATAGACTGATTTTTTTGACCAAAATTTGCTAGAGTTTTTGGAACAATTTCTAAATTTTCAATGCTTCTATGAATTGGTTCTCCCTCTCATACTTTTAATTTCAACTACCCACTTCAATATTTTGTTATAACATATGAAAGATTTATTTCTTAAATAATATTCCAAGGAAAATAACTTCATCTAATCTGTAATCAAACTCATCCAAATTTTCTTCATCTCTCTTGATGTATCACTTGCTCCCAAATATTTGGTGCAAGGCAGCTAATTCTTCATGTTAAAAGGTGGTCAAGTGTTAATTTTTGTTTAGTTTTGTGTTATTATTGTATAATAAGTTCTTTTAACACCATTTTTTTTGTTTTTGAGCCATGTGGGGTTAGTTTCTTAAAAGATGTCAATTTTGTAAAAAGAATTTTGCATTTTTGGGTTTTAGGGAAGTTGAACGGTCAAGCTTTGGTTTTTGGTGGTAAAATGGTTGGATATTATTTTAAATGTTTAAATACACCATTTAATGTTTGAAACAAGGTTCTATCTATTGTATTGAAGATTAAACATCAATAAAACTCAAATTTCTATGTTTTTAAGATCTAAATTTCTACTACAATGACTTTTATGGCCTGGAAGTAAAAAAAATATAGTGTTACTTGATGGATAAATTGAAATCCTTATTCTTTTTATTTTTGTTTCATCTGATTTCATCAAATTTTGAGCAAGTTAGAGAAGTTTTTCTGAAAACTATCTAAAAACCTAGTTTGGGGTTGGTTTGAGGCAAGAAAGATGAGTTTCTCTCCATTCCACCAATGAATTGGCCTAAAACTTGTTGGAATAGATGTATTTAGGTTGATTTTAATTTTCATATTTTTTTAGGAATAGAGGAAGGCATTGTGAGCAAGTTTGTTGATGCCCTAAGTTGAAAACCTCATGATTTTGGGCATAGAATGTGTATAGGAGTTAGAGTTTGATAAAAAACCCTTGGGAAATGGTTGGTGGTGGTTGAAATTTCTAGGGAAGAAATTATTTAACATTTTTTATCCATTGGTATGCATATTTATGGTCTAGGTTTTTAAAACCTTGTTGTGAGCCATTCAAACAAGCCTAATTAACCCTCATTCAAGCATATCAACAAATTTTTGACCTTTATGTTTCAAAACAATCCCACTTACAATTGAGATATGTTTCTAAAGGGGAAAAAAATTATCTAAATATGTTTTTATATTATGGGTTTGAGGTCTTTCAAGAAATTTATGTCAAAAAAACTCCTTTTACAAAAGCCCATCATTTGATGCTTTGAATCTTGAAGGTTTGCTTCAATGGAATATTTTCAAGATTAACCACCCCTCATCAACATCAAATTGGTATTAGGTCATAGGTAGTTCTGTAAAAGGGAAAGTTTGAAGTGAAAAAGTGAATAAGATGCCTCCAAAGGGTAACACTATGGTGAGGAAAATGAATTAAATTGAAGAGAAGAGTGCAAGAGAGATTAGGAGATTGAAGGAAATCCAAGATAGGAGGATAGAAAGGCTTGAGGCTATTGAAATAGATTAGAGGAGAGGTATGGTCATGGGTGATGTGTGTGACCATGAAGAAGAAGGGGAAGAGGAGAATCTCCAAGCAAAAGAAGATGAAGAGTTGGATCCTCATGAGCAGAAGATGGCCAAGCTACTAAGAGTAGTCAAAGAAGATAAAGATAAAGTTAAGATTGATTTAATACCAATGTATGGAAGTAACTTGAATGATGAAGATATTTTTGAATGGATTGAAGCATTTGATAATTATTTTGAATGTACAGATGTACCTGAGGAACAAAGGGTCAAGATAGCAAAACCAAAATTGAAGGGTCATGCTCTATTATGGCGAGACTATGAGAAAAATGAAAGAAGGAAGAAAGGAAAGTCAAAAATTGTGTCTTGGTATAGAATAGTGGCCAAGCTTAAGGGTAAGTTCTTACCGGTTGATTATGCAATTCAATTGTACAAGAAACTTCAAGTTTGAAATAAAGAGAGATGGATGTTAAATCCTACATTGATGAGTTTTATAAGCTAAGTATAAGAGAAACTTGCATGGAGGATGATGTGGAGAAGGTGGGTAGATATCTTAGTGGGTTAAGATTCAACATTCAAGATGAGTTAACTTTGAAAAATCTAGGAACATTTGAGGAATGCTATCAAATGGAAATTAGGGATGAAGTAAAGATAAAGAGAAGGCAAGACAAGTCAAATAGAGGTAGATGAAGAATTTCTAGAGGAAGAGGATCAAGTTATAACCCAAGGTATCCATATGAGAACCAAGAAGATATAAAAAAATGTTGGAAACAAAAGGGAAGAAAACTTAGAGGGGGGGTGAATAATTTGTCACAAAATTTCAAACTTATTAAATTTTTTAACCCTTATTCTCATATCTGATTAGTAACCATGAAATAATAAATCAACAACACATCAAAAACACACATAACACAAAGATTTTTGTGTGGAAACCCTATTATGGGAAAAACCACGGTGGAGGTTAATCCACAAGTTTATACGTTGTTAAAAGTATAGAGAAATGGGGAATGCACATGCATTTAGGCACACTGTCTAGAGCTCGCTACTCAAATACAAAAAAGCTTACTACCCAAGGGAAGACTCACTGCCTTACAGTAATATTCTTATCAAATCTATCTGAAAGATCTTGAACTGATAAAATAGCATTTGCTAATGCATGATTAGAGTTCCAGTTAAGCACATGAATATTTCTTCACTCTTCTTAAATCTTCTCTAGTCTTCTTCACACTCTGCTCTACCTCTGAAATATTTAGAACAACGATAACTTTAAGAAACCCCCCCCTCAGCAAAGGTGTAAAATCCTGCTGAATCTTTCCTTTTATTTGAAAAATATATTAATTTTCCTTAGCGAATCTTCTACACATTATTCAAAAATTTGTAAAATCCTAGCGAATCTTAACGGATAATTGGTAAAAAAAAATAATCACATTGGTGAATCCTAGTGAATAATCACTAAAACAGTTCATTAAAATGGCAAATCTCTCCTTTAAAAATTTGCATACTTGGTAGGCGTAGTTCCCCCATATATATATATATATATATATATATATATATATATATGAAGTAGGGGCTCGAAGGTGACAGCCACCGGCGGGGTCAAGGGGAAGCGCCCCTTGCGGGGGTCAAGAGGGAAGAGCCCCCTTGTGGGGGTTGAGGGGACAATGCATAAATTCACTATTGAAAATGCATTGGAGCACACACAGATCAAGTGTTTTTAAAAAATATCACTTGAAAATCGGACAACTACAAGTTCATTCTGTGAGCGAATATCGGCATGAGTGAACATCATCGGTGGGACACTTAGGGATGTGCTACCGATACAATGATACAAATCTTTGATCAGATGCCTTTCTGGGAGCTCTGCATGAATATTGTAGATTCCCTTCATGATTCTTCCGAATTACACAAGTGATGTACCTGTGCCTTGGTGGACCCCAGGTGGAGTATGAAAGCCTTATCGGTGTGATTTAAAATCATTGGTGGGACAGTTAGGGATGTCTCGCATACAACAATTTAATATGCACTTAGTGAATTCGGTGACTTTATATACACGTTCCTTTTAAAAAGTTTGTTGAGTCCCGAAATTTGTTTTGGGCCACATGATCAAATCTAATCGTGTGGCCCAAAACAAATTTCAGGCCTCAACAACCTTTTTAAAAGGTACATGCAAATAAATTCATGGAATTCACTTGTAGCCATTTGATTAAAAAGCTAATCGATGACAATAAATAATAAAACTATTAAAGGCTAAAATATCCCTAAAATGAAATGGTAAATTATTATTAGTGGCGAATATACCATAAAAATTCATTGTAAGAATATAAAATTACTGGTGAATATAAGTAATATTTGTAATTATAGTATAAACTACTGGCGAATCAAATCCGATGATGTGTCGTTTAAAAAATAATACATTGGTGAATTAATCGAGACAATTTTTATTTTTTTTAAACCTGGCGATTTGGCATCCTTTCTAGCCTGTATTATTCACCATTTTTGGAGGTCCCAATTTCAAATATTCGCCAATTGGTGAAGATTCACCCCTAAAGTTATCCCTGATTTAGAACATTATTCATGCACTCAAACTTTCTCACTCAATCACATTCATATTCAAATGAAGAAACAATCACTTATATATATCTACAACAAGGAATTACATCACTACATGTCGACCCAAAATAATAAATCTTATTAGTGAAAATCTACCAAGGTCAGCCACAACATAGTGGGGACCCAAAAATATGTCCTCAAACACAGAACACCTTCAAGAATTATTCCTCAAAGATCTACAACATGCTACAAACACCCTATCAGCTATGGACATGAAAAAAATGAACAAGCAAGATAAAATCATCAATCACGAGCACAATGATCAATGCAGATGTGTAACACGGATAGATCACAATCTAGAAACATCCAAAAACACCACAGGAGCATATACAACAATTCAGATTACTAGAATCACATTATCTTCTTCCAGGAACATCGACTATAGTAACATAATAACTGTCGGAACACACAAACTCATAACTTGCTCAAATCCTCATGTGCAACTTTTAAAATTTTGCTGGATAAACTAGATACAATTGAAAACAAACCCTTTAATCCAAAACTAATCACCATGAACATACTGAAATTTCCATCATACTGATCTTCATTGCTCCATAAACCTACAACATATTTTATTATAATTTTCTCAATATCCTCAACATATAAAGTCTTAAAGACATTAATGATAATATTTTTGATATCAATGATAACCACATATAAGCAATATAACCAAAAAATACAACAATCTCCCCCTTTTAAATTCATGGCAACACATTATGTGAAAGACACCATCAACACAACTAATTTCAACACTTACTCCCCCTTAGATTCTGACTCTTTTCTCCCTAGATAGTTCCTAATTTTTCACATTTCTCTTCTCCCCCTTTGACATAAATGGAAAAGGTACACAAGCTATAAAACACATATCTCAATCATTTGACTAATCCCCCTAAGTAGCAACCACCACAACATAAATCTGAATCAAGATATGACTATGAAATGCATGGACTGATGCAATACAATGCATCTTAGTTATGATTCTAGGAGGGTTAATCACCCCTAGCTTTCCTCTAAGATACTCAAAATTATCCTTAGGCAAAGAATTGGTAAATATGTCTACAATATGTTCCTTAGTAGGCACATACTCCAATCTGACTTCCTTTCCACTCACCTTCTCTCTCAAAAAGTGAAACTTGATAGATATATGCTTGGTCTTTGAATGCAGCACCAGTTCTTAGAAATATTAATTGCACTTGAATTATCACATAATATAACAATAGGCTCATCATACATAACTCTGATATCTTTCAATATCCACTTCATCCACAATACTTGAGTACAATTATTAGTAGAATCAATGTATTCTTCCTCTGTAGTAGACAAAGAAATGGCATTCTAATTTTTACTTA
The DNA here is from genome assembly GCA_007115665.2 of Sequoiadendron giganteum. NCBI lineage: Eukaryota > Viridiplantae > Streptophyta > Pinopsida > Cupressales > Cupressaceae > Sequoiadendron > Sequoiadendron giganteum. Next base: position 616,508,701 of record CM021108.1, read on the forward strand.
ACCATGAAATCAACTTATTTCCCAAGAAAAATGCACCACCACTAGTAATTTTCTTATCATTCACATCTCCTGCCCAATCAACATTAGTAAAGACACTCAAAGTAAGATCATCATCTTTAGGATACCACAGGCCAAAATCAATTGTTCCCTTCAAGTATCTAGAAAGTTCTCTTCACAACAGTCACATGAGATTCCTTAGGATTGGCTTGAAATATTACAACAATACAGACAAAATTCATGATGTCAGGTCTAGTCTGAGTCAGATAAAGTAATCCAATAATCATTGACTTGTGTCTAATCTGATTTTCCTTTAGAGAATCATCATCTGTTGTCAACTTACATCTTGTCAGCATGGGTGTACCATCTAGCTTTGAATCTTCCATACCAAATTTCTTTAGCAATTATTTCACGTACTTGGACTAAGATATAAAGATCCATTTATCTAACTAAGAAATTTTTAATCCCAAGAAGAATTTCATCTCTCCAATCATTGACATCTCAACTCACTAGTAAACTTCATGCACAAACCATCATCTCCTCCAAAAATGGTATCATCAACAAAGACATCCACAGTCAAATCTTTATCATCATCAATCTTGAAATACTGATTATTATCAGCAATACCTTTGTTAAATCCAAGCTTCATCAAATACTTATCCAATCTAGCATACCAAGCTCTAGGGGCTTTCTTGACTCCATACAATTCTTTCTTCAACCAAAAAACCATATCTCCCTGATCAGTCAATTGAAATCCATTGGGTTGCTTAATGTACACCTCTTCTTCCAATTTTCCATTTAGAAATGCTAACTTGACATCCATCTAATAAACCTTATAGTTTTTGTAAGCAGCATAAGCAAGAAACAATCTCACAACTTCAACTCTAGCAACAAAGGAAAAAGTCTCTTCAAATTCAATTCCTTCCAACTAAGAGTATCCTTTACAGACTATTCTTGCTTTATTTTTGATAACTTCACCTTTTTCACTCAGTTTATTTCGAAAGAACCATTTAGTTCCAATTACATTTTTGTCCTTATGTCTAGGAACAACAATCCATGTATTATTCTTCTCAATTTTTTGTAGTTCTTCTTTCATTTCTTCAATCCAATGTTCATCTTTGCATGCTTCATTTACATTACTTGACTCAGTCTTTGATATCAAACAATATTCTTCTACAATTCTTCTCCTATTTTTGACACCTTTGTTCTTATCACCTATAATCCAATTTTCTGAATGATTTAATCTCACATACCTTTTATTCTTAGGATGTTCTTGAATTTCAGGCTCTTGTGATCTCTCTTTTACGCTTTCACTAGTTTCTCTTTCATCTTGATCTTCTTGATTCACCAAAACTATTTGAACTTGATTTGAATTATGGCCTTTTTTTGTATTGTCATTCTGATAATCAAAATCATATTCATAGGTTCTAGATGGTTTGGAAACTTCTTCATCAACCTAAACATTTTTGCTTCCAACCATTTTCTTCAATCTATTATTGTAGCACTAGTAGGCCTTACTCTGAGTAGAATAACCAAGAAAGATTCCTTCATCACTCCTAGCATCAAACTTTCCTATATCTTCATCTCTTCTGATATAGTATTTACTCCCTAAGATTTCAAAATATCTAACAATAGGCTTATGACCAAACCATAAATCAAAAGGGGTCTTACCAGTATCACCTTTGATTTGTACCTGATTGAGGATATAAACAATAGTACTCATAGCTTCTCTCCAATAGATATTAGGAAAATTTCCTTCCAGCATCATATTCCTGCTAGCATCTTGAACTATCTTGTTTTTCCTTTCCACAACTTCATTTTGCTGAGGGGTTCATGGTGCAGATAATTGTCTCCTTATCCCATGCACTTCACAAAAATAATTAAGCTCATTGGAAGTGAATTCACCACCTCTATCTGATCTCATACACTTAATCTTCATACCTGTCTTTGTCTCAACCATAGCTTTAAAAATATTGAACTTCTCTAGAGCTTCATATTTCTCTCTTACAAAAGTAACCCACATCATCCTAGAATAATCATCAATAAGCAACATGAGATTCTTGTAACCTTGTAGACTTTTGATTCTAGAAGGACCACACAAGTCAATATGCACAAGCTCCAACAATTCATTTGAACAATGTTGTTTTCTTTGAAATAAAATTCTAGTTTGCATTCCTAACTGACATTCTTTTCATATGACATTAGAGGGTTTCACCAACTTAGGGAGATCTCTCATTGCCTAAGTAGAACTTATCTTGATAATATTGTCAAATTTTACATGACACATTCTCCTATTTCATAACCAAATTTCATCAAATTGAGCAATCAGACAACTTTTACTAGCAGTATTTAGGTGAAAGATGTTATCTTTTGTTTTTGTACCTTAAGAAATAACAATTCTAGAACTTCCCAATATATTATATACTTTCCATCCTTGAATTTAAAATTATATCCCTTATCAACCATCTATCTAACACTTAAAATATTATGCTTCAAACCTTCCACATAAAGAACATCATGAGTATTATGCTTACCATCAAAATAAATACATCCTCTACCATGGATTATACCACCATTTTTGTCACCAAATATTACAACACCACCATCATACTTTTCTAGGCACACAAATTTTCTTTTATCACCTATTATGTGATGAGATCATCCACTATCAATTATCCATTCATCCCTCTCTTCAACTCGAGTAGCTAGGGCTTTCTCCACATTTGTACAACTAGTAGATTCAATAGACACATGATTAATTTCCTTGATAGAAATAAACACAAAATCATATTCACTTACATTCCCTTTATCAGATTCATCATATGTCACACCTTCATCAATACCATAATAACACTTCCTTCGAAATTTAGGCTTGTTAGGTCTTGACTTAGGAACTCTTTCTTGACACCTTGATTCAAAATGACCTACCTTATTGCAAGAAAAACTTTTAATAGGAAACTTCCCTTTATACTTACCTTTTCCTATGGCTTATCTTTTGACAATAAGTGCTTCAAGCTCATTTAGTTCTCTCTCTTCTTCTTTAATCTATCTCATTTCTTCCTCATACTTGCACACCTTTCTAGAAGAACTTTCACCCAAATCATATCTCTGCTTATCTCTTCCTATAGTAATAGCTTTGAAGGAAGATTCTATATTAGGAAGGGAATCATTGAATTAACTCAACTCAAAAGCATTAATTTTATCAATCAACATATCTCTAGTTACATTTTTCATAGTCTCGAGCTCTTCAATAGTTGTATCTTTGATTTTGTATGCATCAGGCAAGGATCTAAGAGCTTTAGAAAAAATATTTGGTTCATCCAACTGTCTACCAACACATCTGATACCATACATAAGTTCATTCACTCTTTGCATGAAAGTAGTAATATTATCATCATCACCCATTCTCAACAATTCATGTTTCCCTTTAAGAATTTGTAGCTTAGCAATCTTCACATTAGCATCACCTTCATACAAAGTTTCCAACTTTTTCCAAATCTCATAAGTAGTCTTTAGATCCATAACATTCATCATCTCAGAATCAGTCAAAGCACTCAATAATGCTTCCTTATCCCTAATATTGTATTCAACACCCCTAATCTTAGCAGTAGTAGTAAGACTATTTTGAGGAATAACATACCTATTCCTTGTAATGCTCCAATCAGATTCACCAACGCATCTTAGATGACACTCCATTTGAGTCTTCCATAGAGAATAGTTTCTTCCATCAAATCTTAGACTATGCTTCTTATATGTCACCATCCTAGACCACCTCAATCTATTAAACTTCTTCCAAGGAACCTGCTCTGATACCAATTGTTGGCAACACAAGGGAAGACAACTAAGAGAGGGGGTGAATCAATTGTAACAAACTTTTAAACTTATTAAATTTGTTAACCCTTATTCTAAGATCTGATTAGTAACCATGAAAACATAAATCAACAACACATCAAAAACACACATGACACCAATATTTTTGTGTGGAAACCCTGTTAGGGGAAAAACCACAGTGGAGGTTAATCTACAAGTTTATACTTTGTTAAAATTATAGAGAAATGGGAAATGGACATGCATTCAGACACACTGCCTAGAGATCACTTCTCAAATAAAAAAAATATTAGTACCCAAGGGAACACTCATTACCTTACAATAATATTTAGATTAAATTCATCTGAAAGATCTTGAACTGAGAAAATAGCATCTGCTAATGCATGATTACAATTCTGGTTAAGTACATGAACACTTCTTCACTCTTATTCACTCTTCTTCAAACTCTTCTTTGCCTTCGAAAGACTTAGAACATTATTCACACACTCATAATTTCTCGCTCACTCACATTGATATTCAAATGAAGAAACAATTACTCTTATATATCTGCAACAAGGAATTACATCGTTACATGTTGGCTTCAATAAAATAATAAGATGAATACAAACTATCAGCCCAAAACAATAAATGTTATTAATGCAAATCTACCAAGGTCAGCCACAACATAGTGGAGACCGAAAACAGTGTCCTTGAACACAAAAAACCTTCAAAAATTATTCCTCAAAGATCCAAAACACGCTACAAACACCCTATTGGCCATGAGCATGAAAAACATGAACACGCAAGAGGAAATCATCGATCACGAGCACACCAATCAATGCGGATGTGCAACATAGATAGAGCATGATATAGAAACATCCACAAAAATCACAGGAGCATACACAAAAAATTAGATTACTAGAATAACATTATCTTCTTCTAGGAACACCAGATACAGTAACATAATAACTATCAAAACACAAAAATTCATGACTTGCTCAAATGTTCATGTGCACCTCTGAAAATTTTGGTGGATAAACTAGATACACTTGAAAATAGACCCCTTTAATCCACAACTACTCACCATCAACATAGTGAAATTTCCATTATACTGATCTTCACTACTTCAAAGACAACCTGCAACATATTTTATTAAAATTTTCTCAATATCAATGACATATGTAGTCTTAAATACATTAATGATAATAGTGTTGACAGCAATGACAACCACATATCAAAAACACAACCACAAGATCTAACAATAAAGATCAAGACAAAGTTGTTGATCATAGAGGTGGATTTAGAGGAGGAAGATCAGGTTTTAAAGGAAGATTTGGAGGTCAAGGAAGAGGATCTAGTGGATTCACATGAAGATGATATTAATGCAACAAGTTTTGACATCAAGAATGGTATTGTAATGAAGGTCAGGCCTCTACTTCATATGGAGGAGAAAGACAAAATCAATTGGTACAAGAAGAGGATAATTTCATCACAACATGCTACTCTAAAATATGGTAATGTAATGAAGTTCAGGAGTCTCCATCACAACATGTTGCTCCAAAAGTTCGTGAATCACTCATGGTAAGGATAACTCTCATTAAAGAATTAGTAGAGAAGGAGCCACCACAAAGGAGAACTCACTTCAAGACAACTTGTAAGTGCTTGGGTAAGGTATGTAAATTTGTAATTGATTTAGGAAGTACAAATAATATGGTTTTAGTTGAGATGGTTGAAAAAATCAAGTTTCCTAGAATACCACATGATACTCCTTACAAAGTCTCTTTTTTGAATGAGGGTCAATATGTTTTGGTAAATGAACAAATTTGGGTGGAGTTCAATATAGGAGGATATAAGGATAGAATTTTATGTGACATATTACCTATGGATGTATTCCATTTTATGCTAGGGAGGCCTTGGTAATTTGATAGGCATGCTATGCATGATGGACAAAGAAACACCTATGAGAGAAAAATATGGGGCATCATATACTTTGAAACCATTCAAACAGGAGGACAAATGGAAAACCATGAAAATTAATGTGATGATGGTAGGTAGGAAGTCATCAAAATAGAAGAAGAGAAGCAAATTAATATTTTAGCTACTCCTAAATATGAATACATCATGACAGTAGACATGAAGAATGCTTTGATTTCAGAAATCCAAGGTTGGCTTACAGAGTATGTAGCTATGAGGATAAAAGAGGTGTTCCATTTATTTATTTCACAAAGTGATGTTGGTCATTCAATTTCTATCATTCTAGAGGTTAGTAAACTTGATCAAGCTTCAGTTGCAAGGGCACAACAAAAAATGGAAGAGACATGAAGCAACGGTGAGAAGGTCAAGGATAAGTTGCTAAGGAATGTGGAAAAGTTCAAGCATAAACCTAAAGTGAATATAAGGAAGCTCATTAAAATGATGGAGGAGGTATTTTTTTAGGTACTAATGTAGCTTCAACAACATTTTTAGGTGCATAAGGAGTCAAGGATCATCCATCAAATAGGTTTCTAAAGTTGGAGTATATTCTAGATGCTAAGGAGATAAATAACATAAAAGACAATGTCTATTTCTAGTAATTGGTCCATTGGAAAGGTTTTCTGAATGGATATGTCACTTGGAGGTTAGATAATGGCCTGATAAAACATGAACCTACTTTGCAACACTATCCTCAAGAGGACTTGAGTTCATTTTTCTTAGGGAGTATGGTGTACAAAACCCGAGTCTTCATGTTAAAACGTGGTCAAGTGTTAAGGTTTTTTTGGGTTTTTTTTAATTCATGTGTAATAAGGTCTTTTAAGATCATTTTTTATGTTTTTGATTCATGTGGGGTTAGTTGGTTAAAAGATGTCAATTTTGCAAAAAGTTACAAAAAGTTGCACAAATAATTTTTGTAGTTTTGGGTTTTAGGGAAGTTGAATGGTCAAGCTTTGGTTTTGGCGGTAAAATTGTTGGATATGCTTGGAAATATTTAAATACACCATTTAATGGTTGAAAAAAGGTTCTATCTATTGTATCGAAGATTGAACATCAATAAAAATCCGGTTTCTATGTTTTTAAGCTCTAAATTGCTGCTATAGATACTTGTATAGACTTGCACGAATCGGAAGTGAAAAAAATATGGTTGGAATTTATGGAGAATTTAATCGTTGTTGTTTTTAATTTTTTTTCATTTGATTTCATCAAATTTTGAGTGAGTTGGAGCATTTTTCTAAAATTTGCCTCGAAACCTAGTTTTAGGGTTGGTTTGAGAAAAGAGAGACGAGTTTCTCTCCATTCCACTGATGAATTGGCCTTAATCTTAGTGGAATGTATTTTGGTAGGTTTAGTTTCATGTTCATAATTTTTTAGGATTAGGGGAAGGCGTTGTGAGAAATTTTGTTGATTCCCTAGGTTGAAAATGTCATGATTTTGGGAATAAAATGTGCATAAGAGTTAGATTTCTATAAAAATACCTTGGGAAATGGTTTGTGGTGGTTGAAAAGGTTACAACAGACTTTATTTAACATTTTTGAGCCATTTTTATTTAGATTTATGGTCTAGGTTTTGAAAACCTTGTTGTGAGCCATTCAAACATGCCTAATTAGCCCTCATTGAAGCGTAGCAACAATTTTTTATCCTTTATATTTCAAAACAACCCCACTTGCAATTGAGAAATGTTGTTAAAGGGAAAAAAGGGTATCTAAATCTATTTTTATATTGTAGTTTTGAGGTATTTCAAGAAATTTATGTCAAAAAATATTTTTTTGCTGCCCTACTAGAGGGTTGAGGGTGAGTGAGAAAAAACCCATCATTTGATGCTTTGGATCTTGAAGGTTTTCTTCAATGTAAAATTTGTAAGATTAACCACCCCTTCTCTACATCAATATTCTAAGGTGTCTTGCCTATTTTTTTCTCTCCATAGCTCATATGGTTTCTTCCTAGTCTTGCGCTTGATCTACTTTGTTCAAAATATATACAATATTCTATGTAGCTTATGTCTAGTGCATATCCAATAGATTTTCTTGACATAGAATAGTTATTTCCATCTCTTGTATAGTTCAATTCTTTCTTTTCGTAACTCTATTTTGTTGCAAATTTCTAGGGGTTAAAAACTACCTATAGATCCCATGCTCTTCATTATTTTTTTCATATTTATGAATAATGAATTCTCCACCCTTGTTAGATCTCAAAACCTTAATGTCCTTCTGATTTAATTTTCTACTAATACCTTGAATTCCTTAAAATTCTCAAATTCTTTTAACTTTCGTTTTATAAGTATATGCAAGTCATCCTAGTGAAATCATCAATGAGAATCATAAAATACATGACTCCTTATCGACTTTTCATCCTCATGGGTCTACACAATTCAGTACGAACCAAATCTAATGGTTTTGATGTGGAATACTCCTTAGCAAGGTATTTTGTTCTTGTCTACTTCCTTTCATGACATGGCTTGCAACTAATTGATGGAGGTTTCTTAATATTTGGCATAATTCAAAGCAATAATTTTGAGCTAATCTTTACAGTATCATAAAAATTCATATTTCCTAAGCTTCCATGCCAAATCCAACTTTCATCTTTATGCACAGTGAGACAAGTTTGTCCATTAGCTCACTGTGATGATAAATGTTACTATTTATCCTACTTTCTTCTACAATCAGTTCATGAATACTTGATTCCCTAAATTCACAACCTTCAACACTAAAAGATAGCTTGTATCCTTTCTCACACATCTAATTGACACTTAATAGATTATGCTTTAAACCTTCAATATACAAAAAATCATGTGTCTTTGTTTTACCACCATCAAGAATTAAGTACCCTTACTAGATATTTTGGAAGTTAAATTATTTATAGGGGTCACTAAACCATATTTAAATTTCTTAAAATTCATGAACTTACTCTTATCTCCATTCATATGACTAAAGAAACTGATGAATATGATCCACATGTTCTTCTCCTTCTGAGCACGTAGTGCAGTTTGAGAAATCATTGAACTTTATAACTTATTTTCTTTAGGAACCTCCTTCCAAACCTTTCTTCATTCATGACTTCTACTTTTTGACTATTTTATTGTTTTATTTTGGAAAAGGAGGACTCACAAAATAGTTGGAAGTTTGTTTTTCATTGAGAATATTGATGGATTTATGACATATGATGTTACTATGGTGTTCTCATTGATGTCAAAATTGATGTATAGATGATGATTGATGAGCATAATTGGATATGGTGTTGTTAGTAATTTCATCCCATTGTAGGGTATGTGCAGGATCATCATGGAAAAAATAGGCCCTTAAGTGGCAATAAAATTCAGAAAAATCAGAGTTAGGCAACTTGACATAAAAAACTAGATAATTTATCTATATTATTTCAAAAATATGTAAGAATATAATTTGTAGAAAAATGAATCTAGTTTCTAAACTCCTCGGTTTATTTAGAAAAAAAAAATTTATTTGGTGAAAATTTAAAATTTCAATGCAGTAGTACTTAAATTTTAGGGAAAAAATAAGAAGTAGGTGTCTATTTGACCACCCTAATCACAATAAAATGATAATATTTATTTATAATATTTTAGATATAAGTAAAGGACTCATGTCCCAATGTGATGCATATTTTTTTATAATTTTTTTCCAAGTAAATATTTAATTATGAATTTTTTATTACAACTTTTAAAAAATATAAAAAATTGTATGTCTAACCACCTTAACTTGGTCAAAACTTCATGAAATTCATTTTTTTTTAATCCTATAGTATGTGAAGCATAGAATGTGATGCATTTTTTGTATTCGAAATATTTGATATCCTTTGAAAGCTATAGATTTTTTTCAATCAGCCTATCGATCAAGACTTTACTCGTAAATCAAATAGAAAATGAATAATAATAATTTATTAAATTCAAAATAAACCATAATTTATACTGGTGGAAACTTGACAATCTCCTTTAAAAACCCTTTTCGTTTCATCAATTTTGGGTAAAAAACAAGTCGACAGCCACATGGACCATCATATCACTTACATATCACCACGTTTTGGCCCATCATGATCCTGCACATACCCTGTACAATTATAGAAGTTTTTATTTTGAGAATACCAAATGTATTGGATAATTTGTTAAGTCTTGGTGTACAATTTTAGCATTCAATGAACCTATTTTGTGGTCCACATTGCTCCACTATGAATAATATTTTCATGCTATTTTGAGGTAATATTGATGCATGTTGGAGGGATCTAATTCCAAATATTCAAGCCTTGAAGTCCTTTGTAGTCAAAAGTAACATTGACATAGTATCAAGCTCTGTAATGGCAGTGTTAGTGGTACAAAGTGTATTTTGGAGTGCTCCACATTTCATTATGGATGAATATTTTGTTGAGCATATTTGAAGATGTTTTTGTGAATGCTAGTAGTTTATACATTCTAAGTGGCAAGTTTTTTGGTGGTCTACATGGTGAGTTGTGAGTGAATAGTTATTCAATGTTTTTATTACTTCACCAATAGTGCTAACGTAAAGTGTTTGAGTTTTTGTGTAATTAAATAATGTATGGATTATAATTATGAGAGTAATTATAGGTCATTCTAACCTATTTTTATCTACCACATGTTTTGGTTTATTTCATGAAGCATGCATGGTTAATTTTTGAGTCGACAAGTTATGAGGATGCACGATATATCTAATTAGGCCAAGCTAATTGATTTTTTGGTTCATTATAGTATATGCATAAGGTTAATTCCTTGTGGGGTTATATGATATGGGATACAATCAAGGGTGTGCAAGATCTAGAGTATAGTGAAGTGTGAAGAGATTCGATAAGTGGTGAAGTATGAAGTTTTTTAAGTCAAATTTTTGAGCCTAATTTGAACTATATTTTTCATATTGTAGATGCATTTTAATTAATTCAATCTATAGTATTGAACCATTTATTCTATTCTCTAGAGAGTGAGTCCTCTAGATAATGAGAACACCTGGCAGTGATCCATTTTGTAATATCTTATAACTAGTTATAATATATTGTGAGCTGATGCTCACTGTGGTTTATCCCGTTTTGTGATTTCCACATAAAATATAGTGTGATTGTATTCTTTGATGTGATGAATTCATTTTATGTTCCTTTCTATTACTACAAGTTTAATGTGATGCATTGAATGGATATTTAAAGTTGATGAAGTTAGTGATTTTTAGTGAATACTGATTCAACTTCCTCTTAGTATTTTGGGTGTTCAAATATTGGTATCAAATCTTGGTTCCTTCGATTGTCTTGATTGTTGAGGTAGATCTTGGAGGTTAAACACATGTCTATAAGGAATTATCCTATTCCTTAGGAGGAAATTATTCTTGAAGGGTTTACTAAAGAATATTGTATAGTTGACATGGAAGGAGAAATCAAATAAACCCTTGATGATTTGGATAAATTATAATCTAAGAACATATATCTAAAAAATTATCTTAATTATATAGATGAGTGTATTAAAAAGTTGAGAGAGAAACTCAAGAAATCTACTAAAAGAGTGAAGGAAAAAAGTTAGTAGCTCGAGAAATTCAATGAGACTATAACTAGTCTAAAAGTTCAATTTGAAGAAGGAAAAAGTGTAGGAATACTGAAGAACCTTGAGACGGGGGTGCATTACTGATGCATAAATAAAAATCAGTTAAACAACTTTTATCAGGAAAAAAGTTCAATGGAAACACATAAATATCACAGTGACACAATATTTATAAGTGGAAAACCCTAGAAAGGGAAAAACAACTATGTGAGTATTGGTTGGGTTTGAAGAACCAATCCAAAACTCACAAATTGTTCACTATTAGGTTTCACTGAACAAGTTATTATTGAATACAATAGAGAACCAAATCCTTATGAGCACCAACCCAAATAAGGAATGAAGGAAAAATGTATAGAGTACTACTCTATTTATAATATGATTTAGATGAATAGACATTCAGCTCTTGTCCCTCCTTGCATGATTGTGTCATTATTTCTTTACAAGAATATTCTTATTCCAATAAACACAAAAAAGAATGAAATGGATTAACAAAGTATCTTCAAACTAAACACACACCTCAAATGTAACCTTCTTTTAATGAACTAATAGATTACACAACACGATTTTTTCATAAACATGTGTCATGTTATGACAGTCAATCCTAGACAACATTAATGGACATTTTCAACTTCATAGCACTATTACACAAATTAAAACATTGTTCTTTCTTCAAATCACGCTCATGTCATAGACACATTTAAAACACACTTATCTATGCAAGGGAAACATATTTTATAAATTTTATCATACAAAGGCACCATAAAACCCTTATATAATTTGTTCGTCAAGTCTCCTTCAATGTTTATTGTTTTTAAAAAACCATGCTATCAAATGAATTCAATATTTTCTTACAGAGCCCAAACCATGATTAGAAGGCACTCAATTCACTGGATTCACTACTTAACCCATCGGTATCACAAAAGAGTTATAAAAATTTGTGTAACTAAACCAAGGGCTATGATACCTATATTCCCATCAAAGTGGAGACCTTGGGAAGTGAGTTTTATACAAAATTAAATGAGGAACTTTTATCTTCAAACCCTACCATTTTATTAATTAAATAATAACCACTAATATTACTTTGGGTGGTATGATATAATTTTTTAACTTCTCTGGTTGGTTATACCAAGGAGTAGTGGTCGATTGCTAGATGAACTTGAACCCTCAATGTTATCACTTAAGTGACTTTATACTGACTATAATAAGTCAATAGGCAACTAGAACATAAATTTAATACTTCATTTATTACCTTCAAAAGACATAAACCCTAGCCTAGGATGGTCTTAGGGTTTTATATATGCATAGTATTTTAGGTTATGAAGCATAGAAATTTAATAGCCAAAAAACCTAAACTAGGATTACCATCTTAATATCAAACCCTCTATAAGACTCTTACATTGATAAGAGATGGAAGAAATGTCAATCTTGTTAAAATGTAATCAACAAAATACAACCCTAATCCTCATAAAAACCAAGAACTTTGCAAATTTATGAGGCTGAAATGATATTATTCAATGATTCTTCTCTTACCATGTATTTATCTCAACCTTAATCAAACATGATTTTATGCATTACTCAAGTCCATTGAATACCTTCACTTTTCTTGGTGCAAATCAATTATCAATCTCCATGAAATGAGTACAAGAACCTTGAAATCAATGACCTTTGACATTTTAGTGTAAGAAAATGCACACCCTTGAATTTTCACACTTGTTTGGGCTTTCCTTGCTTTATTTTTCTGTATTTATGCCTTAATTGGTCGTATTTTGCATTCAAATTCCTTATAAACTATATCTTTCTTCTGGAAAATCCCGACAAACATCAATGGATAAATGATAATTTAATGATTTTGGTTGAGTGTCCCTGATTTTTGGGTCAATACTAAGACACCACCTAGGACGTCTTTCTCCCCCAAAGGTCTTGGGACCCCCTTTTCAATGGAACTTTAAATGGGCCCCTTTTCAGAGTATGTGCCCCAAGTTTTCAAGACTTGGGACTAAGATGCCACCTAGGGTGTCTTAGTACACCTTAAGCTTCTTTTGGAATTTAACTTCAAATTATGGTGGGATTTGGCCTCCTTTAATTAATCAATTCATATGTCATCTTGTTGTGGTGTAATTTCAGGATATTAAGCATGAATAGGTATATGTACAAGGTTCATTGATTAATTTTCATCCTAAGCATTCAAGTATTCATTCCTAAGGTAATTTTATGATATCAAGAGCAATTCATCAAGAATTTGGAGCCATCATCAAGATTCAAGCATCATATCAAGGATGTTCTTACATCATGTGTGTTTTAAAGCTAACATTTGTAACGTAGGGTTTTGATCCAAGCAAGCAATTCAATTCAAGATCTACATCCAAGCTAGCCACCTCACTCAAGTTTGCAGAATTAATAGAAAGGGTTTGGTAAGTTGTAACATTGCATGTTTTTCATTCCTCATTTCCATCCATTTCATTTTATTTCAAGGTTTAATTACCAACAAGGGGTTTGACCAAGGAGAACCCCCATTTACTAACAATCAACAAGATTTTCCCCTCTTATGTGTTGGTAATGGAAGATTTAAGTTTAAGAGTTGAAGATAATTTGGATTGTAAAGTTGTAAAGGTGCATAAAAAAAAAAATCATCTTCACATAATCTCACCTATAGGCTAGATCTGAAAGATTCAGTACTTGAGATCTGAGAAGAAGATAGTGCAGACTTTAGACCTTAGGAACACATTCAAACATTTTAAAAATTCCAAACGAGACTAATTCACCACCTAGGATGTCTTCGTCCTCTTGAAGGTATTTTTTAGAGATTATTTTAGATCCTAGTCCAGCATCCAAGGATTCTATATTTCCCCGAAAAACAAAATTGGGACTAAGTCAATAGTAAGGGCATATTAGTCACTCATACCACTTTTTGAAAACTTCTTTTCATTTCTAGAATCCTTTTTATATTTATTTAAATTCCAAGTACAGATACCCTAACTTTTTGTTGCATAATTTCATGATTTGCATCATTCATTTAGCTTTCATTACTAGGTTTTGTGAGTTGAATGCTTATTTGTCTTTTGCAATATTTTGCTTGGTGGTGAACCCCTCAAATCTTAAAAGAAAACTTCCTATGTCTTCCTTGTTGAGAATTGACTCACCTTTGAGGTTGATGGTCAATCCAATTAGGATTCCTATGACATTATTGAATGACCTAAGATGAATAAGTTGTCTCTTTCCCCCACCTATTTTCCATTTAGTTCATTTTGGTGAACCTGACATCTTTGAGAATTCATTTTCTAATTTTGAGTCCTTTAAAAACCTAGATATAGGTTTCATTCATTCTTGCACTACATCTTGCATTAGTTAAATTGCATCTAGGGTTTCTCATATTTGCATTATTGAAAGTGCATATAGGTTGCATATTTACTTTCTTGCATCATCTTATCTTATTGAAAAACTAAAAAGTGTGTTGTTCATCATCCTAATTGCATTTAGAAACATTTTTATTGCATTAAAAATTTGAATTTTCTTTTGCATTCAATTGCTTGTCACTAGTTACTTTTTCTTTCATTCATTTGCATTTTCAAATACTAAGTCCCTGAATAGGAAACCTATGAACATTGTAGATGTTGAAATGAACAAGACAACTGAGAGGGGGGGTGAATCAATTGTACCAAATTAATTTTACTTCTAACCTTAATTAATTCAACTTTAACTTTAATGTGTTCTTAAGTATAAACATGAAATAAAAATAATAGAAAGAAGACATCAGAGACACCAGATTTACATGGAAAACCCAATGAGAGAGAACCATGGTGAGGATTAACTCATAATATAATATTAATGTAGTACCTGATATAAAGGATGACTACCAGAGGGCTCATTTCCCAAAAAGGACTCACTTTCAAGATACAACGACTCACTTCCTACAAATAGGACCCACTATCCAGATGGAGGGTCATTTCCTACAAACAAAGAAAGAAAATATAAAATCCACCACAATAGGTTCAACACATTTGAAGCCTGATCAAAGGATTGTAGACTCCATCAGCTCACTACTTTTAGGAATCTAACACATCAAAGTACTACTACCTTGATTCACTTTCACAGACTCTTCTTTTTGCACTTGTTTCACACACTTCACACTTCATCTTTCAATTTGCAACAACTTGACTTGTATTAATACCATCTTCAATCTTGAAAAATTTCTCCAAGGTTGGCTACACATCCTTTATTTTACAAATTCAAATTAGGTCGGTGGATCAACATTCCCACGATGAATAAGAATGAGAGTGGAACAATTACATACAAAATTATGACCCAAACAACATCTAGGATCCATCATAAACTTCCTTGATAGATGTGGGTATGTGTAGGATATTGATGGAAAAAATAGGCTCTTAAGTGGTGATGAAAATTTATAAAATCAGAGTTAGGCAACTTAATGTAAAAAAATGAATAAGTTATCTATATTATTTCAAAAATATGTAAGAATAGAATTTGTAGAAAATTGAATGTAGTTTCTAAACTACTAGTTTTTTTTTTTAAATCTATTTGGTGAAAATTTAAAATTTCAATGCATTAGTATTTAAATTTCAAGGAAAAAATAAGAAGTAGGTGTTTGTCTGAACACCCTAACCACAATAAAATGATAAAAAAAAATATAAGATTTTAGATATAAGTAGAGGACTCATGTCCCGATGTGATGCATATTTTTTTCCAATTAAATAATTAACTATGATTTTTTTATTACAACTTTTATAAAATATAAAAACTTGTATGTTTGACCACCTTAACTTGGTCAAAAATTCATGAAATTCATTTTTATTAATCCTATAGTATGTAAAGAATAGATTGTGATGCATGTTTTACATTCCAAAAATGTGATACCATTTAAAATATATAGATTTTTTTCAATCAATCTATCAATCAAGACTTTAGTCATAATTCAAATAGAAAATGAATAATAATAATTTATTAAATTAAAAGTAAAGCATAATTTATATTGATGGAAAGTTGCGCATCTTCTTTACAAACCCTTTTCGTTTCATCAATTTTGGGTAAATAAACTCATCAACCACATGGGACATCATATCACTTACGTATCACCACTTTTTGGCCCATCATGATCCTACACATACCCATGTTTATTCTACATGTAACATGTAGACACCAGGTCGGCCAAACCTAATGAAAACACCAATGAAATTTGAAGTATGTGCATCCACAACAAGATGATGACATGTGGATCACACAACATGCTTCACTAGACACTAGAACACCTCTTAGAAACCTTTAGATACATCCACAACAACTGCAATAATCTTTATTCACATAAAACTCTTCAACAGTCTAATCAAATTATGCACACACACACACAGTAGATTTAGAACAAGCCTTCCAGAGCACCAAACCACAAGCACATTTTCCAAAACACAGAAAATCAATATTAACCTTCTTCTAGATCCATAAGATGTGAGACAAATAACTAGAAGACTATAGAGTAGAGCCATCTCTCCTAGTCCATAGAGAAATAGTTTTTCCAAACCGATTCACACAATTTTCACTCTCCATCAACACAAAATCTAAAACAGGATATATTATCCATTGACACCCATAAACAATACTAAAAATCCATACAAGAATATGATCAACACAAAAGAAATGTAGAGAAAATTATTAGAGCACACTTAGAGCACACACCCAAAACTGTCTTCATTATCTAATTTTCTCAAAAGCACTTGAAAACAACACATTTGCAACACCATAAATATAGATCCATGTACTCTCAACACTTCTATAGTATCTCAACTATACATGTACCATCTGCAATCACTCTGAACTATGTTAACATCAATGACAACATTAATGATAAAACCACCAAATACATCCATACTTGCAACAATCTCCCCCTTTTTCATTGATGGCAACACATGATTTGAAAAACTATCAAGGACATCATACACTCTCTCTTGATTCTTCTTCCCTTTCTTTTTTAGATTATAAATTATGCACAAACATTTTTGCACTCTCTTCTCCTTGTAAGATTCTCTCTCTTTCAACATTTTCACATTACACTCTCTCCCCTTTGACATCAATGGCAAAGAAAAGTTTTACATGAAATTTTTTCCATGTAAATATTTGATCACTCCCCCTTAGGGGTGCACCCACATCTCATAATATAACAATAATACTCTCTACTCAATCATCAATTGAAACGAATAAAGAATTTATAGATCCACTGGATTGATGCACCTCTATGTGCACCTAGTTTAAGGAAGGAGGGTCAATAACCCCTAACTTCCCCCTAAGATACTCAAAAGTATCCTTTAGAAGAGCCTTAGTGAATATGTCAACAATATGATCCTTAGTAGACACATTTTCAAGTCTGACTTCATTTTTTAGTACCTTCTCCCTCAATAAATGATATTTGATAAACATATGCTTTTTCCTAGAATGAATCACCAGATTATTTGAAATTTTTATTGCACTTGTATTGTCAAAAAAGATAGGGTTAGGCTCATCACATATCACACCTATATCTTTCAATGTTTGCTTCGTCCAAAGTACATGTGTACAATAGGATGATGCTACAATATACTCAACATTTGTAGTGGACAAAGAAACTAAATCTTGTTTCTTGCTTAACCATGAGACCCATATTCCTCCAAGAAAGAATGCACCACCACTTGTACTCTTCTAGTCATCTACACAACCAGACCAATCTACATTAGTGTAGGAATTCAAGGTGAAATCAACATCCTTAGTATACCATAAACCATAATTTGAAGTCCCCTTTAGATATTTGAATATCCTCTTCATAATTGTAACATGTGTCTCTTTAGGTTCTGCTTGAAATTTAGCAACCAAACATACTACATGCATGATATTTAGTCTAGTAGCAGTAAGATATAGTAGTCCACCAATCATAAATTTGTACATGCTCTGATCAAATTTAGAAGAATCATCATCCTTACTCAGTTTGCATCTAGTTACAATCGGGGTACAAACCAGTTTTGGAACCATCCATTCCAAAATTCTTTAGCAATTATTTGACATACTTAGACTGTGAAATGAATATTCCCTTATCAGTTTGATTCACTTGAAGTCCAAGGAAGAAATTAAACTCACCAATCATAAACATCTCAAACTCTTTTTGCATATCCTCTACAAATTTCTCTCACATACCTTCATTTCCTCCAAAGATAATATGATCAACATACACCAAAACTATCAAGATTTATTTTCTTTCAACATTGAAATAGAGATTATTGTCTGCAGAACCTTTGCTTAACCCTTGTTGTGTCAAATATTTTTCCAACCTTGCATACCATGCTCTCGGAGCCTATTTAAGTCCATATAGTGCATTTTTCAGCTTGTAGACCATGTCTAATTTGTTTAATAATTGAAATCCTTCTAGTTGTTCCATTTACATCTCTTCTTCAAATTCTCCATTCAAGAATGCAGACTTAACATCCCTCTGGTATACGTTGAAATATTTATGAGAAAAAAATGCTAAAAATATTTGAATGGCCTCCATTCTTTCCACCAAGGAAAATGTCTCTTCAAAGTCTATTCCTTCAACCTGTGAATAACCTTTGCATACAAGTATTTCTTTATTTTTTACTACTTCACCATATTCACTTAACTTATTCATAAACACCCAATTTGTACCAATTACATTCTTGTTTACTAGTCTAGGAACTAGCTCCCATGTCTGATTCTTTTCTATCTATTGCAGTTCCTCTTTCATTTCTCTAACCCAACTCTCATATTTGCATGCCTCACTCATAGTCTTAGGTTCTATCTTAGAAATTAAACAAACATTTACCTCAACTACTTTTCTTCTTGTCTTTGGGTATGTGCGGGATCATGATGGGCCAAAAAGTGGTGATATGTAAGCCATATGATGACCCATGTGGCTGACAACTTCTTTTTTACCCAAAAATGATGAAACAAAAAGGGTTTTTAGAGCATATTCTCAGCTTTCCACCAATATCAATTATTATTTACTTTAAATTTAATAAATAATTATTATTCATTTTCTATTATAAATACAAATAAAGTCCTAATTGATAGGTTGATTGAAAAACATCTATAACTTTCAAACAGTATCACATTTTTTTAATCTGAAACATGCATCACATTCTATGCTTTGCATTCTATAGGATTAAAAAAAAAATGAATTTCATGAATTTTTGACCAAGTTAAGGTGGTTAGACAAATGAGCTTTTATATTTTTTAAAAATTGTAATAAAAAAATCACAATTAATTATTTACTTGGAAAACAATTATAAAAAAATATGCATCACATCGGGACATGAGCCCTCTACTTATATCTAAAATCTTATAAAAAAATATTATCATTTTATTGTGTTTAGGGTGGTCAGACTGTCACCTACTTCTTATTTTTACCCTGAAATATAAATACTACTGCATTGAAATTTTAAATTCTCACCAAATAGATTTAAAAAAATAAAATAAAGGTCTAGTAGTTTAGAAAATATATTCAATTTTCTACAGATTCTTTTTTTACATTTTTTTGAAATAATATAGATAACTTATTCAAATTTTTACGTCAAGTTGTCTAACTCTGATTTTCTATCTTTTTATTGCCACTTAAGGGCCTATTTTTCCATGATGATCTTGCGCACACCCCTTTACACCTTCACTTATGTCTTCAATTATCTGTTCCTCTGGGTGATTCTTCTATACATATTTAGGAGTCTTAGGAGCACATTCTAGAATCTCCTTTTCTTCACTTTGTTCTTTCTCTTCCTTTTCTTCTTCTTGTATTTGTCTACAAATAGAATCATCGGGTTCAACTTCACTTATTTCAACTAGTTTGTGCATAGCTTCATCAAATTTTACAGTTGCACTTTCAACTATTTTCCTCAATCTTTTATTGAAGCATCTATATTCTTTATCGTTAGTTGAATATCAAAGAAAAATACCTTCATCACATCTTGCATCAAACTTACCAAGGTTCTCATCATCTCTTTTAATGTAATATCTACTTCCAAACAACTTAAACTACTTAATAGTACGAATCTTACTAGTCCATAGTGTAACACCCTTCCATTTTTCTTTCTAGACTAGACAGTGTGTCCTTTTTTTGCGTTGATTTATGTTTCTAGATATTCAGATACTTTATCTTGTGTGTGTATTTGATCGCTATTTATAGAGCAACGAACTTCTATTTTATGTGATGGGGTGTATCTTATGCGATGTTTTATTTTACATGCTTTAATTGGTGTAATGATGTTAGTGGATATAATATGTTAGTGCATATGAGAATATTTGACGTATTGTGGAAGTGTCAATTTTGATGATTGTACTGGTGAAGGGGATAGGTTCGCATCACTCGCTTGCGAGTGCCCTATGAATTCACGATTTCCTCTTCATGGTGTGTATTATATGCTGGTGATATTATATGATGTTTTTTACTATGTTTTCAGGATTACAGGTACATGACATCAACTCCACCTAGTTTCATAGGTTTGAGCATGTTGATCCAACAGTTAAGTTGAACAGGAGATAGTAGCTATGTAACATATGTCAAGTCTATGCCCTAGCCTTAGTGTGTCATCAGTCTTGTTTGTTGAGTCATGGTGTACCTTATTTTAATGTTATTTGATTTTGAAAAGTGCGTGATTATTTAATCAATTTTTAGAATGATTGCATTGGTTAAAAGTGGTGATTATTTTATATTAAATTAAAGTTATGCTTAGATGTTATATTTAAAGTTATTAATAGAATTTAATTAAATTAAATTAGAATTATTTAATTAATTAAATTTAATCTCAAAAGGGTTGAATTTAGTTATTTAATAATTAAATTAATTAATTAAGTTCAATCTTGGATTAAATTAAATAAAAGCTAAAATTGAAAGATATCTGAAATTGCATTTTAAATTCAAAGTGTGTTTTCAAAAATGGAATTAGGTTAATATTGTAATTGTAAAGATTGCATGCAAAGGATTAGATTTGGTTGTCTAAGCTATTTTGATTAAAGGGGATTGCATGTTGAAGGAAGAAGAGGACTTTTTGGTTGAAATTCATTCTGGGAGAAGATCTTGGAAGGGAAAAAACTTCTTGAAGGCAGTGAAGAATTTTTGGGAAAAGAAATTGCACAAGAATCGATTTGAAGAAAATATGTTACATGGTTTGAGTTTTTGGATTAGTTGATTGCTTGGATTTATTGCATGATTGAAGAAAATTTAGGAGATCTTTGGAGGAGGCTTGCACCAGAAATTCATCTTTTCCTGTAGCTTCAAAATCCAGGTTTTGTTTTGTGTTTTTCTTATTCTTGTTTGTTCAAATCAAATAAATATTGTTTGAGAAATCTATTTGTTGAATTCATTGAGAATTAGGATTTGTTAATGGAAACTAGATTTAAATTATTCTAAAATTTGGGGGAGATTGTATAAATTTACTATAGGATTTAATTCAGTAAATGGGGAAATTTTAGAATCATTGTTAAATTTAAACCTTAGTTCGTGCATCAAACTTAGATTGTTGTAAGAGATTTTTACCCTTTTAGAAAATAATCAAATCGGGTTTTGAAAACAAACCCTCTGCAGAAAATTTGTAATGGAGAAATTTAGATCCCCATTAGTATTTCTATTTTGTATTGTTTATAATTATAAAGGAATGATTTTAGAAAAATCAGTTTTTAAACATATGTGAAATTTAGAAAATCATTTTGGAAAATTTTATTAATTTTTTGTATCTTGTTATTTTTATTTAGTTTTCTCAATTTTATTTGTATATTATTATCTGGTTAAATATATATATATATATATATATATATATGTATTTATTCACAATTTAAATATACATATAATGAATATATGAATATATTCCTTTTGAGTATTATTTATTTAAAATTATTTCTTTTTAAACCATTGTCCATATGATGTTCTTGGGAAACGAATTCTAGGAAAATTCATTGAAATCATAAAATTATAGGTTCTGTTTTAAAAAAATAAAAATAAGTTTTATATATGTTGGTGGTTGGTGGGGAGGCCAACCCCCACCACCCACATACCCACGGTGGGGAAAGCGTTGCCTTTGGGAATTGCACCCACCTCTTGAGGGATGTGCTACCCATAGGGAGCATTGCCCCCTCCGTCCTTTTTTGGGGTGGCTGGTTGTACTTAGTACAGTTTGGTGCCTATCTTGCATTCCATTCGTTTTACTAAAAAAAAAGTTTCGGGGGTTAGTAATTTTTTTATAAATAAAAAATATATGATATAAATGTATATGTCTTATTTAATTTATAAATTTGGGATTAAAATAATTTGTTTAGTAGAAATAAACAATAGTATATATTTAATATATATATTTAAAGAGATATATATAATTAAATATATAAGAATATATGTGAGGTTGCATTATAGGAATAGTAATAACTGAATGTTTATTTAAGTAATGAGAATAATTGGGTGCATGCGATAAAGTTGGAAAGAGTATATTCTATATTTATCTTGTTTTATTTGGGTGCATGTAATTGAGTTTTGCATGCAGATTATAAAGATAAGATTTGAGTGTATGGACAAATAGATAAGGGAAGAGATATTCTATAAATTACATGTTTTTAAATGGAAAGTTAAAGAGATATAGGATTTGGATAGAAAATTGAATATAGTATTTGCAATAGTTTTATGTTGTATTAAAAGTAAATTTAGGAAATGATTATATTGAAAAAGGAAAATATCTATTTTATTTTATCTATTTTCTATTTAGAGTAATTATATTATTGTGAGTAGAATTTGAAAGACATATGGATTTAGTATATCCAAAACTATAATTTCCTCATGATTGTCTTTTAGATATATTTTCCTTGTATTTCGGAAAGGGTTGTGAGTTTAAATTGTTTAAGATTCCCTATTATGAAAATGGAAAAGGGGGATATGAGTATTTGATTTAACCCTATTATCGTGCCTTTGATTTTATCACTGTTATCTGTTGAATGAGTATGGATTTAAGAAATCCAAATCTTATATTTGATTAATGACTTGAATGTTTTTGCAACTATGTTGTCAAGTTGTATTTTGGGATTTGGGATTATGTGTTAGTCCTTGATTGTAAGTCTTCCAGAAGATCTTAGAGGATGAGGGTTGTCGATTCTTTATGACAACCAGTTTTTTTTCCCTTGGGTAGTGCATGGTGTCTTTTCAGTTTTTACCCGATTTCCACAAACGGGGATATTTTGTGCCTCCTGTGAAAGGAGTGGATTATTTTCTTGTTGCCTGCAAGATTTTTGGAGTGAATTCTATTATTTGTTTCCTCCTTGTGTTGGAGTGGTTTTGATGCCTAGTTTGTATGCATTTGTGATTCCCTTGGTGGATTGTTTGGGTGTGTTTGTCGAATAGAAGAGTGGCTTCTATTAGGCATCAGAGCCCAAAGAGGTAAACCGGGTAACCTTCAGAAGTGAGTTAATCAAGTGATAATTAAATTAATGTACTTAGATGATTAGGATTCCTTTCACACTAACCAAGATAATTTTTCCTCACTCATAGACACAAGGGCTCGTTTAGACTTGGGATGAGTGGGAAGGCCTGAAATGGCATTGTCATCTATCTTGTTAGTATGAGAGGTATTTGATGCCGCATGAGTGAGCATGAGGGCCAAGGTTCGGTTGAGGTCACCAAGATTATTGGAGACTATGAAGAATGCCCAGAGGAGATCTCATGACTACAATGTGATGACAATCTATCTAGTACAACTATTGTTAATTGTTTTATGTGTATGGTTCTCTGAACATACTTGATCTATTTTATGTCTAGAAGCAATGTGACCTATGTCAATTATTTGTGAGTTGTACTTGTGTTGTACTTGTGTTTGGTTGAGTCAGTTGAGTCTACCTATGGTTAGTGGTTGTAGATCTTTGTCCATGTTACATTGTTACTATCTCCTAGCATGGGGGGTGGGCCTTCGGGTACCACTTGGTTGGGTGGAACATGCACCATACACCGTTGGGTCCCCATCTATCTTCAGTATTTGGTGGCGAGACATCCAGATGGACAGCTTGCAGTTCTTAATGTATTTTCTTGCATTGTAATATTTCTATTTGTATAATTTATTTATCCCTCTTATGTTATGAGGTGGAATGTTGTAATTGTAACACTTTTGTACTATTTCCTCATTCTAGAAATGAGTGATGTAACTATTGGATTAAGTTAATGATTATGAGATTGTACCTTGGATATTTATCTTATTATGTTATGTGGTATCCTTATGATGTATGATGTTTATTTCATAAAGTATATAATGCTATGATTATATGTAAGATGTTTGTGTGGGTTTAAGTAATCCTAACCTTATAGCCTTAGAGGTTGTTGCTAATTAGTAAGTGAATGTATATGTTAAATGCACTTTAAAAAAAAAAATTGGTTCACTTAAGACATTAATTGCAACTTCCTTTGAGGTTACTTGGCGGGGCATTACCCATAGTTCATACAGAGTCTTTGTGTTGTTACCTCTGATTTGAACTCTATTAAGAATGCAAACAATAGTGTGGATTAATTCTCTCAAATATACATCAAGAACATTTTCCTCTTTCATCATAGACCTTGCAGCCTCTTGAGTAGTTTGGTTCTTCCTTTCCACAACTTTGTTCTGCTGGGGAGATCTAGAAGACAAATAATATCTCTTTATACCATTCTCTTCACAAAATGCATTAAACTCACCAAAAGTGAATTCTCCAACTCTATAAAACCTTAAACATTTTATTCTCAATTTTACTTCATTCTCTACTCTTACTTTGAACATTTTGAGTCTATCTAGAGCTTGAGATTTCTCCCTAAGAAAATTAACCCATGTCATTCTAGATTAATCATCAATCAAAAGCATAAAATAACTATCATCATTAAGTCTTCCTATTCTTGTGGGACCACAAAGTTTTGTATGAATCAATTCTAGCATTCCAGTAGATGATTGTTCTTTTCCTTTAAAAGCGCATCTTCCTTGTTTTCCCAATTGACAACTTCTGCAAACAAAATTGGTATGCTTTGTGATTCTAGGAAGATCCCTAACAACTTCTCTTGAACTGATCTTGATCATATTGTCAAATTTTACATGTCCCATCCTCTATTTTCATAGCCAACTTTTATCAATTTGAGAGAAAAAGCACTAACCATCACCACTGTTAAGCTGATGTAGACACTAAAAAATGACCTAGGCCTACAAGCTCTATTTTACCACTTTCATCCTAGCATAATTATGACATTTAATTATGTCCTTGGTCCACATTCAACTATTAATTAAGTAATTCATTATTTAATTAATTCATCTCTATTTTATTCTTCATGATTATTAAATAAATAAATAATATTTATTTATTCAATACGTCATTAATTGTCTATTGTCTTCTTGCAATTAAATAAATTTGTTAATTTATTTAATTACCTCTATTCATTTATTCTTCCTGACTATTAAATAAATGAATTTTTTTATTTTATTTAATATGTCACTAGTTCTCATAACTAAATGAATTTATTAATTTATTTAATTATAGTTCATAATCCTCTAAATTAAATAATTATGTTTAATTTTTTAATTACCTAATTTAACATTTTTCTCATTTTAAATAAACAAATTATTTAAAATGATTTTGTTTTATTAACTATCACTTCATTTTAGTAAATAATCTGAGAAAGATTATTTATTGTCCCATAAAATCCTTATATTGAATTTATTTAATTCAAAATGGTAATCTTCTTCCAAAAATCAAGTAATTGAGCAAATTATTGATTTTCCAAATTTTCTTTTTAGTTCAACTCTTATCTTATTGATTTTTTGAATCTTACAAATCAAGCAGTCTTATCTTCTTTATTTTCAAAATTCTTTATATTTTTGACTAATTATCACATTTATTCTCGACCGCCGATTTGATTTTATCAAATGACATCTTGACCACTCATTTAACAATCTTTCCCTAACCCTAATCAGGGATTGTCACATTGAATCTCATCCACTGGTTTTAGCCTTTGACAACTTTTAATCTCGTGCATCCATCCAAAATTGTATTTTCTATAAAATGTCATTTTTTCTCACAATTTCGGGATGACTTCATTATTATAGACATTTTATGCTTAGATTTTACTTTTCATTTGGATTATTTGATCTGATTACTTTTCATAGGCATAGTCTTTTGTCATTCAAATCCTTCAAAACTTGCATAGGACATTGTCATAGTTAAATTGCTCACACACTCGATCTGAGGGCAATGATAAAACGTTGCTAGCTAGAAGGTGCTATGGAGGTGAATCATGGAAGCTTCAACGAATATCTGGTATAATTGTTCTTGTTATTTTCTTTCTTTGTGCTTCATAACTTCTTTGGGTTTTCTTTATTTTTTTAATCTAATTTGCTAACCTTTACCTGAAAAATAACCCATTGATACATTGGTGAACCTGACATCTTTTTCTCTGATCATTAGTTTTTGTAGGTTTTTATTACAAAAATTTGCATTAACTAATCAATTTGCAAGTTTTTGTGAAATTGCAGATTTTTGGTGAACTAGCTACAAGTTATTAAAAGCATCCCAATCATTTGATCATGAAAGATTCCACATATAAGATTAAGAAAATTGATTTTTTAATTATTTAGATCTTGGTCTCACCTTTCCACAGCTATCTTATGATTGGAATTTCAATAAAAATAGAAAAATTTATGTCATTTTCAATTTTGTTGTTGTAAAAAGAGAAAATTTGTCAAAACGATCAATCAATGCAATCTCACATAGCTTAAATAGGGGGTCAATTCACAAAAAAAAATTAATATCCGATTTGCAAAAGGTTTCTAATTTACATTTTTTCGGCATTAGATAGATTCTAATTTAGTTTAGAGTTTAATTTAGAAACTACAATTTAGATTTTAAAGTAGATTCTAATTTAGATTTTGAATTTGAATTAATCCTTTTAAATTAGATTTTAACTTTGCGTTATCTTTTTAGATTAGATTTTTAATTAGATTTTAGATTTTAGATGTTTTTTTAATTAGATTTTTAAATTAGTTTTTTTTTATTAGATTTTAGATTTTATATATAGATTTGAATTTAGTTTAGATTTTTAATTTACTTTAGATTTCTAATTTGTAATTTAGTTTAGGATTTTAATAGATTGCATGTTTTAGATTAGATATTTTTCGGTTACTAATCTTTGTTTGCAACGTGTGGCACCAAGACTTCGTGGGTAGAAGACAATTCGCTAAAAATACTAACTTGTGGATTTGCAGATTTGTTTGTGCAAGAGGTTTCCATTTGAAAACATTGTGGTTGTTGTTTTTTAAGAATAGAAAATATTTCATTTGGTGCACTTAAAATTAACATGTCTTCCATATTATTTGATTGTGTTTGAAAGTGGTAGGCGAATATGCACTCACCTTGTGTAAACTAGGTGATCAAAAATCCAGATCCACTTTGTTTCTGTGTAGCCTTGATGCAACAACCAAAGTATCCTCTCCCCTTGCGTAGTAATGCGATCTTGGGTGTAAGAGAAATGATTATTGCCTCTAGAAATTGGGCCTACCTAGGGATTTCATCACCTCGATGTGACTCAAGTTGGAAATGAAGCTAAAGTCAAGCTACCCCCGATTGGTATATAAATGTGAATCTTAAGGGAAAACCTAAGATTATGAGGGTGAATGTGTCATATGGACCAAGTAGTACTCTCCAAAACCCTGTTGAGCTTAACCTCTTTAGGCTGGAGTGCCTCCTAAATGGAGATTAATCTTGTATCCCATGTATGGCCACTCAAATGAGGGTCCCGATTTAAAAAATCTTGTGTAGTAAGTCCAAAATCTTTTATTTTCTAGTAAAACACCGATCGATGTGAAGCCTTCCACATCTTCGTAGTCTTTAGTAGAGGTGATCAATCTACCATGGGAGTTTCATGTGGGTTGGAAGCTTGGTTGGCCTGAGAAGAGAGTGCACTGTAAGGGGGAGCCCATGCAACCAAGCTTTTGAATTCACACGCTACTGATATGCAGCTGGAGAAACCCATGTGGAGTCTAGTGAATACTATCCTAACTTAACCATCAGATTTTACTTGTTGTCTTATGTGCTTGATTACTTTTCCAAATATCGTGCTTGCCAAGAATTTGCTAGATACTGAAATGAAACAAACAACACTCAAACATCTTGGAACAAATAGTCAAACTTTAAACAATTCGGAGTTTTGAGCACAAATATTAAAAAATTGACTTTTTTACATTCTACAATGCATTTTCTACCTGTAACGATGCAATCACTTGATAGGAAACCAAAAACTATCTTATACCTGAATTCAAGTCCAAAAATATTAGCCTACTGTCAAACATCTTTTTCAAAAAGTCTCTGTCAGAAACTAGAAATGAAATTGCTTGAAAATTCCATCATTTACATTCATTAGCTTGCATTTTAACCATAGGTTTAAAATTTCCAAATTTTAGTTACATTCCCTAGGCATCATAATTGTCATTTTTCACATAAATTTATCCTTAGGTTTCATCTTGGAAAACTTTGGATTAGGCCAAATCACCACACTTTGCAAAAACCATTCTTTTCAAAACTAGGTTATCTTGGGACTTGGTCATTATTCCTCTTTTCGGTCATTGTCCTTTTTTGTGAGAACCTCCAACTCAACAATCTAGTTAGGCAGGCTCACTCATCATTTTGACCTTGTCATTTAGTCCCTTTATCAAGTCCCTTTTGATAGCCAAAATTGAGACATAATTCAAGCTTAGAGTGGTTAGGCAAACCTTTCTCCAAATATTGTTTGAACTTAGTCCTCATTTTAAAATTAGACTTTCCATTGTCCACCTCTAGTCCTCATTTTGAACCTAGAATTTGCATTAATCATCTTAGTCCTTCATCAACATTATCATCTTAGTTCTCATTTGACACTTTGGCTTTGACAACCTTGTCATCTTGCATCAATCAGTTCCTTAGAAAACATTCTTGCATTAGCATCCTCTATTGAAAATCCAAAAACATAAGTCTTGCATTAGCATCCTTTATCGAAAATCTAAAAACATAGTCTTGTATTGTCATCCTTTATCCAAAAATGAAATAATATAGGCATCATCCTTGCATTTAGTTGTCATTTTCATCGCTCATTTTAGAAACTCCCTTTTATGGTGGAAACTAGACTCCAAAGAAAGAAAAGACAAATGGAAAAATTTTGACAAGATTCTAATTCCAATGTCACCAATCATAATTATGACCCAAATTGGACTTTTGACGACCCATTTAGTGACACAACTACTCAAACTCTTATGACCATACCATCCTCATCAAACAACCCTTTTGAACCATTCTTACGTAAGGATGAATATGGAAAAATACTTGAAGAAAAACTATAGGTATCAGCACAAGATCCTAAGGCTGCCTACTTCATAGAACAAATGGTATTATATGAGAGAGATAGATATTTAGCCATACTTTTAAGTCAAGGAGCTAAATTACCTCATGAGTTTGAATTTAATACTTTGAGACTATCATCTCCTGACCATAATGTCAAAAATACGAATAACATGTCCAATAGTGGTCAACCTCCAAACAACACAAACAATACCTTTTTTTATGCTACCTCACAAACTGTCACAACAACCATGTGTGCTACCTCCAACATTCCAAAAAATTCCTTGAATTCAATCAATGCTACATCCATTGGAGGAACTCAATCCATCACATTTTCTACACTATCCACAACATCATCACAATCAGTTGGAGTCACCTTTGGGTCCTCTGCAAGGTGGGAAAGTTATTTCAATCCTCTATTTACCATGTATGTAAATTCCATGGGGGAAACATCAAGTCATACAAATCCTCCATTGATGACTACATCTAGTACCACAAGTGAATCCTCATCATATCTTCTCATTGGTACCTCACTAAATCCTTTGGGTGGAGGTAAATGACATCTCTTTATTCAAGGACCACAACCAAATTTTCACACGTCAACACAGTTTAATACCAATCTATCCCAAGGAAAAAACATGAATATCCCTTCGGGACCATTCCAACAACCCCGACAAGGAAATCAAACCACACAACCTATGGAATCTATCAAATACAAAAATATTCCTAGTCACCATATTCCCCAAATATCGACCCAAATGGTTAGAGGACACATTCTGACATATTCGTTCCATATTCATACCCATCAACACATCACCAATCCAAAATTTCAGTACCAACACACAAACCAAAACACATCATACATGTCACACCAACATATCCCTAAACAACACACCAAAATCCACTCACAACAAATAGGGACCCAGGGTGTACTAATCAATCCTATGTATGGGGCCATAAATGACCCTATAATTGATGCCTTGCAAGATAAGCTAATGGGTCTAGAGAAGACCATAAAAAACATACAAATATCCGACAAGAAATTAGAAGTGTCATATGATTTATCTGTATATCCCTTTGACATGAAATTATACATGCCACCATTTCCTCCAGGATACGTGTCACCTAATTTTACCAAATATAGAGGAAAGACAAATCCTATCAAACATGTCCGAGAATTCATGACCACTCCCTTGGGTGAGCCTATCAAAATTGTCTTAAAGAAACTTATCCAAAACAGTGTCATAATTTTGGAAGAACCTAAACCATATGAACCTGGTCAGTTCAAGCCATCATGGTGGGATGATAATGCATTTTGTGATTACCATTGTGTCAAAGGGCACAAAACTTCCTCTTGCCGCTAGTTGTGAAATATTGTGCAAGAATTTATTGAAAACCATACCATTGAGTTAGGAGGTCAACCGTTTGCGTCTAATGCAGACATACAATCCACAAGAACCCACTATAGGATCATTGTTCTGGCAACCCCTCCTCATTTGGCACAAACTATAACAATAATCAAGCCAATCACGTATGTCTTGTCTTCAATTATTCTAGTGGTACCATCATTAAAATCGTTCATGCTACTGATGAAGATAAGTGTGTCAATACTATTACCATTAAAAAATCCCCAAAATACAATGTCACAACACGTAAAGGAAAGGTCACCATCCAATCTCCCTTTGCACGTCAGCCTAAAGTTACCTTACTTGGTCTGTCTACTAGATAGTAAAACCCTAAACCAAAGTTCAACTTTATTGACCAATTGAATAGAACACTCACTCAAATATCCATTCTTGAATTGTGTTGCATCTAACCCGCACATAAGGCCATCTTGGATAAAGTCCTACAAGAGTCTTCCATCCCAACCAATGTTGATGCCAACCATTTTTAAACTATGGTCAAATATCTGAATTCGCCTCACCACATTACATTTTCAGAGAGTGACTATTCCTCACCCAAACCATCTCATAATGATGCCCTTCATATTGAGGTTTTTATCCACAAACATAAGGTTAGACGAGTCTTAGTAGATGGTGGAGAAGGATTGAACATCCGCTCTTTAAAATTGGTTAAATCTCTTGGCTTTTCTAATGCATGTGTGGATTATACCAAGAGCATTGCCATAAAGGTGCATGATGATAAAGAACATGCTTCTAAAGGCATCATCACAATTCCAATTCATGTGGGACTAGTTATTATAGATACAACATGGAAAGTCCTAGATCATGACATACATTATAATATCTTACTTGGTCACCCCTAGATTCATGCCTTAAAGGCCATTTATTGCACATACCACCAATGCTTGAAGTTCCCTTTTTATGGTACTAAAATTACTATCCCAGGAGATCCAGATCCATTTCAATACTATACCAATCTGTGATTGAGCACTAGGTACCCATCAATCATGAAGCCTCAAATTCCACCTCTTCTAGATATATTGACCCATTTTCACTCACCAAATCATCCATTCCATAGAATTTCGACACAACATCCTCCTCGGCCTCCATACCAAGTAAAGACCTTGAGATCTAAGACCTTGGTTGTGGATAATTCAAACTAAATATGACTTACTGTATCACCACAATACCTAAGCTTCTTAAATTCTATGGTAGACCATGTTTTGTAGTCGAGCCCAAAAAAAATTTCAAGGTTCCACCAAAAAATATTTGTACATTATGGGGCAATATGGGTAATGAATTCATTATCAACATAGCTAACTGGATCTACAAAGACCCAAAAGAATTACCTCCACTACTAGTGCATTTCTATGGAAAAGGCTATGACATGTGCAAGGCACTGGGTTTTGGTGACACAAGTGGTCTTGGAAAGGCCAACAATGGAAAAAGAGAACCTGTCATTATCTCTACAAGACCAAGGTACATTGGGCTAGGGTTTGAGCAACTCATAACTGACGATCAATGTACCTGTGAAATTTCAAGTGAGGAGGTAATGACTACAGAAAGTGTCGAGACATGTGAAGAATCCCTTATTGAAACTAACTCTAATGAATGGGAATGGGGATCTGAGAAAACCCTTGGCAACTATGATATTGACGAACTCTTCATAGAACCTAGCCAACCCCCCTTTGAAGAACGATTCCATCAAGAATACAACATTGATCCTATTGACCATCATTCTAAAAATAAGGAATAGATAAGCATTATTTGGGATCGAGAAGAACATAAGTTGACATCATTGGAAACATTTGAATTATCCCACCCCATTCCCGAGCCCACCCATCAGCCTGACATACTCGAACCTACTATCCATGCCTCTGAAATTCCTTCCAATAGTCATGATGCTAATACTTTTGTGACCTATTATGAATATGAATCTTAATATGGTCCATCCATTGCATCTGACATGGAATTTGCAATTGAAAACTTTTCCTTCACACTTGAGACTTTAATTTGCACACTTTCCACATCTTCCCCATCTTTTACTAGCACTGACGATGGTATTTCCCTTTTTTACCTGCAACTGATTGACTGGGACTAACAAGAGCCACCTGTTATGGATATCTTTCAGAATGATGAGGCAATAGAAAAATTCATGGGACTCTGGGAAGGCGTACCATGGGGTGATAATAAAAAATGATTTTCCATTGACCTAGACTATGTAGCTTACTTTGAAGAGAATGTGCAATCCCCCAATCACAAAAATACAAAGAATATGATTAAAAAAGAAATTTCTTTAGGTGAAAACTGCAAGGTGCCTTCTGACAATAAAATAGTAAACATAAAGGATGT
The DNA here is from genome assembly GCA_007115665.2 of Sequoiadendron giganteum. Classification (NCBI taxonomy): domain Eukaryota; kingdom Viridiplantae; phylum Streptophyta; class Pinopsida; order Cupressales; family Cupressaceae; genus Sequoiadendron; species Sequoiadendron giganteum. Next base: position 616,542,103 of record CM021108.1, read on the forward strand.
ATCCAAAGGTGAAAACCTCTTTGAGGTTCCTAAGGATGGAGGATTGGACTTTCTTCCCATAACACAGGAAAAATTGACAATGCTCATCAAAGACACCGTCAAAGTTAACATAGCTACACTAGAAAACCCCAAAATGGTTCTCTTGGCCGCATCATTGTCAGAAGAAGAAAAACCTAAATTTCAACAATTCTTCACATAAAGGAAAGTTAACTTTGCATGGTCATATGCTAACATGCCAGGCCTTGATCTAGAATTGGTATTGCATCATCTTCCTCTAATCCCGAGTATAAAACAAGTCAAACAAAAATTACAGAAAATGCACCCACAAATTTCACTACTTGTAAAGGTTGAATTAAAGAAGTTACTAGATGCCTGATTCATAAGATCAATAGCCTATGCTAACTAGATATCCAATATTTTCCCTGTCACAAAGCCAAATGCGCAAATCCGCATTTGACTAGATTTCAGAGATTTAAATAAGGCTTGTCCAAAAGATTATTTCCCATTGCCGAATATAGACATGATTGTTGATCTCACAACAGGGTACGAGATGTTGTCTCTCATGGATGATTTCTCAGGCTATGAAAAAATCTGCATTGCAACTGAGGATCAGTAAAAAAATGGCATTTGCATGCCCATGGGGAACATACTATTGGAATGTCATGCCTTTTGGCTTAAAAAATGTAGGCGGCACATACCAAAGAGCTATGACAACAATCTTTAATGACACGATGCATATCCTAATGGAATATTATGTGGATGACCTTTTGGCCAAATCTTTGACACAAAAGGGTCATCTTGGGGTCCTAGACAAAATTTTTAGATAGCTAGAGGATTACAAGGTTCGTTTGAACCCAAAAAAATGCGTCTTTGGGGTTACTTCAAGAAAAATATTGGGCTACATAGTTTCATGATGAGGCATAGAATTTGATCTTTCTAAAGTGAAAGCAATTCTAGACATGCCTCCACTAAAAGGAATAATGAGTTAAGAATACTTCAGGGCTGACTGCAGTCCATCTGATGCTTAATCGCACAGTTGGAAGACAAGTGAAAACCATTTCAATACCTATTACACAAAATTATCCCCTTTGTATGGATAGAAAAATGCCACACAACCTTCAAAAAAATAAAAGAATATCTATTGACACCACCTATCCTAATGCTGCCCATTTAAGGCAAGTCATTGATCTTGTATGTCTCGACAACTACAAATGCATTGGGGGCATTATTGGCACAAAATGACCATGAGGATAAAGAAAAATCCATATACTATATCATTCACACACTAATAGGATATGAGTTGAACTATACAACCATTGAGTGCGCATGCCTTGTAGTTGTCTTTGCAGAGAAAAAACTAATACATTACATGATGAGTCACCAAACACACCTAGTAGCTAAGATTGATCCACTACAGTATCTCCTAAGTTGGGCAGCATTGATAGGCTGTTTAGCAAAGTGGTTCATGATTTTAAGTGAATATGACATACAATATGTTGAGTGCAAGGAAATAAAAGGTAAGGTAATAGCAGATCAACTTGCGTATGCAACCATCCAAGGAAATCATCCACTAATAATTGATTTTCTTGATGAGTCTATCTTTCATGCAAAGCCTACATCACCATGGAAATTGTATTTTGATGGGTCGCATACTGGTCATGGCCCAGGGGTTGGTATCTTGTTCATCACACCACAAGGGGTTTCCATTCCTAAGGTATATTGGATCGCCTTCCCTTGTACTAAAAACATTGCAAAATATGAAGCATTGGTCACAAGACTAAAGATCACAATTAAATGGAAAATTTAGACACTACTAGTATTTGGGGATTCTCAGTTAGTTATCAACCAAGTGAATGATGATTATGAAACAAAAGATGAAAATTTTCTCCCCTACAAGAAAATGGTGGATAGCTTCCTGACATATTTTAAATTTATTACCTTTCAAACAATCCCTAGGACATAGAATAAGGCATTCGATGCAATGGCTACTATTGGATCTCTCTTAGACATCCCCAAAAATGTGTCAAAATTTGAGTTCTTAGTTGAAAAATTATTGATGTTGACATATGACACACCAGAGTCAGAAATGGTTTATGAGATTATTGGTCCCAGTTCACCTTGGTACTAGGACATCTATGATTATCTAAAGTCCCAAACCTTACCACCCAACCTTTCCAATAACCAGAGAAAGTCCTTTATACAAAAAGCCGCCTAAAACACCATCGTCAATGTCACCCTATACCATTGTAGCTTTGATAACACCCTTCTTCATTGTCTCAACATCAATGAAGCCTAAAAAAATTTACAAGAAGTACATGAGGGTATATGCAGATCTCATTCGAGTGGTCCAAATTTAGCTAGGAAATTCACCCAACTTGGATACTACTGGCTGACACTAGAAAAATATTCTCTTTAGTTTGTCATAAATTCCAGGTGCACAATGACCTAATCCACGCACCTATGCAAGAGCTGAGACTGATCACTTCTCCATGGCCTTTCGCACAATGGAGACTCGACCTCTTGGGAAAGATCCATCCATCCTCCTCTAATGGCCGTAAATTCATCATCATCACTAGTGAGTACTTTACTAAGTGGATTGAAGTCGTCCCTCTCACTTACATCACCGATAAACAGATATCTAAGTTTTTCCTAAAATATGTCATCTATCGGTATGGTTTTCCACAATCCATCATCACATATAATGAGAGTCCATTAAAAAATCAGGACGTTTGTGAACTCTGTGAGTGATTCCACATCCAACATCATTTCTCCACCCCATATTATCCATAAGGTAACATTCAAGCTGAGGCATCAAATAAAAAAATTCTTCGCATTTTTAAGAAGACCGTCGACGATGCTGGTCGAGATTGGCACCTACAACTTAATCCTTCCTTGTGGACCTATCGTACCAACATTCATACACCCACTAGAGCCACTCTATTTTTCCTTTTCTATAGATCTGAGGCCATATTGATTATCAAGGTCGAAATTCCTTCTCTCTGAGTCTCCTTGAAGTGAATGATCGATGATATATAGATCAGAACGTCCTTCTTACATGAGTTAGAAATGTTATAAGAAATATGAAAAAATGCTTTGAATCACTTGGAGGCATATCAAAATCATCTCTGTTGGAGTTATTAAAAAAGAGTGATGGTCCTAGTTCACCTTGGTACCAGGAAATCTATGATTATCTAAATTCCCAAACCTTACCACCCAATCTTTCCAATAACTAGAGAAAGTCCTTTATAAAAAAATCCACCTGAAACACCATCATCAATGACACCCTATACCACCATAGCTTTGATAACACCCTTCTTCATTGTCTCGAAACTGATGAAGCCCAAAAAAATTTACAAGAAGTACATGAGGGTATATGCAGATCTCATTCAAGTGGTCTGACTTTAGCTAGGAAAGTCACCTGACTTGGATACTACTAGCTGACACTAGAAAAAGATGCTCTTTAGTTTGTTAGAAATTCTAGGTGCACAGTTACCTAATCCATGCACCTGTGTAGGAGCTAAGACTGATCACTTCTCCATGGAATTTCGCACAATGGAGACTCGACTTCATGGGAAAGATCCATCCATCCTCCTCTAATGGCCATAAATTCATCATCGCCGCCACTAAGTACTTTACTAAGTGGATCAAAGTCATCTCTCTCACTTACATCATCAGTAAACATATATCCAAGTTTATCCTAAAATATGTTATCTATCGGTATGGTTTTCCACAATCCATCATCACAGATAATGAGAGTCCATTCAAAAATCAGGATGTTTGTGAACTCTGGGAGTGATTCAGCATCCAACATCATTTCTCCACCCCATATTATCCACAAGGTAATAGTCAAGCTAAGGCATCAAATAAAACAATTCTTCACATTTTAAGAAGACCGTCAACAATGCTAGTCGAGATTGGCACCTACAACTTAATCCTTTCTTCTGGACCTACTATACCAACATTCGTACACCCACTAGAGCCACTCCATTTTCCCTTTTCTATATATCTGAGGCCATATTTCCCATTAAGGTCAAAATTCCTTCTCTTTGAGTTTGCTTGAAGGGAATGATCGATGATATACAATACATAATGTCCCACTTACATGAGTTAGAAATGTTACAAGAAAGATGACAAAATGATCCAAATCACTTGCAGGCATATCAAAATCATCTTTGTTGAAGTTATAAAAAAAAGAGTGATGGTGAGAAAATTTGAAATTAGTAACTTGGTCCTCTTGCAGAATCAAAGAAATTAGGTTGATCATCAAAACCCTAGAAAGTTTGAGCCTAACTGGCTCGATCCCTATATTATAACTACAAAATTTGGTTCTGGAGCTTACCAGTTGGCCACACTTGATGGAGAATAGTTGATAGAACCCATAAACAACCTACATCTGTGAAATTTCTACACATAGCATCAGAGAGCTTGACTAAAACCTAAAAATATAAAAAAATGAAAAATAAAGAAAAAAATCATCCCTTGATGAAAACTTGGTAAATAGGCATCTTGGTCACACCAAAAAAAATAAAAAAATGACAAAAATAGTAAAAGAAATAAATTCGTCCAATAGCGAAAACCAGGCAAACAGGCACTTTGGATAGGTACCATGGTGAAAACCTGGCAAACAAGCACCATGCATAGTCGATCATTTTTTTGACATCTATTATTAGTCTAATCGACCCTTATCCACTTTCCATAATCACAATAGCCTGAAACATTCACAACATTAATCCCAAGTCCCGTCGATTCTGGCCATGGTTAGCATTTGGTTGTCATCACCCCTTGCATATCCTTTCCTTTTGTCCCGTGTCTGCCTATTTAAATATTATTTGACCCGAGTAATCCACGATCTATCTGGGGGCAAGAAATTTATCATGTAACTGTAGTGGGTGTCACACATGATCTTGCATTCAGAAAAGGTCTTGAAAAAGTCATAAAAATATGAAAAAGTCCTAAAAAAAGACCTAAAAATTGAAAATGTCTTGAGAAAGTACTAAAACATCCAAATCAATGTCAAAATCCCAAAAATAAAGTCAAAATCAATGCTTTTCCCATCAATCCAGTCAATCACATTAGTCAATCTTTTGTCCTGGTCTAAACTACATTGTCTCTACACATTTGCTACATAGGAAAGATTCATCTTTGAATCCCTGAGACATTAGGTTAGTCTTTCTAGGTTTTCCAAAATAAAATCATGATTCAAAATTCTATCCTTTGGACAAGGTCATTGGTCGTGTCGAACTACGAGGTCTCTGAGTGCACGACATAGACAAGGCCATCAATCGATGAGCCTCCGAGGCCACACTAGGTTAGTCCATTAGGGCTCATGGCACTACACTAGAACACATGTCAAAAGTCTTCAAGTAAGGACAAGTCATTTCCCAACATGAAAAACTCCTAAAATGAATTATGTTAGTCACTTATTTTAACATGACAATCACACTAGCACGTCAACATCAACATGTAGTCAACACAAGTAAACTTCAATCAATTTCAATCAAACTTAGTTGAAATAAGTCAAATTGTCACAACCAGTCAAACTGTCAATCCTTGGATATCTTTCAAATGTGTCCTTTTGAAGAATAGCCTCTATCATTTATGCCTTAGTATGTTTCCTTCATAGGCACTGTCACCGCCATCTGACATTTTGAGGGATCCTCACGACATCTAAAAAATCATTCCTATTGACATCAATGTTCTTTTAGATGAGTCATTCTGAAGAAAAACCTATATCATTTATGGCTTAGGATGTGTCCTTCCTAGGCATTGTTATTGTCACCTGGCATTTCAAGGGATTCCTTTTGGCATTTAGGGATCAATACTCTTGACATCAACATTATTCATGATGTGTCCTTCTTGAATTTGGCAATCTTCAACACTCGTCATCTTGCCATCATCGAAACCTTGACACCCTGGTATCTTGACATCATCAAACTAGACATCTTGACATTAAAAAACTTGGCATTCAGACACACTTGGCACTTGTCTTTGTCTTTTTCATCAGGTTACTAGTTCTTCAGCGAGATCCCGACAACATGATTTAGAGAAACAATGAAGTCTCATGGTGTTTGTCTTGTCTTTTGACACTCATGTCACTAGTTTCTCAACAATGTCTTGACTATGGGATTTAGAAAAATGACATATTATGATAATGACTTTATCTTTTTTCTTTTGGCAATCATGTTGCTAGTTTCTTTAGGATGTCCTGGAAACAAGATTTAGAGAAGCAACAATGTTTCATGGCTTGTCCTTCTTGTCTTTTTTTACTTGTTGTTGGTTATGACAAAAAGACTAGGGAAATTGTGCTCTTAGTATGAGTCATGATCACCTTTGTCTGTGACTACTTGTCTTATGTGATGGTACAACCTTGCACATTTTGATTTATGTCATATCATGGTGTTTTTTGGCCATTACAATAATCTACCCAATGGTGATTAAGAGCAATAAATATTAAAATCCAATGGTAAGGTTTTGAAGGATTTGGTCTAGGAACTAACATGCATCTCCTTCTATCTAGTCATCTTCTCTCATCCATTTCTTGATGATATCATGTGACATACAAAAACATAAAGTGCATACATAATCATATAGGCATTGCATTAGGTCCAGACATCATCATTGGCATCATCATTAAAAACCATAAACAGTGCATTACATTATCATAATCATAAACATGACATCCATTCAAATAAATATAATATGCATATCATCATCATCCATGCACAACATCAGCATGACATATAGATAAACATGGCATTATCCAAAACCATCTGCACCATTGTCTTTGTGATCATTAAATGGACTTATTGAGACACTTTCCAAATTTTTTTGTCACCTAGCCAAAATTCAAAAAAACTCCTGAGGGGGCATCAATACTCTATCCTTCGCTGGGGTATGTTTCTGAATTTTTTTTCTGTTACAATGTGACATGCTACATTATGACAAAGATGGGAAAACTGTAGATACTTAAAAATGACCTAGGCCTGCAAGCTCTATTTTACCACTTTCATCCTAGCATAATTATGACATTTAATTATGTCCTTGGTCCACATTCGACTATTAATTAAGTAATTCATTATTTAATTAATTCATGTCTATTATATTTTTCATGAATATTAAATAAATAAATTATATATATTTATTCAATACGTCATTAATTGTTTATTGTCTTCTTACAATTAAATAAATTTATTAATTTATTTAATTACATTTATTCATTTATTCTTCCTGATTATTAAATAAATGATTTTTTTATATTTAATGTCACTAATTCTCATAATTAAATGAATTTATTAATTTATTTAATTATCAGTCATAATCCTCTAAATTAAATAATTATGTTTAATTATTTAATTACCTAATTTAACATTTCTCTCATTTTAAATAAATGAAATTATTTAAAATGATTTTGTTTTATTAACTGTCACTTCATTTTAGTAAATAATTTGAGAAAAATTATTTATTGTCACATAAAATACTTATTTTAAATTAATTTAATTTAAAATGGTAATCTTCTTCCAAAAAATCAAGTAATTGAGCAAATTCTCGATTTTCCAAATCTTCTTTTCAGTTCAACTCTTATCTTATTGATTTTTTGAATCTTACAAATCAAGTAGTCTTATCTTCTTGATTTTTGAAAATCTTTATCTTTTTGACTAATTATCACATTTATTCTCGACCAATCATTTAACAATATTTCCATAACCCTAATTAGGGATTGTCACATGGAATCTCGTCCACTGATTTTATCCGTTGTCAGCTTTTAGTCTCATTTTTCCATCCAAAATTGAATTTTCTATAAAATGTCAATTTTGCTCAAAATTTTAGGACGACTTCATTATTATGGACATTTTATGCTTAGATTTTACTTTGCATTTGGCTTATTTGATTTGATTAATTTTCATAGGCATAGTCCTTTTTCATTCAAATCCTTCAAAACTTGCATAGGACATTGTCATAGTCAAATTTCTCACACACTCGATATGAGGGCAATGAGCATATGCTACTAGCTAGAAGGTTCTATGGAGGTGAATCATGGAAGCTTCAACGAATATCTGGTATAATCGTTCTTGTTATTTTATTTCTTTGTGCTTCATAACTTCTTTGGGTTTTTTTATTTATTTAATCTAATTTGTGAACCTTTACCTGAAAAATAACCCATTGATATAGTTGATAGATGTTTCCATAAGTTCTTCATGTAGCTACCACAGTTTTTGACCCTTTTATGATCTCACAGGTGTTGTCCTAAAACACAATCTTGAATCCTTTGCTACACATTCATCCAACACTCAAAATATTATGCATTAAGCCCTTAACATAATAGACATCATCAATATTATTTTTTCCATCAAGACTAATTGTTCCTTTTCCAATAATCTTAGAACCAAAATCATCTCCAAACATAGCTAATCCTCCATCATAATTTCCAAGTTGAGTGAGCTTACTTTTGTCTCCGGTCATATGATTTGAACATCCATTATCAATTACCCAATAATCTTCATCTTGTCTAGCATGAAAGACACTAACCAAAGTACCTTCCATCTCATCCTTCTTGTTCGCCAAACCAAATTCCCTTGCACATATTTCATTGTTAGTAGACACAAATTTATTCTCCAAGGCTACAAACAAGCATTCATCTTTATCATCCTTAAACTCAGACTCATCATCAGAAATTATAGCATCTTCTCTACCATAATACAATTTATTAAACTTTTTGTCCTTTTTGTCTTTATTATTATCTCTATTCTTCTTTGTGTGTAGCTCTATTTGGACATATTGAAGCATAGTGACCAATATTTCCATAACTAAAACATTTAAAAGGTAACATACCTTTGTACTTACCAGTACATTTCTTCAATTTCCCTGTAAATTTTGTTTCCAACTCTTTTGAACCATCTTCTATCTTAGTTTCTTTGAAGGATATTTCATCTTTATCCTTTTCTCTTCCAAAATTACTCATCTCAAATGCAGTCAAAATTCAAAATAGACATTATTTAGTAAATTTGTTTGGATCATATGATTCTTTAAAAGAAAAGACCTTGTCACTATAATTCTCCAGTAGGGTCATAAAGATCTTCTCTATTACATCTTCATCTATCATGGTACCACCTTGATTTTTAATTTCATTTTCTACAAGTTCAAATCTTTGATGGTATCTTGTGATGTCCTCACCTTCTTCCATTCTCAAGTTCTCAAATCTATGCTTTGTTGTTAGCTTCCTTGATAACTTTACTCTTATCATTTCCTTCATAGATATCTTTCAACATTTTTCATACTTCATAAGTAGTGCCTAAAGAAATAACTTTTGCATGTTTAGTTTTAGATAAAGCACTAAAGATAGAATGCCTTTCTTTTTCATTCTCCCCATAGGAATAAATCTCATCTGTAGAAGAAGGACCACTAGTTGATTCAACATATTTTGTCTCAACATCTTTCCAATTCTTGAAACCAAGAGAGATTAGGTAACCTCTCATCTGTAATTTCTAGTCAATGCAGTTAGCTCCATCAAATTTGAGGATTTGAAAATTGTGTGCCATCTGATCTACCTCAAGTAGTTAAGCTCTTCTTCAAGGAACCAAAGCTTTGATACCAATTATTGAAATGCACAATAAAATTGAGCGGGGGGTCAATCAGTTGTACCAAATTAATTTTACTTCTAACCTTAATCAATTCCACTATAACTTTAATCTATTATTAAGTATAAACATGAAATGCAAATAAAAAAAAGAAAACATCAGAGACACCCGATTTACATGGAAAATCCAATGATGGAAAAACCATAGTGAGGATTAACTCACAATATAATAGTAATAAAATATCGGATACAAAGGCTCACCACCTATAGATAGGACTCAGTATCCAAAAGGAGGCTCACTAACTACAAACAAAGAAATACAATAGAAAATCCACCACAATAGGTTCCACACATTCACAACCTGATCAAAGGATTGCAAACACCATCAACTCACTAGTTTTAGGAATTTAATACATCAAAGTACTGCTACCTTGATTGGATTTCACACACTCTACATTTTGCACTTATTTTGTACACTTCACACTTCATCCTTTCAATTCAAAACATCTTGACTTTTATTTATACCATCTTTAATCTTGAAAATTTTCTCCAAGGTCAGCTACACATCCTTTATTTTACAAATTCAAATTAGGTCAATGACTCAACATTCCTATGGTGGATAAGAATGAGAGTGGACCAATTACATTCTTAATTAGGACCCAAACAACATCTCGGATCAATCACATGCTTCCTTTATAGATGTTTATTCTTCATGTAACGTTTAAACACCAAGTTGGCCAAACCTAATGAAAGCACCAATAAAATTTGAAGTATGTGCATCCACAACAAGATGATGACACATGGATCACACAAAATGCTTCATTGAATATTGGAACACCTCTTAGAAACCTTTCAGATACATCCACAACAACTACAACAATCTTTATACATATAACACTCTTAACAGTCTAACTGGATAGTGCAGACACACACAGTAGCTCTAGAACAAGCCTTACAGAGCACCAAACCGTGAGTACATTTTCCAAAACACATAGAACATCAATATTAACCTTCTTCTAGATCCAAAAGATCTAAGAAAAATCACCAAAATACTATAGAGTAGAGACATATCTCCCAATCCACAAAAAAAATAGTTCTACCAAACCGTTTCACACACTGGTGAACACAACTTTCACTCCCCATCAACCCAAAAGATAAAAATCAAGATATATTATCTATTGAAAACCATAAAAATACTACAAATCCACACAAGAATAGAATCTATACAAAAGAAATGTAGAGAACATTACTGGAGCACACTCAGAATGCACACACAACACTATCTTGATTATTTAATTTTCTCAAAGGAACTATACATAAACACATCTGAAACACCATAAATATAGCTCCATGTACTCTCAACACTTCTATAGTATATCAAAAATACATGTACCACCTACAATCACTTTGAACTGTGTTGACATGAAAGAAAAAATAAATGAAAACACCACCAAACACATCCATACTTGCAACAATAGAAAATCGAGAGTTTTCCATTTTTCTAACTATAACCTATGTTAGGACTAAAACATCCTTCCTGGCATCTTAATCCCTCTCTGGTTTTTTGTCTCAAAATTATCTCTCTGCTCTTTGTTTTCTATTCCAGTCCTTGGAACCTCAAATTCACACTAGTAGGACCAAAATGTCCTTACTGGAGTCTTAGTCCCTATTGAATTTGACTTTCTAGTTTGTAAGGATTTGCAATTGCTTTTCAATGCTTGAGTTTGCTACCCTCAATTTTTTTTTTTTGTGGACCTTGGGTTATCAAGCTCTCTTACTTCTCGTGTTGGTACTAGTTCACTAGGTATGGACCATACCTTTGATACCTTTTTTCTATGCCTACCTTACCTACAAGTTCTATGTTGAGTGTTTAAACAATGGTTGATCATATCCCTCAAAAAAACATAATAAAAATGCATCAAGACTTATCCCATTTACAAGATAGCATGAGTATAACAACACTTCAAACATTATTGGACCTGCCATAGATAGTATCCACCACATGATGGAAAGTAATGAAGGACTAGAATTTTTGCATAATATTGCTCAAATCTTTGGAAAACACCTTCCTTCCACTACCAATGGTGCTCAAACTTCAAACAATGTACAAATCCAAGAAGGAAATCAAACTCCGCACTCTTCACCATAAGCTCAATTCCCACCTATACAAATCCTCAAGTGACCACAACTATGCAACCAACTAGCAATATCCTTCCTACCTTGAACATTTACACTAGTGATCCTTATACTTGTCTAGAATCTAATCTTATATCTCCTCTTGTATGAAATCCATTCCTTCATGAACTTGTGCATTGCCCTTCGATACTATCATAATTTTTGCAGTTAGTTGTGAACCTAAATCCACCTATACATATCTTGAAAATTTTGAACCTTCAAATGAAAATAACCACCAATCTTTCAGAAGATAAAACAAAAGTTTCCTCCAACTAAACTCCACTTCTCAACCTACCCAGCATGTTGATACCCAAGTAGCTATAAAGAAGAGTAACCCTTATATCCTTGGGGATCCGCAAAGGAAATTTACTCCCTTACCTTACACACTTTAAAATATCATGACTCAGCTAATAAAAAAAAACATGATTACCTTACCTCTCATTCAACCTCTTAACCCTAACAAGACGTTACCTCCAAGATTTAGACACAATACCTATTGTGCTTATCACCAAAAAAAAGGACATGATACAAAAATTTGCAAGTGTCTTAATATTGTGCAAGACCTCATTGATTCTAATCATATCCAAATTAGAGGTGTGAATGACAAAGGCAATAAATTTTTAGCTGCTCCCAACCAAAAATTACAAATATTTACCAATTCCATGCCTAACCACAATATTTCATTTGTTAAGGCTACTAAAACTAGGCCTAATGTGATTAATATCGACATGGATCATGATAACATGAGTAATGATGAAACAAATCATATGGGTGATGATGAACAAAATCCTATGGATACTAATTACCAAAGTCCTATTAATACAATGATAGGAGTGATTGACATCAACCCTCATAAATTGTAAACCAAAATGCCTATTGGTATTACTCTATCTTCAAAAGAAATAATAAATCATGGACCTAATGGTCCCCTTTACATAGCCAATAGAATCAATAATAGGCCCACTCCTAGGATTTTAATTGATCCCATCTCTATAGAGAATGTGATCACAGAAGAACTATTATATGTGCATGAACTTAATCAAGATAGCTATGATAAACTGAAGAACTATTATATGTGCATGAAGTAAAACACATGATGGTTTCTCTCATGATAAAATGGGCTCAATCACACTCCCTTTACAATTAGGACCAAAGAAATCAAGTGTATCATTCTATATCATCTCTAATTTGGATCAATTTCATGTGAAGTTAGGCTACAAAAGGCTTCACTCCATGAATGTGGTCCCATTCGTTGTCCATAAGTGCTTAAATTTTCCAATTGGAAATGAAATATTCACTATAAACCATAGTGGCTTTAAAATTCCATCTTCCCATAGAAATTTATCCTTAGATTATTTTGGGCCTAAGCCCATGGAACCTATAAGACCCCATGAGGACTTCCTTTTCCTATCCTACCAAAATTTCAAAGAAATATTCATAACTAGGCTATCCATTGAAAAATTTTGACCACCCATGCTTGAACCTCCACCACCTAAAGAAGAAAATACTGAGCCTAAAGCTCTTTCAAAAAACCAAGGGCCATCCATAAACACACCATTACTTATTTCCTACAAGAGACCTAGATACAACCAAACAAGTCTTAATCTGCCACCTAAGAAAATTTATAAATTAAAATAGAAAGTGGTCGAACAAGCTTCCACAGTCTCTTTCATTCTTCCCTCAGAAGAAGAAAAGGAACCTATGGTTGATCCACCCACTCCTACACAAACAAAATTTGAAAACCATAATAAAAGGAATTGAAATGCTAGAGAGTGTAGGCATAGACATCATGCTATTGCTTGCAAGATGAACAAAGATAATAACATTGAAAATCAAAATCCGAATTCGATAAAAGTAATAAATGATGAACCTTCTCCATTACCATAACAAATAGATCCTATGTCTCCAACACAACAAGGACCAATACCTTCTATTGATGTCATCATTCATCCTCTTATTAAGGTTAACTTGGACAATGATGAAGACATAGCTAAAATTGATGAGCAAGTTCATAAAGAGTTGAATTTCCTATTTTCCTCTTCCATGAGCTTAAACAAGAATAACCATGATGATCCTCCTAAACCAATTGATGCATCATGTGTTGATCCCAGTGATTCTCCTAGTACAACACTTGATGTTTTCCCTCTCGCTAGTGATCCACATTCTACATATACTAAACAAGACTAGGATGCAAATGACTTGCATGTGATTTACTAGTCATTTTTCTTTCCTTTTTGCTTTCTTTTTGCATGATTTCTTGTGCATAATGTGATTTCCCATGATTTTATGTTTCATGTTCTCTCTCTCTCTTTGTGCATTCCTCTATTTTTATCTTCATTCTTCTATTTTTCGTAAGCTTTTTCATTTTCTTTGATCTTTACCTTTCATCTTAATTTTTATCTTGTGTTTTCCTTTAGAGAATAACACAACACATTGAGACACTCTTTGTATCTTCTGTGTTAGCCCAAAAGATTTTTGGGTATGTGTAGGATCATGATGGGCCAAAAAGTGGTGATGTGTAAGTGATATGATGGCCCATGTGGTTGATGATTTTTTTTACCCAAAATTTATTAAACGAAAAGGGTTTTTAAAGGAGATTCCTAGCTTTCCACCAATATAAATTATTCTTTACTTTGAATTTAATAAATAATTATTATTCATTTTCTATTTGAATTATGACTAAAGTCCTAATTGATAGGCTGATTGAAAAACATCTATAGCTTTCAAACGGTGTCACATTTTTTGAATCTGAAACATGTGTCACATTCTATGCTTCACATACTATAGGTTAAAAAAATAAATTGAATTTCATGATTTTTTGACCAAGTTAAGGTGGTTAGACATACGAGTTTTCATATTTTTAAAAAATTGTAATAAAAAAATCATAATTAACTATTTACTTGGAAAAAAATTAAAAAAAAAAAATGGATTACATTGGGACATGAGTCCTCTACTTATATATAAAATATTATAAAAAAATATTATCATTTTATTGTGGTTAGAGTGGTCAAACAAACACCTACTTCTTATTTTCCCCTGAAATTTAAGTACTACTGCATTGAAATTTCAAATTTTCACCAAATAGATTTTTAAAAAAAATAAACCTAGTGGTTTAGAAACTACATTCAATTTTTTATAGATTCTATTGTTACATATTTTTGAAATAATATAGATAACTTATTCATTTTTTTACAGTAAGTTGCCTAGTTATGATTTTCTAAATTTTCATTGCTAGTTAAGGGCCTATTTTTTCCATGATAATCCTACACATATCCTTTTTTTTAATTTTGTTTTCACTTTCTTTGTGTCATTCTTCTTGTTCTATCCATATTTGGGGAATGGTGATAGTTTCAAGCTCTCTTATATCATTGAAACAAAGACAAATACTGGCCCTGAATCCATAGATCTCTTATGTGTTTTTGGGGGACAACCCCCTTTTCTATTTCCTTTTCATGTTTGTCTACTTTAAATTAATTTCTCATAGCATGGTGTTTATCAATTTCTTTAAATTGGGGTCATACATTGGCATTATTTTAGCATGATTTCATTCACATTTATCTTTTTCATGGTCCTTGATGTGACTTTCTTACTTTATGGGATGTGTTTTCCTCTTTGTGGTGACATTGGGAGTAATGTCCTTCAATAGAATGATCTATCTTAGCATATTACATTCCTCTTACTAGTGATGCGTCATAGTGCATTCCCTAAGTTTTGAATCTTCAATCATTTGATTGATCTTCTCTTGGATACATTAGGAAAGGTGTACCCTAAGAGTAAGACCTCACATGAACTAAAAAAAATCCCCTTGAACATTCCATTTTCTAGTTGCATTGAATTTTTTTTTGTACCTTATTAAAATCATGGAGGTATGGCTTTTATATGGTCCCCTAGGGCTCACCTAGTTAACAACTAGCTTCACTAGCCTTTGTGAGCATGCATTTTTCTTTTTGTACCTTATTAAATTCGTGGAGGTAATGCTTAAATATGGTCCTCTAGGGCTCAGCTAATGAACAAATAGCTTCATTATCCCTTGTGAGCATGCATTTTATTTTTTTCCTTATCATAGTCATGGGGGTATGACTTTGATATGGACCTCTTTGGGCTCACCTTGTAGAAAAATAGCTTCACTAGCCCTTGTGAGCATGCATTTTATTTGCATAGTGGACAACATGTTCCACTAGTAAAACATTTTGGATAAATAGCCTAGACCCGGTCCATAGCGCATTGGACAACCAAACAAAGCTTGACCCGCTACATTTTTTTTTTTCATTTCTATTTTTCCTTTTTCCTTTTTTTTTGTCTTTGATGGTGTTTGTTTGCAATATTGTTATGGCTTCAAATCATCCATAAGTGTTTTCCTTTGTACCTATGTTGGTTTTCCATAGGATGTTGATATTGAGGGCTTGGTCACCCTCTTGGTTATTGTCATCCTATCTTACTAGAATTTGTATATTTGAACTCCTCTTGATTGCATGGTTGGCTACTTTCGTGTGAGTTTGAGAAATTTCATCCTCTCACTAAATTGGGGGCTAAATGTAGTGTATAAAAATGCATACCCTTGCATTTTCACACTTTTTTGGGCTCGGATTGCTTTATTTTTCATCCACAAGCCTAATAAACTATATATTTTTTTGGCAATTACGGACAAACATCAATGGATAAATTATAATTTAATGATTCTAGCTAAGTGTCCTTGAGTTTAGGGTCAAGACTAAGATGCCACCTAGGGTGTCTTTATCTCTCAAAGGTCTTGGGACCCCCTATTCAATGAAACCTGAAATGGGCCCATTTTTGGAGTCTATGCCCCAAGTTTTTAAGGCTTGGGACTAAGATGCCACCTATGGAATCTTATTCCACCTTAATCTTTTCTTTGGATCTAATTTTAAATTCTTGTGCGATTTGGCCTCCTTTAATTAATGAATTCATATGTCGTCTTGTTGTGGTGTAACTTCAGGATTTTAATATTGAATAGGTATAAATACAAGGTTCATGTTGGCATATGGCTTCTGGAGATTGTTGGCATATGATGTTACCATTGATGGCAACCTAAATCATTGATCCAATCCATATTTTGGTATTAATCCATACTAGGAGACAAAATGAAGAACAGGGTATTCGACTGAAGATGAATCCATTTGCATTGTTAGCTTATCATTTTAAGTTGTGGATCTTAGAGAAAGGTATTTTGGTATTCATACTATCCTATCCAAGAATCATTTGGGTGCACATTCACTAGTATACAAATTAGGAGATTTGGTTTATCAATTTCCTATTTATTAGTGCTAAAAGACCAACTTGGTGGATATATCCATTATGGATGTTTAAGGAGTAATTGTTTAAATTTTTCTATGTTCAAACATGTTTATTTATGTCATCAATATAATATGGTCAACTTTGGATGGTGCACATTGACAGTCATTTATGGATTCAACCAACCATTGAAAAGTATTTTATGTTTTATTAAAGTCGACATATGGATGATTGAATCTCTTGTTGTGGATATATATAAGTGATTGGTTATATCAATTTGATATGAATGTGGCATGGATATGAAGTGTATTGGTTTATGATGCGAAAATTAGAAGGATAGTAGAGATATTTCACCTGTGCATATAAGATTTGTGATGTGAATTATAGCAGTGTAGAGTAGAAGAGAAGAATCAGTTGAGGTCAAGAGATCGACAAATGTGCTTAACCAGAATTGTAACCGGGCATGAGTAGATGTTATTTTTTTAGTTCAATCCTTTAGATGGACTTAATTTGAATACTTTTTAAGGTAGTGAGCCTTTCAATTTTTAGCAGTGTGTCTGAATGCAAGTGCATTCCTATTTTGTAAAACTTATATTTGAGTACTAAAATTGTGGATTGACCTCCACCATGGTTTTTCCCCTAATAGGGTTTCCAATTAAAAATCCTTGTGCTATGGAATTTTAAATGATTTATTTGTCTGTTTGCATCTTTCCTTTGGTTTAATGTTGAAATGGTTTAAATATCAGATTAATAAAGTTGAAGATTGTAGAATATTGATTCACCCCCCCTCCTCTTAGTGTTCCAAGAATACAACAATTGGTACTAGATTTTAGTAGCTTGAGCTGGATCTTGGAATGTAATGGAATGTGTTAGTCTTCAACAACATCTTGTGGTGGCACTTCATGATCTTGATTAGTCCAAAGTAGAAGTCCGAGAATTGAAAGAAAATCTTAAGGATGCTGGAAAATTCATTAAGACATTGAAGTATCAAATTGTTAAATCCAGGGAAAAGAGAAAGGATCTATGTGTTTAGATTAAGAAAAAAGAGAGCAGAAGCATGGATGATGTTCACCTGAATCAAACCTTGAAGGAAATAACTAAAGAATGTGAAAATCTTGCTAGAGAAAATGGTACCCTAAAACATGAGATGGAATCTATGGTGATGAGGCTGACTAAGGAGATTGAAGGAAGAAATAATAATGAAGAAATAATAATGAGGAGAATATTGCTCAGTCCTTAAAAGAAAAATATGATGAATGCAAAAGAATAAATGAAGAATTCATTTAGCTGGAGATTGAACTGCAACAATACAAAAACAATGAAGAAGAGCCTAAAAAACAAATATTTATTCTCATTGATGAACCTACTACTAAAAATGAATACACGGAGAATTTTAAGATTAGCTCAGTTAAGCTTGATGAGTTTACTCAAGGACAGAAAAATTAAAATGACAAGCGAGGCCTTGGATATGAGAAAGGAGAATGTTTTAGATCTAGACAAAGGAATTTTAGGCAAGGAAATTTGATGAAGAAAGAAAAAAGGCATCTGGTAAGACAACCTAATGCTAAATTTTTTAATGGATACTATTTTTCTTGCAATAAATTTGGTCATATGGAAGCTCAATGTACAATTAAAATGAAATCAAGTGATTCATCATTCTTCGGTCAGTGTTTCAATTACAAAAAATTGGTCATAAGTCAATTAAATGTCGAAATCTGTTAAACAACTTTGTCAGTAGAAGGAATGTTGAATGTTATACCTATAGAATATTTGGTAATATTTCTAACCAATGTAGATCAAGAAGAAATAAATGGAATGATTGGTCTAGACAAGGAAATATTATGTGCTACAATTTTAAAAAATACACTCACATTGCAATATTTTGTAGAAACCAAAATATGGATAAAAGAAGTCTAACATATAGACATAAAAATACATATATAGATGATAAAGAAAAGGGAAAAGTGATTACAAATGAATTAAGAGATAAAATGAAGAATACATGGGTAATAAATATTGAGTCTTAAACAAGAAATAGTTCTATACTAGAACCCGCTTCTAGTAATTCCTTCATAAATTGATCTCAGGCCATTGGCCTAGGGGGATTTTTCAATAAAATCCCTTTTCCCCTATCCATAGCTAGCTCCAGAACAAATAATATTGACAACAACAATATTACTGATCTATAGATGCCTTGAAAAACATTCACAAGGAAATTCAATAAATCATATGTCTGCTGAAGAATTTTTCTCTCCCTAACTAAGAAAATAGGGTATCCAGAACACCTAGGGCAAAAACATTTTTTACAATAAAAATTTAGGTGTGCAAAGTTACAAAAATACATGTTGAATCCCTCATTTTCCACTTTATCTAAGAAAAGAAGGAGAGTTCTCTGCAACATAATCTCAAAGGTGTGAAGACATTCAACAGTGAAACCCTAATTCATTAGGTACTTCAAAAACTTTCATTTAATTTTGTGTATGCTTGATAGAAATGAAACATAACTATGGAAGGAAAAATGGAACAAATGAAAGGAATGATCCATCTAGATGAATATAATAGTGAAAATATTAGATCCATAAGGAACTTTTTGTCACTCAGTGAATTGAAATGGTTGAAGGAAGCTAAACATACAAAAATGGGAGTTTGGAATGAATTTCCCTATTTCTAGAACACAAAAAACATTAAGTTTTTTTTTCAGAAGATTGAATGACAATACTCTAATTTTGGAAAAACCCTACCACATTTTGAATGAAGTAATTAGGAATTTAACTAGATTATGCAAAGTTGGGGATATACCGAGAAATAAGTCTAGCCAAAATAAAGAAGTTGAAACCCTAAATGGAGCTACTGGAGATCAAAGGGTACTAATAATATCAACAATTAAAAACTTTGTGACAAGGTACATTATGCATGGAATATCCTAAAAAATGTTCTTTAGGAACAGAGAAGGTGATATCTCAGTAAGTGTGGTCTACATTTCACGCAAAATAATAATGGAAGATAGGGATTTTGAAATTTGTGTATTGTTGAAAGATCAACTAATGGAGAATATGCAAATGATGAAGATGATAGATTACCCTTTAATGTTTGGTATCTTGGTTATATGTATATTAATTTACTTTATGAATTTCTCATCGATGAACAAGAATATGATATGGAAATAGAATGAACCAGTGTGAAAACAAATTTACACACACTCTATAATTTTGGAAAATGGTGATCAAGCATATGAAAGTTTCTTTAAAGGTTTGCTAGGAAAGTTTGGATCAATTTTTATTTCCCTTCTAGCAAGGGCACTTGAAGTTAGTTCCTCTTTTGGTGAGTTGGAGAGAAAGAAGAAAATAGAAAAAGAAACAATTGTTTGTACTCCTCTGACATGCAAGATTCCAAAAATTGAAGGAAAAGGAAAAGAAAAAGTTATTGTAGATATATCAAATGGGGAATTTGATAAGGAAATTGAGGACACCCAAGGAAAAGAACTAGAATCGGCTGAATCAGAACAAGAAAAGGCTAAGATAGAAGAAAATGAAGATGAAGATGAAGATGACCAAACCAAAGAAAAAATATTGCAACTTATTCATGAGAAAGATGGAACGTGCAAAATTGCAAGATTATAGTCTATTAGACCTTCATATGAGCGGGATATGATTTTACATGTACTAAGTGTTGATGTTGTACACAACTAGATCAAATTGGAAAATTTGCAAAATATTTTTCCAAAAGAAATTATTGAATGCATCAAGGAAATCATGGACTCTAAGTCTCAAAATAGGGAAGAAGAAGAGGCAATATTACATCTGAAGAAGTAGTACATAGTATCTCTCACCAAGTTAAAAAGGCACATGAATCAACTAAGGTAGTGTATAAATTCACCAAATAGCATCTACAATTAATGTCTTCATTGGCCTCATGTGATTGGAAAGTATAAAGAGAAGTTTCAACAAATTGAAACATAACTAAATAGTATTGGATAAAACTTTGATATGTTTTAGATCATGATGGTGAAATCAAGAAAAGAATTCAAGAAATACAAACAAAGCATACAAATGTACATAACACCAAAAACAAAATTATTGACACCTTCTTGAAAGTAAAGGACATAACACAATGCAGACTAGAATAGTTGATTGAAATACTTAGGAAAGTAGGGACACTAGAAGAAACTATCACTATTCTGGAATCTCTCATCAAGATCATAAACCAGGCATTTGAAAACAACATGACCATAATCACTGGGATTGTAATAGAAGCATGGAAGAAGTTTCTTCTGAAGATGAAATAAATGTATCAAATGATCTTTTAATTTAAGTAGTGGATGCATGTCTTCAAAGTTTTGAATAAGTTTTTGTTTACACACCATAAGGGATTATTGTAAGTTTTTTTTTGGTTTTTCATTGATTTCAAAGGGGAAGAAAGAGTAGTGAAAAGTTCCTTATCCAACATAGGGGGAGTTGTGTCAGTTATAACTTTTTGAAGTATTGAAGGATTGTAGTATGTTGGTTCTGAAACTTATTCATTTTTCACTAAGTGTTGCCATCAATGCCAAAGGGGCAGATTTTTGGAATATGGCTTTTGGAGATTGTTGGCATCTGGTGTTGTCATTGATGGCAACCTAAGTCATTGATCCAGTCCACATTTCAGTATTTATTCATACCAGGAGATAGAATGAAGAGCAGGGTATCCGAATGAAGATGAACCCATTTGCATTATCAGCTTCTCATTTTAAGTTGTAAATATCAAAGAAAGGTATTTTGATTTTTGTACTATCTTATCCAAGAATCATTTGGGTGCACATTCACTGGTATACGAATTATGAGATCCAGTTTATCAATTTCTTGTTTATCAGTGATAGAAGGCTGACTTGGTGGATATAGTTGTTGCATATGTTTAAGGAGTAATGGTTTAAATGTTTCTATGTTTGAACATGTTTATTTAGGTCCTCAATATTCTATGTCCAACTTTGGATGGTGCAAAATGACAATCATTTATGGATTCAGTCAACATATGGATGATTGAATCTCTTGTTGTGGATATATACAAGTGATTGGTTATATCACTTTGATATGAATGTGACAGGGATGTGAAGTGTATTGGTGTATAATGTGAAAATTAGAAGGATAGTAGAAATATTTCGCTTTCACATATAATATTTGTGATGTGAATTATAGCAGTGTAGAGTAGAAGAGAAAAATCAAACAAGAGGTCAAGAGGTCAAGAGATTCTATTCCTTCAGTTCAATCCTTTAGATGGAATTAATACAAATAATTTGTAAGGTAGTGAACCTTCCTATTTTGAGCAGTGAGCTCTAGGCAATGTGCATGAATGCAACTGCATTCCCATTTTAAAAAAAATATATTTGAGTACTCAAATTGTGGATTGGCCGCCACCATCATTTTTCCCTAACAAGGTTTCCACGTAAAAATCCTTGTGTTATGGTGTTTTGAATGATTTATTTGTGTGTTTCTATCTTTCCTTTCTTTTAATATTGAAATGGTTTAAATTTCAAATTAATAAATTTGAAGATTGCATAACATTGATTCACCCCCCCTCTCAATACTCCTAGATTCCAACAGTTCATTCATTCATTTTCATCCTAAGTATTCAAGTATTCATTCCTAAGGCATGATTATGAGATCGAGAGAAATTCATCAAGAATTTGGAGCCATCATCAAGATTCAAGTATCATATCAAGGATATTCTAGCATCATGTGTATTTTAGAGCTAACATTTGTGATGTAGTTTTTTTATTCAAGCAAGAAACTCAAGTCAAGATGTATCAAGAATTCATTGGATTCAAGATCTACATCCAAAATAGCCACCACAAACAATTTTGTAGAATTCATAGCAAGGGTTTGGTCCATTTTAACATTGCATGTTGTTCATTCACCATTTCCCTCCATTTCATTTCATTTCAAGGTTTAATTACCAACAAGGGGTTTGACCAAGGAAAACCCCCATTTACTAATAATAAACAATTTTTTTCCCTCTTTTGTGTTTGTAATTGTAGATTTAGGTTGAAGACTTGAAGATCACTTGGAGTGAAAATTTGCATCACAAATTTGTCATCTTCATGGAAACTCACCTACAGGCCAGATCCAGAAGATTAGAGACCCGAGTTTTGAGAAGAAGGAAGTGCAGAATTTGGACCTTAGGACCATACTCAGAGATTTTAGAAATTCCAGATGAGACTAAGTCACCACCTAGGGCATCTTAGTCCTCCTGAAGGTATTTTTTAGAGATTTTTTTAGATCTAGTTTCGACATCCGAAGATTTCAAATTTTCCCCAAAAAACATTAACAGGATTAAGTCAATAGTAAGGGTATCTTAGTCCTACATAACACTTTTTGATAGCTTCTTTGCATTTCTAGAACCCTTGTTACATTTTCAAAACTTCCAAGTATAGATTCCCTAATTTTCTATTGCATCATTCATTTAGCTTGCATTACTAGGTTTTGTGAGTTGAATGCTTATTTGTATTTTCCAAGATTTTGCATCGTGGTGAACACCTCAAAGGTTAAAAGAACCCTTCCAAGGTCTTCCTTGTTGATAATTGACTCACCTTTGAGGTTGATAGTCAATCCAATTAGGATTCTAAGGATATTATTGAATGACCTAAGGAAAATAAGTGGGCCTTTTCCCCCACCTATTTCCCCTTTGATTCAAACATCAGTGACAAACATCAAAAAATCCCCCTTTGTCATTGATGGAAAACCCTACCAGGAATGCTACAACTTTCTAAGGCTCAAATGATTATTCTTTGACCATTTATCTACCCATATCTCTACCTTCATCAAACATTCTTGTATGCAAGACTCTTCTAGTGAATAATTTTGCATTTTCTTGATGAAAATCAATCAGTAAGCTCCATGAAATGAATACAAGCACCTTTGACATCAATTGCAAACATCAATAAACTTCCCCTTTGTCATTGATGGAAAACCCTTGCTTGTATTACCCCTTTGACATCAAATGAAAAAGGATGGAATTCTGCCCCTACAAAATAGATATATCTCCATGGAAAAAAAATCACTAAAAGTAGAGAAATGTCATTTTTATCTTTTCTACACACCGAGACTAAAGTAAGAAAAATTAAAATATCACACTTGCATATCAATATACCATAGAGTAGTTTAAAAAAAGACAACACCATGCATAACACTATCAAGTTGGCCAAGACTATCATTACACAACAATGTCAATATTATCTCAAGGAAACTATGATGGAACCCCTCAATATTGGTCTAGTTACATTTATCATCTTTCAAATTTTGTTGTATCTACTGTGGGAGTTTACGGTTTTGTCTATTATAACTATTATAGGGTTTTATGTTTCCTAAAACCATTCTTTAATAACTCTCAAGCTTGTGTCTTGACCATGGCTCTAATTCATCGTTGACCTCCTATTGCCTATCCCTAGTCATATTAAAACACATTATCATTTGAGCTTGTGAATTTACTAGCCATATGTGCCTAGGTCTGAAATTCTATTATTTTACAAGGTTAAGTGATTGACCTTGTTTGTCCTTTACATCCTTTGAAAATAAATTTTCAATGTTCACTAAGGTCTTTTGTTCATTGTCCTAGGTAGTTCCCCTTTTCAAAAAACAACTTACAGGAACATACTAAATTATTCACTTAAGGTCTTGTTCATTGTCTCCTTTATTGCTCAATGTTGATGGCTTTTGAAATATGAATTCAAATGAGAAACAAGTGATGGGTGGTGTCTCTTTGATTTCACACATCACAAGTTTGTTTTGAATGTTCAAAGTTGTATTAACAATGTGCAATAGACTATGTTATCATTAGTATCTCTTGTATAACTAATTTCTTATATGTTTTGTAATATGGAATAGTGATATGTGATGCCCTTCCATGCTCTTTTTATTTTCTCCTATCACTCATTGTGAATCCATTTTAGGATCTAAGTTTCAAATTGGTGATGAGCGATGAAGTATTTTGTTCAATTTTTTATTTTTTCTGATTTGAGTTTCTCTTGTGAGAAATGTATCATGTTCCTTTGATTTACACATAGGTGCACACATCTTAATCTTTATCTATAACCTTATTATCCATTGTTAATGTGATCAAAAGAATGAAGTATGAATCACAGATGTGTGATAGAGAAGAGGAACATGATCAAGGACAAGTCTTATATCTGACAATTGAGATCTCATCACATGGATGTTCACATCACTGATGGGACTTGTAAAAGATAAAGTCTATTAGAGATGAGTTATGGCTTCTAGACGAAGGAAAATGTGGTAGTATCTTGAAGACATTGTTTAAGGTAGAAAAGAAAGTAGTGAGGTGGAGGAGAATTATTGAAGTGGTTTTAAAACAAAATGAGCAATAGCCAAGTTTTAAATATGAATAACCAAATATGAATTCTCTTGCACGATATTTTTATCGAACATTTATAATGATACATTCCATTTCTTGGCCATAAAGAAGGTGACTGTCTTATCTCCTAAACATTCAGAGTTACTCAAGAGTAGGGAGGAAAATCAGAAGCTGGAGAAACGGTCCAAAGATCTCCAACAAGGAAATTACAACAACATTAGTGTCAGGCATTCACCCGGGTAAGAAAATTGTTTATCTCTTCATGTCAAAAGTGTTGAATTGTGCTTCCTAAATTATCATGAGGGATTTCGAGATAATTTACTTACATTTTCTTTTCTTGAATATCTTAATATGGGGTGATACATATATTGCAAAGGGTTTGGGATTATTTTTCTCAGTAATTTGTGCCTTGGGTGTTAAGGAAACTGGGTGGGTCTTTTCAATTAAGAAAAAAATAAACCCTAGTCCCATCACATTGCAAATATGAGTGAGCTAGAGCCTAGTGAATCAAACATTAGGATAGAGAGAAAACAAAAGAAAAAGATAGTTAAGAGGCTCAAAATGAAGATGTTTCATCCATGAGTAATTTGTAGTCACTTGTAGTGACAAACCCTACAACAAGTACCCCTATTGTGTCTATAGTGTCAAGAGGTGCAAAGAAAACTCAGGATAAATTTATGGAAAGTTGTGCTGGAGAAGTAAAAGAGGGTGGGTCATGAATTGGTAAGAGACCCATGAGCCATGTCATTATGAAAAGTAGACTAATTGACACCGCTAGTAAAATTTAAGAGTTAGCTCAGCCCCAAAGTGGGTGGCAATTGTTCACATATTCTTCTAAGAGGAGGTATTCCAGAAAGTTGGCATGTTACATATGGAAGCTGAACCTTGGGATGTTGGCAGTACCAAATGTGTTTGTAGAGGTGGAGGTAATGATATAATTGGCCAAGCACTATGATCCTACAAATAGAAAAATAAAAAGTAAAAATGGAAATGTGATCCTGGAAGTAACAAGGGATAAAATGGTAGAGATATTTGGGTTGAATCCTAATTGTACTTTAGAAATCAAGCATGCGAAGCTATATAGTGAATATGAGAGTAACAGATTTGCATACAAAAATAGACTGTTGGCTTGGCATAGACAAAGAAAGGAGAAATTTCTCCCTAAAGATATTGAGCCCTTTAAATGTGAGGAGTTTTTGGATTATTTTAAGAACATATATTACTGCTTGAATGAGGTTCTAGCTCAAATTTTTGAGGCAAGCATAACTCCTAACCTATTGGTAATGGATGTAGATATACAAGGTCACAATTGGAACACTAGTTTTGATTATGCTAGTTTTGTTCAAGATCAAATGCATCAAGATTTCATCAATTTATAGAGGGAAGTTATCCCTCTACATTTACCACACTATTCTTTGTTAATGCATATGCTCCTATTTGTAGGTGATTATAATTGGAAAAGGAAGTCAAAATTAAGGATGAGGGATAGTGAAAATAATGTTCTTCTTGTCCAAATGTGAACATATATTTGGGAACAAGACTATCCCAATTCCAATTATTTGATGTTTTCTAATGTTATAAGGTACAGTATTCTAGAAATTTTAGGTGTGGTGCCTATTCATAGGTTTAACCTAGAAATTAGATATATTATGAATCCAAGGGATATGACAAGGCTAGATCAACAACATAATTTGGAAAATTGGTTTCTGCACTCAAAGTATACTCTAATTAGAGCTTGTGGCTCCAAGCTAACACCACACCACTTTCCCCTCTATGTTTCTAATAGATTGTATTTTATGAAGTTGATGTGGAAAATTGATTTTATGGATTATGAACTATTTAAAAAGCTAGGGAAGGGTACTTTGGTAAATCCTCAATGCTCTTTTTCTTACATTTTAGTTACTTCCAAGGAAGCGTATGAAAAATTTGGGATCATGGTAAATAACTTCATACTAATTGTTGATGAGGTTAGGGTTTTTGAAATGGAGGGTTTTTTTTCTATAAGGACAAGGGAGAAAAATTTATCTGGGATTGGTCATTAGCTCTTATACTTAGATAATGTATTAAGGAAATTGACAAGTAATGATGCTATAATATCCAGAAAGAAGGAATGTATATCAATAATGGACATTGAAGAGAGTATTAAGAAGAGGAATTCCTTATGATGAAATTCAAGATCCTTTTGAAAGAGATTTTGCAAAGCTGAGGGATTACTAAAATGGTGACTTCAAGGAAAAGGTGAAAGAGGCTGCTAAGAGAACACAAGTTGGGTGATCCCACAATAGTGGTTTACAATTTTTGGCCAAACAAGACACTAAAATTATTATTTTTAACTAAATCTTAAAATTTTGGCACCTATAGTGGCTAAACCGTGAGGAATTTGAAGATGCAAACTAGAGTCTCATCAAATTTTATCTGTAGATTTGAAAAATCATTTTTTTCAATATTTTTGGAACAAGATTTCACTTCTTTTTCCATCTCCCATGAAAATTGGTTATTTTCAGAAAACAACATTTTTAAAAAGTGACGCTCACCATATACAACATAACATATTTTGTATGAAGGATAAAATTCTATTTTTTTTGAATTTGGATTTTTAACTATGATATCTAGCACTTTGATTTGGTCTCATAGTTTTTTATTGAATATTTTTTCCTTAATAGTGTTTTGAAGTCAAACCAATTGCAATTCAGAGATAGGCAGACTGTATAGAACATAACTTTTTCTGTATATATTTGAAATTCAAATTTTTTTTTTAAAGGATCAAGGACATCAATACCCAGCACAAAAATATTTAAAAAAAAAATATTTTGATAATTTTTTATTTTTCCACATGTGCAAAATAGAGAGCTTGATTTTCAATTAAAAACCTATGTTTAATAAAACTAGAAAAACACATACATAATAAAACCAAAACATATTAAAATTATATTCATGGGATAGCTCATTTAGAGGACTAAAATAATCATTTTTGTTAGAATCAAACATGCTCTGATACCATGTTAGAATCAAACATGCTCTAATACCATGTTAGAATTGGTTATGGATGCCAAGATCTATGGACCAAATGTAAAACACAAAGAAGAGAGAAAATAATTTGACAAGAATAAACTGTATTCAATGTCAATGATAATGGAATTGCTTGATTTTACAATGAGAGACCCCTTGGTTATATATCCAAGGTGAGAACATAGGAGTGCATAAGATTATGACAAGTGTCATAATCTTATGACATGAGACAACAATGAAAAGCTATCACTCCACCTAAAGTGGAAAGGTGATAATGTGATAACCACCACAAATAGTGGATCTACCACAAAAGGTGGAACCCTAATCACATGATATGTCCATGAAAGGTGGAGGTGATAGAGTGATAACATGATAAGTCCACCAAAGGTGGAAATTCTCCAACAAATCCTATGTGGTCCCTAAGTAAACTTAACTAAGGTGTAATTATGACCTAGGACAAGGTACAAAATATTTAATTACACCAACACCCCCCCTTAAGTGCAACTTAGGGAGAATCAAACAATGCAAGATGGGTCCCGACAACTAGGCCATGTTAGGTACCCATGTACAAATGCAATGCAATCTCTCACAAATGGAGAAAAGGAGAAAACCCAGTGGGACAAAACTCCTCCCCAAAAGAGAGATGAAATACAAGATAGAAATTCTCTCAATCATGAATGAGAAGGTAAAAACCCCATGTGAGGAAAAAGACCCCCCCATAAGAGAGAAGTAGAAGAGAGACAAGGCAGCCCCCCCTCAATGTTGAGTCTCCTGCAATGATGCTAGAAGCTTGACATTGAATGCTAAAGAGGATCCAATCTCGTCGAACAACATTCCTCCCCTTAGGAAGAAACAAAACCAATAATGTATGTAGGATGTATAATGTCTCTGAAGCATGCTCAAGTGTCTCCATGTCGATGTTGAAAGTTGACACACTCCAAACAGGTGTTCTAGGCCACACTACTGAAGAGTACAATCCAACATCTAGTAGAGAAGAATGTAGAACATGATCCAAAGAGAAAGATATCCCCTCCAAAGACAAAGAAGCCTCCTCCAAATGCTGTCCAAAAGTATCCACACTCATGTCAAACTGCAAAGAATGATCATGTAGAGAATGAACAAGAGGGTCAGAGTGTTCCCTCGCAACAACTAAAGAAGGAGCATCTTCATCAAAGAGAAGATGAATGTCATCAATGATGTCCCACAGGTTTGAAATACCTGTCAAGAAGCCATCCAAAGTAGCCATATCTGGAAGACAATGTATATCCTACTGCACTGAATCACAAGGAACCCAAACTATGGAATTACAAGCATCATCAACTGCAACAGTAGATGGAGGAGATGAAATGCATGGCTCAAGTACTGGATCTGATGTGAGAACTCCCAAGTTCAAGTAGCTAAATGTCTCCTTTGAATCATGGTTCACACTAGGAGTGTGATGCATAGCCGAAGGAATAATGTCACCATCAGAAGAAAAATATGCAAAGGTATACAACCGAGATGAATGATCAACCACTCTAGTAGCAATGATCTCTCTACTCTCCAAGTCTCGAATGATGACAAAATCAGGTGTGAACTCCACAGTTCTCCCATTTCCACCATGTGTAATCTGATATATGGAAAGAAGATTGTTCATCAAATGAGGAACACACAAAACATCCTAAAAAGTGTTGTCCCCAAAACTAATAGATCCCTTCCCTATTACACTCATGTATGTATTGTTTCCCATCAAGATAGGAGACATAGAACAAGGTTGAAATGAAGAGAATATAGACTACGAAGATGCCATATGATGTGATGCTCCTGAATCTAGAAGCCATCTACCTAATCCTGGACTTGAATAAGCACAAAGAGCTTGACCTTTATTTCCTGATGTAGATGCCAAATGAACTTTTCCCTTAGACTGTTTTGAAGAAGAAGGAGAAGAAGGTGACTCAGACATTCTAGAAGGAAAATCAATTTGATTCTTTTTGAGAAGATTCTTCAACTCATCAATGTCCTTCTTATAACAATAGTGTTCTTCATGTCCATCTTTCTTGCAATATGCACAAAAATGCCTCTCCTTCTTAGATGATTCCCCTTTGAAAGAGGATTTTTTCTTTGTTTGATCTGAATGTGGATTATTCTTTGCTTTCTTATGTTTCTTATCTGATTCTGATTTTGATTCCTTCACTTGATTAACCAACAATGCCTGAGATTTAGTAGTCTTGATGAAACCCATTGAGATAAGCTTTTGTTGCTCATGTATCAACATCTCAGAAAATGATTCAAATGAAGGTGTAGTATATGCAAACCCCATATTCAATCTATGAGTATGAAAGCTAGAAACAAAAGAAGCATAATCAGGACCAAGTTTGTTCATTGTATTGTAGACCAACTAAATGTCCTTTTTATCAATTCCACATGCTTTACATTGCTCTCTTAGATCATTAACCTTAGTGATGTAGTCTTGGATGTTGTCAAAGTTCTTAGGATCAAGGCTCATCAGGTCATTATCAATTTGATAGCCTCTTACTTCATCTATAGTACCATACAATGTTTTCAATATTTCCCAAGCATCATGAGAATTCTTACATGATTCAATCTGAAACAACAAATCTTGGGAAACAAGTCTACGAAGACATCCAAGAGCTTTGGTATGTTTGATCATCCATTTTAACTTTTTATCTACATCTGTAAGTTCAGGTACCTTATTTTCAACATATAGAGTGTGACCTTCTGTCATGAGAATACTCCATGCATTTTGATGCCATGTTGAATAATTATATGATGTGAGCAAAGGAACCTTAGAATGATCCATGAAAATGAGAGAGCACAAGCAAACAGATCAAAAATATGCACCAAGAGACCCCCCCCAAATCAATCAATCAAGAAACCCCCAAGCAATATCTGATTTGGCACTTTATACCTAGTGCGTTTACAATTGCCACTACTAAAAACAGCAAAGTGGACTTTGATTTTGGTACATGCAAATTGCCAAAATAGGCCACAAACTTATAGTGAAAAAATTACAGTAGATGAGATAAATCTGATCACACCACTAGAAATTATAGGAAAAATCATGCACTTTCAAAAAAAATGGCACTCAAAAATGTTACCGTAGGAGCAAGTTATGGGCTCCGAAAGTTCCCAAGATGAGGACGAAGCAGCAACACCTGTGAGAATCTGCAATTTATGGAAAAACCAGAATCCAGAACCAAAAAATGATTGAACCACTATGAAGAGCACGAAAAATTAGCCGAAATAAAAAAAAATTGCTCAAAAAAAGGAGCCAAAATGACTGAGATATGAGGCTTTGAAGTTGGCCTGCAAAATGAAACTGCTCAACCGTGAAGGGGGCCAAAAATTCTTTAGAATGCTGATGTCTACAAAATGCTATGTTAAATTTGACAGTTTGGTGACCGTCACAAGAAAAAAAAATGTGTCGGAATATTTGCATGCCAAAATCTTTTGTTAACCACCGGATTTTGTGGATGACCGTCGGAATCTTTGAGATGCTGTTGGCTTTCGTTTGACTGCCTGGTGAATGTTGGATTTCATTTGGTCAGTGGTGAATGGCCATTGGATTTTGTGTGGTGGTTGCAGATGGTGGAGGAGCCACCTGCGGCGGGTACAGTACCGCCCTGCTGTACACTGTACAACAGTCCGCAGAGCGGACCTCTTTTTTTTTCATTTGAAATTTAAAAAAAAAAAATTTCCAAATAACAAATATTTAGTGGAAAAAAATATGAAAAATTTTCAAATAATTTTCAACCGAAATGATTTTTTATTTTATTTTTTTTGAAAAATCGTACCAGGGCAATGATGGTGACCTGGGGGCTGTACGGCTCTTCGGGCAAAATTTTTTTGCCTCACCTAATGACTTGATCCGATTTGGATGATTGGACAGTCGATGTTAGGGTTTTTAGCCCTTCTAGACACGACGGCAGTGTCGGATTTGACCCAAAATGCTCCAAAAATGCAGCTACCTTATGGATTTGGCAACCACAATGCAGCTTCAAACCCTCATATGTCCGATTTGGATGAAACAGAAGGAAAAATCGACTTTCTCGAACCTTCCGGACGCAATGGTGAGCTTAGATTTGCACCAGCAAGCTCCGATATAAACCTGCAATAAAGAGCCAAAAACGAAACCTCCCCAAATCTGGTACCTCTCTTCAGAAAATGACTCTCCAATGGCACCCAACCCACTCTAATACCATGTTAGAATCAAACATGCTCTGATACCATGTTAGAATTGGCTATGGATTCCAAGATCTATGGACCAAATGGAAAGCACAAAGAAGAGAGAAAATAATTTGACAAGAATAAACTGTATTCAATGTCAATGATAATGGAATTGCTTGATTTTACAATGAGAGACCCCTTGGTTATATAGCCAAGGTGAGAACATAGGAGTGCATAAGATTATGACAAGTGTCATAATATTATGACATGAGACAATAATGAAAAGCTATCACTCCACCTAAAGTGGAAAGGTGATAATGTGATAACCACCACAAATAGTGGATCTACCACAAAAGGTGGAACCCTAATCACATGATATGTCCATGAAAGGTGGAGGTGATAGAGCGATAACATGATAATTCCACCAAAGGTGGAAATTCTCCAACAACTCCTATGTGGTCCCTAAGTAAACTTAACTAAGGTGTAATTATGACCTAGGACAAGGTACAAAATATTTAATTACACCAACAATTTTAAATAAATTTGAAATGAATTCATTTGATTCCCGAAAAGGTAAATCAAAAGTGATTTTTTATCAACATTTTGATAGGTGTAAAGGAGACTCATTTATAGGTATGGATTAAAACTAGTGAGGTTCTATCCAAGGGGGTTTGATCTAAGGTGGTTTGACTAGATCCTCTTCAATTGGAATCCTTAAAATGAAAATTTTAAGGGTTTAAATCATTATATTTTCTAAAAATATGTGATTTCAGTGAAAATCAGTTCCTCTCAAAAATTGTAAACCAGCTTTGTGGGATCACCCAGTTCTCTTAGCACAACAACCCTAGGATCTCGTTGTTCTAGAGAAGTATACAAATTTTTGAAAGGAGAGTGTCCAAATAATTGAGGTAGAGAAAATGGTTGAACATGTTCTTGATGATGGGGTGGTGGAGAAGAAACTCCCTCCCCATAATATTGAAGATACTATTAATTTTGAGGTTCCATAGTATAATATTAAATAATGGAATTATGATGATCCTAGAATTAAGGTTTATATTGAATTCCTTGTAGATGATAATTTTGTACAATATAAGGAATTTATAGAATTCATGGTTCACTAGAGGAGTAGAGAGATAAAAGAGAGGCTTGAACAAGCTAGGGCTAGTGTTGAACCTTCTCAACAAGAAGAGGATGAGAAGGTGGAGGAAGATAAGATCATGGCTAAGATTGTTGTGATTGATGATTTTTTTGCAAGATTAGATTATTTAGAAAAATACAAGCATATATATAAAATCCACAACAAACAATAGAATGCATAGGAATAAAACAAAGGGAATGAATTGAAACAAGCTCACATAGTCCTTTCTCCTCCATGGATGACTTTCATTGCACCATCTAGCTTGCTGAAATGATGAGTTTTCCCTCCGATTTTGATGAGCAACTCTACTATATGGCCTAGCCCTAAGCAAAGTTTTGAAGGATTTCCCTAAACACTTATGCAAAATAAATTAAATCCTATATGAAAATAGCTAAAATGACGACTTTGGAGTTCAAGAGAATGCAAGAGAGATTTAGCGATTCCAAGCTATTAAGAGATTCAAAAAATTAAATTAAGAGATCTCAAAATGAAAACAAAATTGGAATTTTATAGAAAATGTAATTTTGGATGGACGGATGAGATTAGAGATTGAGAAATGCCCTAGAATCAATGGTCAAGATTCAAAAATGGCAACTCTCAATTAGGGTTAGGTTAAGATTTCTAAATGAGTGCACAAGATTTAATTTAAGAAATTAAATCAAGGATGGAGAATAAAATGTGACAGTGAGATGAAAATTAGTAAAATCAAGAAGATAAGGTTTAAACAAGAAGGTGAGATTTAGAAAATCAGTAATTTTAGCAATTACTTGATTTGTAGAAGAATATTACCATTTTGAATTAAAATTAATTCAAAATATAGATTTAGTGTGATAGTAAATAATTATTTTTAAGATTATTCACTAAAAGGGGAGGCAGTTAACCATGTGAAGCCATTTTAAATAAATTGTTTTATTTAAAATGAGGGAAATGTCAAATAAGGCAATTAAATAATTAGAAATAGTTATTTAATTTAGAAGAGGCGATTGATTAATTAAATAAATTAATAAATCTATTTAATTAAAAGAGGACTTGGGAATTAGTGACACATTAAATGGACAAATTAAAACATATTTATTTTATAATCAAGAGGATAGAAATGACAAAGATTAATTAAATAAATTGAGAGCTTTATTTAATTATGAGAAGACTTTAGATAATTAGTGACACATTAAACAAATAAATAAGATCTATTTATTTAATAATCATGAAGAATAAAAATACATTAATTAATTAAATAATTATGAATTATTTAATTAATTGTCGAAGGTTGGTTAGAAACATAATTGCAATGTCATTTTATGCTAAGACGAAAAGTGGTAAAATAGTGCTTGTAGGCCTAGGTCATTTTTATGTGTCTACATTTTCCCCTCTTTGTCATAATGTAGTTTATTGCGTTATGAAAAAGAAAAAAAGTCAAGAATATGCCCCAAAAAAGGTATGGAATGCCTATGCCCCCTTAGGAATTTTTTTGAATTTTGGCTCGAGGTTAGAAAAAATTGGAAAGTGTCCCAATTAATCAATTTAACAACCAAAACAACAACGATGCGATCACCTTCGAAAATGAAGGACGCTAAGCTAGTCAAAATGCTAGACAAAGGCAATCAAAAGAGCCTCTAGTACAAACCTATTAGGTCAAACCCTAATTTTCAATCTATAAATAGGTTGAAAAAGCCAAACCAAGTGTCATTTTCACATTTGCTATTCAATTTATTTTGGAGATCAGAACTCGAGGAGAAGATGGAAATTCTTGTGACAGACTACTGTGGCTACTATGTGCAGACATTCCAACGACCCAAGGGTGCAGAGGCACTGATAAGTACCCTATTTGACTTTTATTTTTCTTGATTTTTGTGAATTTATTATGGTTTTAGGGCGAGAAACAAATGCATTGCGAAAACAATGTCTTAGCATAAACCGCAATCACCTTCACATTTCACACATTTTATTGCCTCACAACACAAGTGCAATGGGTAGGTAGGTTCTATTTTAAAAGCATGCAATTGATAGGGGGAACGACGCAAGTGTCTAAATGCAACACATATGCTCTTTTGTGCAGCATAAGTGATATGTTGTGATGTAAGTGCCAAGTCAAATGATATAATTTCTATAAAATGACGCAATCGTCTAGCATAACAACCCAATTGTTGTAAAGATGTGCAGTTGCTAGATGAAATGCCACATTCAATAAATTGTGATGTAATGGCTAGATATAAAGCCGCATGTGACATATCATGACACAATTGTAGTCAATGCAAGGGCATTGTAGTTGAATAGGGTTGACCAACATTGACTTTGTGTTCACTCTTGTTTTAAATGCATTTTTGGTTTCTCAAATAGTAATAATGTGCTAATTTGCTGACTTGTGTGTGCTAACCCTTGTTTCTACGTGTGCAAAAATAATTATTGCTCGTTTATATGTGAGATTTCAAGCCTACTACCTATGCTTTTAGAGATCGATTGAGTGACAGGGATAGGAACTGGTTGATGAGATTGGGGTTATACTACATCACCTATATGCCCATTATTTGGGAAAATTAGGGTTTACTAATGATACTTTATGAGAGGTGGCACTGAGAGACATGTTTGTTTCAGTTACCTACATGAGAGGCTACCATTACCCTAGAGGATATTTATCTCATTATGCACATCCCAATCAACGAGGAATAGGCCCTAGCAGAGATGTACGAGGATGTTGGTGGTGTCAGTCTACGCATTCGTAGGTATGAGATCGGATGGGATTTTGTGGCTGACCATTTTCCATAGTGGGATGCCATACTCATGACATTGATTATCGAAGTGTTGATTCCCAATCACCACAGACATGGGTTTTTGATTGGATAGGGGATGTACTAGTCCATATGTGTGGCCAAAGGACAATTTTTTCTTGGGGGGCCTGCTTGTTGGCCATGTTGTATCATCCGCTTCATGAGGGAAAAATTACTAATTGTGGTACCACATTAATTATGATCTAGGCATGGGAGCACATTCCCATTTTTTGACCACTGATACAAATTCAATAGCTGGGTGATGGGATGCCCTATGTTTATCTTTATGCTAGTTTAGTTAGCCAAACTCATGTAGGAGATACCAGGTACTGGAAACATCAGATCGACACATTGATCATATTTTT
Source organism: Sequoiadendron giganteum (assembly GCA_007115665.2). Taxonomy (NCBI): domain Eukaryota; kingdom Viridiplantae; phylum Streptophyta; class Pinopsida; order Cupressales; family Cupressaceae; genus Sequoiadendron; species Sequoiadendron giganteum. Next base: position 616,578,889 of record CM021108.1, read on the forward strand.
CTGGAGGCCTTATAGAGATTGTACCCAGTGGTTGGATGAGGATGGCCATTTGTCACTATGTAGATAGTTTCAATACCTTATTGGCCACACAGTGTAGAGTTAGTGTATTATTGAGATCTACCTACCCCAGTGGATACTATGATAGTTTGGTGAGTATTAGGTTGTTCTAATAGGGACAAAAAAGTATGCACACTCCTCCAGGGAGACCATATGGGGGCCACCAATAGTAGTGGCAGTAGAAGAGAAGAAAATAGATGGCTTGGTCATGCAACAGTGGTTATGGAGAGGAGGTCCAACAAATGCAGGTACATTTGCTTAGTTTGATGTCTAGTGGCAGATTCATAGGCCCATTCCTTTGACAAATATAGATGGTTTGGCTCCCATAGATCGCATATCAGTTATCTCATGGATATAGAGGGGAGGTATGTGTGGCAGAGATAGAGGGAGCAATGGTAGGGGGATAGAGGGAGAGATGGAGGCAAAGATGGCAGGGGGCAGAGGGAGAGACAAAGACAAAGATGGAACGGGGATCAGAGGGAGAGATAGTGGAGGAGATGGTAAGGGGGTCAGAGGGAGATATGATGGTTGGGGAGATAACGGGGGTGGTGGGGAAGGAGGTGATGGCGAAGACAGGATGGGTGTGAGGGATGATGGAGGGCAGAGGTATCCCGAGAGAGTTAGGAAGAGAGTGGGTGGTGCACCATTGTAACCCATCCGGGAGGAGGGTGACAAGAGAGAGTAGCTAGTTGGGCATCAGTTAGAGGTGGGAGTAGATGAGAAGGTCAGAGCAAAGGAGGTGGAGGTTTGAGTTAGGGGAGAGATTCCAACAGAGGAGGATCCATTTGTAGAGTATCATCCTCTTGATTTTGACATGGAGGAGGTCTAAGGAGATGAGGAGAGGGGTGAGGAGGATGAGGGGGATGATGAGGCCAAGAGGAAGCTATGGGAGAGGATGATCCATAGGGATGAGGAGGAGGAGAGGTCACCCATTTTTCTAGCGAATTCCATCATTGATCAGAGGATCGTGGATCTGTAGATAAGACTAGATGCGGCCTTGTCTTAGAACAAGGCCTTGGCAGCAGAGTTGGAGGTTACTAGAGTGGAGAGAGATCAGGCTGTTATTTGATGATAAGAGTCAGACTGATGGGTGAATGAGTTCATGGAGCTATGTGTCGAACCGTCAGGGGATATGGTGAGGGATATGGCTAGGATGGCCGAGAGAAGGGTTTGATACAATTTTATTTATGATTAGGTCGTTCCACCAAAGAGACATGACCAAGGATTGTTTCGATCATATAGCTGGACTGGTAGTGGCACCCGGAACCATGACAACAATAGATCACATAGTAATAGTCATACTAGAGTTGGGGGGTCCACTTTATTAAGGTAGTCATTAGGCCACAACTCACATAGTTCACACAGGAATTCATCAAGTGACAACCATAGGTAAGAGCATGGTCATGGATCAGTGTAATCAGGACTCTAGGCAGAGCAGAACCAACCTCCTATTACTGAACCCTCAGGATCCTAGAGTCAGACTCCAGACACCAGTCCTATCTAGGTCACCTTTCACCTAATGAGTCATTCACAACTGCCGCATGAGTCACCTCCATGGGATGAAGGGGGCACAAACTAGGACTTGTATTTTTTTATTTGTATTAGACATTTGCATATATTGACATTCGAGCCTACGAGCTCCATTTTTGGGATATCTCATGACTCTATCTTATGACATTATTTTTTTTGAGATCATATATATATACGATGTAGTTTTGATGTGGACTATATGAGTTTATGTGTTATGGTGTTTTATGCTTTATCAGATGCTATGTGATGTGATGTATTTATCATGTTTATGAGATGTATGGATATCATGTTTTATGCTTATGAATGTAATTATGGATATGGTTATGTATGTATGCATTATAAAATTTATGATGGTATAACTCCTATATGTTAATGCAAATAATGTTTATGATGTGTATATGTTAATGCAAATGATAGTTTATCATGGATGTAAATGATAGTGTCATGCAATGTGAAGTATGGTACTTGATTTATGAAAATGTGAAATGTGAATATGAAATTCTCGTGTGATCATGTATGTAGCTTGATTTTTGTATGTCACAGGATACCATCAAAGGATGATAGAAGAGAAGAAAAATATGGATGTTAGTGCAAAGAAAGATATGCATGTTAGTGTAGAAATGAAAAATCCTTCAACACTTTTCTATAGTGCTATCCTATTTTTTTCTCTTAATCATCATTGGGCGAAAATTTCATGATGGCCAACAAAAACTATGATATGACGTAGATCAATAGTGTGCAAGGTCGAACCATGATGTAAATCAATAGTTGTAGACAATAATGATCATGACTCATATGAGGAACATAATTTCCTCAAGTCATTTTTTCATGACCAACCGCAAGAAAAACTAGACCAATCATGAGATTTCATTGCTTCTCTAAATCTTGATGTCAGGATATCCTCGAGAAACTAGCCACATGATTGCCAATAAGAAACAAGAAAATCATTGTAGTACATCATTGTTCCTCTAAATCCTAAAGTCGGGACATCCTCGAGAGACTAGCAGCAAGATGATCAAAAGGACAAGGATGATCATCATGATATGTTGTGGCTCCTATGATGTAATGAACTAATATCATGATAACCATCAAAAAGATAGATAATGTTTGCCAAGTTTTTTAATGTCAAAATTCCTTGGTTGATGAAGTCAAGGTTGCCAAATGTTGAGTGATATTAGATTTACGAAGGATACATCCTCAATTATGTTGATATCTAGGGGATCGATTCTCACAGTTAGGAGAATCCATCAAAATTCTAAATGATGATGACGATGCTTAGGAAAGAGACATCCAAAAGCATAAAGAAATGATGAGAGTTTCTTTTTAGAAGGACATATTTGAAGAAGAACCCAAAAAATTTCCAAGTTGATTCTTCGTGATAAAATTTGAGTACATGCCACTGCTGACATGCTAATTTGATTGAAAATGTTGATGAAATAGATTATCAATAGACTGCCTACTCGATATTGATAGAAGATTTGTTTGATTTGAAGATACTTGGACATGTGTGAAAATTTAGTGCCATGAACCCTAATGGACTAACCTAGTGAGGCCTTGGGAGCTCATCGATTGATGGAATTGCCTACGTTGTGCACTCAAAGACCTCATAGTTCGACACGACCAATGACCTTGTCCAAAGGATAGAAGTTTGAATCATGATTTTATTTTGACAAACCTACAAAGACTGGCCTAATTTCTCAGGGATTCAAAGATGAATCTTTCCTATGTAGCAAATGCATAGAGACAACATAGTTTGAACTAGGACAAAATATTGACTGACGTGACTGACTAGGTTGACAAGACATACATTGAACTTGACTCTATTTTTGGGATTTTGACATTGATTTGGATGTTTTTGTATTTTCTTCAAGACACTTTTCAATATTTAGGACTTTTTCATATTTTTATGACCTTTTCCAAGATGTTTTCATATTTTTATGACTTTTTCAGATTTTTATGATTTTCTTAGGACTTTTTACAAATGCAGGATCATGTGTGACACCCACTATAGTTACATGATAATGTCTTGTCCCAAGATAGGTTGAGGATTATCTGGGTCGAATGATATGGAAATAGGCAGACACAGGGAAAAAGGAAAGGATATGCAATGAGTGATGTCAACCAATGCTAGCCATGACCAGAATTGACAAGACTTATGATGAATGTTGTGAATGTGTCAGGCTATTGTGATTATGCAAAGTGGATAAGGTTTGATTAGAGTAACAATAGATGGGGGAGCAATGATCGACTATGCATGGCACCTTTTTTCCAAGTTTTCACCATTGTACTTATCCAAAGTGCTTGTTTTCTAGGTTTCCACTATTGGACGAATTTATTTCTTTTTACTATTTTTACCATTTTTTGATTTTTGATTTTTTTTGGTGTCACCAAGATGCTTGTTTGCTAGGTTTTAATCAAGTAATGATTTTTTTCTCTTTTTCAATTCTTTTTTGTATTTTTAGGTTCTTAGCCAAGCTCTTTGATGCTGTGTATAAATTTCATAGATATAGGTTGTTGACGGGTTTTTTCAGCTTTTCTCAGTCAAGTGTAGCCAACTAATAAGCTCCAAAACCGAATGTTGTGATAATAATATAAGGACCGAGCCAATTAGGCTCAAAATTTCCAAGCTTTTCACAATTAACCTAATTTCTGGGATTCTGCATTAGGACCAAGTCATCAAATTCAGATTTTCTCACCATCACTTTTTTTTATACCTCCGACAGAGATGATTTGGATATGCCCGCAAGTGATTCAAGGCATTTTGTCACCTTTCTTGTAACATTTCTAGCTCATGCAAGCTAGACTATTTATACTCTTGATCATCAATCATTCCTTTCAAGGAGAATCAGAGAGAAGAAATTTTGACCTTGATGGGAAATATGGCCTCATATCCATAGACAACGGAAAATTGAGTCACTCTAGTGGGTGTATGAATGTTGGTATGATAAGCCCATAAGGTAGGATTATGTTTTAGGTGTCAATCTCGGCCAACATCACTGAGGGTCCTCCTAAGAATGTGAAGAATTGTTTTATTTAACGCCTCAGCTTGGCCATTACCTTGTGGATAATATGGTGTGGAGAAATGGTGTTGGATATGGAATCGCTCAAAGAGTTCACAAACAACCTAATTTTTGAATGGACAACCATTATCTGTGATGATTGATTGTGGGACACCATACCAATAGACGGTCTAATTAAGGATGAGCTTTGATATTTTCTTATCGGTAATTTAAGTTAGAGGGATGACTTCAATCGACTTAGTAAACTACTTAATGGAGGTGATTATGAATTTATGGTCGTTAGAGGAGGATGGATGGATCTTTCCCCCACGGTTGAGTCCCCATTCTGCGAAAGGCCATAGAGAAGTGATTGATCTCAGCTCTTGTGAAGGTATGTGGGTTAGGTCATTGTGCACATGGCATTTTCAACATGTTCTGACAAACTAAAGACCATCTTTTTCTAGTGTTAGCCAATAGTATCCTAGTTTGGTGACTTTCCTAGCTAACGTTGGACCACTCAAATGAGATCCACATATACCCTCATGTACTTCTTGTAAATTTTTTTGGGCTTCATCAGTGTTGAGACAATGAAGAGGAGCATTATCAAAGCCATGGTGGTATAGGATGTCACTGACGATGGTGTATCGGGCAAATTTTCATATAAAAGACTTTCTCTAGTATTGGAAAGGTTGGGTGGTAGGGTTTGGGACTTAAGATAATCATAGATGTCTTGGTACCAAGGTGAATGGGGACCAACAATCTCACAAACCATTTCTAACTCTGGAGTGTCATATGCAAGCATCAATAGTTGTTCAAACAAGAACTCAAATTGTGACACATTTTCGGGGATATCTAGGAGAGATCCAATAGTAGCCATTGCATCAGATGCCTTATTATGTGTCCTAAGAATTTTTTCAAAGGAAATTAATTTGAAATATGTCAAGAAGCTATCCACCATTCACTTATAGGGGAGAATATTTTCATCTTTTGTGTGGTAATCATCATTCACTTGGTTGATAACTAACTGAGAATCCCCGAATACTAGCAATGTCTTAATTTTCCATTTAATTGTGATCTTGAGTCTTGTGACCAATGCTTCATATTATTCAATGTTATTAGTGCAAGGGAAGGCAATACAAAATTCCTTAATAATTTAATCCCCTTGAGGTGTGATGAATAAGATACCCGCTCCTAAGCCATGACCAATGTGGGACCCATCAAAATAGAATTTCCAAGGTGATGTAGGTTTTGCATGAAAGATAGACTCATCAGTAAAATCAGTTATTAGTGGATGTGTGCCTTGGATGGGTGCTTGTGCAAGCTGATCTTCTATCACTTTCCCTTTTATTTCCTTGTGCTCAACATATTATATGTCATATTCACTCAAAAACATGACCCATTTTGCTAACTGCCCTGTAAATGTTGCCTGACTTAGGAGATACTTTAGTGGATAAATCTTGGCTACCAGGTGTGTCTGATGACTTAGCATGTAATGTATTAGTTTTTTTTTTGTAAAGAAAACTACAAGACATGCACATTCAATGGTTTTATATTTCAACTCATATCCTATCACTATGCGACTGATATAGTAGATGGCTCTTTCTTTTTCCTCATAGTCATTTTTTGTCAATAATACCCCCAGTGCATTTGTAGTTGTAGAGGCATATAAGATCAATGGATTTCCTTCAATTGGAAGCATTAGGACAGGTGGTGTCAATAGATATTCTTTGATTTGCTCAATTTTTTTTTGAAATTTGTTTTTCCATACAAAGGGAATAATTTTGCGTAACAGGTATCGAAATGGTTGACACTTGTCTGCCAACTATGCGATGAAGCATCAGATGGATTGTAGTCTTCCCTAAATTTTTCTTAGGTCACTAATTCCTTTTGGTGGAGGCATGTCCAATATTGCTTTCACCTTTATAGGATCAACCTCAATTCCTCATCATGAAACTATGTAGCCTAATAGCTTGCCTGAAGTGACCCCAAAGACACATTTTTTTGGGTTCAGTCAACCCTTGTAGTCCTCTAGCCATCTAAAAAAAATTTCCAAGACCCTGAGATGATCATTTCATGTCAAAGATTTGGCCAAGAGTTCATCCACATAATCTTCCATTAGTATATGTATCATGTCATGAAATATTGTTGTCATGGCTCTTTGGTATGTGGCACTTGCATTCTTTAAGTCAAATGGCATGACATTCCAACATTATATTCTCGATGGGCAGGTGAATGTCATTTTGTGTTGATCCTCAGGTGCAATGTGGATTTGGTTAGAGCTTGAGAAACCATCCATGAGAGACAACATATTTTACCCTGCTATGAGATCAACAATCATGTCAATATTTGGTAATGGGAAATCATCTTTTGGACAAGCCTTATTTAAATCCTTGAAATCTATATAGATGTGTATTTTTCCATTTGGCTTTGTGATGGAGAAAATGTTGGATATCCATTTAGCATAGTCTATTGATCTTATGAATCCAACTCACTTAGTAACTTCTTTAGTTCAACCTTTACAAGTAGTGCAATCTGTGGATGCATTTTCAGCAATTTTTGCTTTACTAATTTTATATCTTGGATTAACAGAAGATGATACAATACCAATTTTGGATCTAAGCCTAGCATGTTAGTATCTAACCATGTGAAGTTAACTTTCCTTTCTATGAAGAATTTTTGAAACTCAGGTTTTTCTTCTTCTAGTAAGGATGAAACTAAGAGAACCATTTTGGGATTCTCTAGTGTAGCTATGTTAACTTCGATGGTGTCTTCGATTAGCATTTCTGATTTTTCCCGTGTTACCAAAAGAAATTCCAATCCTCCATTCTTAGGTGCCTCAGAGAGATTTTCACCTTCGGATACATCCTTTATTTTTACTATTTTGCAGTCAGAAGGTGCCTTGTAGTTTTCACCTAAAGACATTTATTTTTTTATTTTATTCTTTGTATTTTTCCAACTGGAGGATTGCACAGTCTCCCCGAAGTAAGTGGAACAATCTAGGTCAATGGAAAATCCTTCTTTTTGATCACCTCATGGTATGCCTTGTTGGAGCCCCGAGGATTCTGCTATTGCCTCATCATTTCAAAAGATATCCATAATTGGTGGTTCTTGTTGGTCCTAGTGAATTAGTTGTGGGTAAATAAGGGGAATCCCATCATCAATGTTTGTAAAGGATGGGGAAGATGTGGAAAGCATAAAAATTGAAGCATCAAGTGTGAAGAAAAAGTTGTCAATTTCAACTTTCGTGTCAAATGCAATGGATGGACCATATTCAGATTTAGATGAGTTGTATTCATAGTCATAATAGGGGACAAAAGTATCCACATCATGACTACTGGATGGAATTTCAGAGGTATGGATAGTAGATTCAAACATGTCAGGCTCATGGGTGGGCTCAGAAATGGGGTGAGAAATTTCAAATGTTATTGGCAGAAATTTATGTTCTTCTGGATCCCAAGGAATTCTTACCCATTCCTTATTTTTAGAGTTTCGGTCTGAATCTTTCTTCAAAGGGGAGTGGACCAGGGTCTAGGAATAGTTTTTCAATATCATAATTACTCAGGGTTTTCTTAGATCCCCATTCCCATTCAATAGATTCAGTTTGGGTAAGGGATTCTTCACATGTCTCGACACTTTTTTGAGTTGTTACGTCTTCACTTGAAAGTTCATAGGCATGTTGATCATTAGTTTTGATATGATCAAACCCTAGCCCTATGTAACTTGGTCTTATAGAAATAATAACAGGTTCTCTCCTTCCATTGTTGGCTTCTCCAAGGCCACTTTTTTCTATCAAATCCTAGTGCCTTGCATATGTCATAGCATTTTCCATATAGATGCACTAGTAGTAGAGGTAATTATTCTAGGTCTTTGTAGATATAGTTAGCTATGTTGATGATGACTTCATTACTCATATCCCCCCATAGTTTGAAAATTGTTTTGGTGGAACCTTGAAATTTGTTTTGGGTTCAACTACGAAACACGGTCTACCATAGACTTTAGGTGGCTTAGGTATTGTGGTGATACAATAAGTCGTATTCAGTTTGAATTCTCCACAACTAAGGTCCTAGGTTTGAAGGTCTTTACTTGGTATGGACGTCGAGGAGGATGGTGTGGTGGAAGTAGATGGAATGGATGATTTGGTGAGTGTAGATGATTAAATATATTTTGAAGAGGTTGAAGTTGAGGCTTTTCAATTGATGGGTACCTAGTGCTCAGCAGTGGCTCGCAGATTGTTACATTATTAAAATGGATCAAGATCTCCTAGGATAGAAATTTTAGTACCATCAAAAGGGAACTTCAAACATTGGTGGTATGTGGAAGGAATGGCCTTTAGGGCATGAATCTAGGGGTGACCAAGTAAGATATTGTAATGTATGTCATGATCCAAGACTTGGCATGCTATTTCTATAATAACTGGTCTGACACAAATTGGAATTGTGATGATTCCTTTATAAGAAAATTCTTCATAATCATATGCATTGATGAAAATTCTCTTGGTAGCATCCACACATGCATCAAAGAATCCAAGAGCTTTAACAAATTTTAAAGAGAAGATGTTCAATCCTGATTTTTCATCTACTAAGACTCGTCTAAACTTATGTTTGTGGACAAAAATCTCGATATGAAGGGCATCATTATGAGATGGTTTGGGTGAGGAATAGTCACTACCTGAAAATATAATATGGTGAGGCAAAGTCAGATATCTGACCATAGTTTCAAAATGGTTGACATCAATGTTGGTTGGGATAAAAGAATCTTCCAAGACTTTATCCAAGATGGCCTTATGTGTGGGTGAGAAGCAAAGAAATTCAAGAATAGAGATTTGAGCGGGTGTTTTATTCAATTTCTCAATAAGTTTGAACTCTAGTTTAGGGTTCGATTGTTTGATAACTAGACCAGGTATTATAATTTTAGGCTGATGTGTAGAGGGACCTCGGATGGTGACCTTGCATTTACGTGTTGTGACATTAGATTTCGGGACCTTTTTAATGGTAATAGTATTAACACACTTGTATTCATCAGTAGCTTGCAAGTTGTTGATGATGGTACCCCCAGAATAATTGAAGGTAGGATAGATGTGATTGGCTTGATTATTTGTATTCTTTGTTCCAAATGAGGAGGGTTTACCAAAACCATGATCCTCCACTGGGTTCTTGTGGATTGTATGATCTACATTAGACATAAACAGTTGACCTCCTAACTCAATGGTATGATTTTTAATAATTTCGTGTACAAGATTTTTTAACTGGCGATAATAGGAAGTTTTGTGCCCTTTGACATGGTGGTAATCACAAAATGCATTAGCATCCCACCATGATGGCTTGAACTGATCAAGGTCATATGATTTAGGTTCTTCAAAAATTATGACACCATTTTGAATAAGTTTCTTTAAGACTATTTCGATAGGCTCACCCAAGGGGGTGTATGTGCATTTTTAAAATTTTCATGGTTGACGTAGCTACCTTTGATTAGATTCAATAAGATTATTTTGAATAGTGGGGTATTTGCAACATCATGATGGGCCAAAAGTGGCGATATCTAAGTCATATGATGGCCCATGTGGTTGATGAATTTTTTTCTCCCAAAATTGATGAAACAAAAAGAGTTTTTAAAGGAGATTCTCAACTTTCCATCAATATAAATTATGCTTTAATTTGAATTTGATAAATTATTATTATTTTCTATTTGAATCATGACTAAAGTCCTAATTGATAGGTTGATTGAAAAACATCTACAACTTTCAAACAATATCACATTTTATGAATCTAAAATATGCGTCACATTATATGCTTCACATACTATAGGATTTAAAAAAAAAAATGAATTTCCTGATTTTTTTACCAAGTTAAGGTGGTTAGACGTACGAGTTTTTTTATTTTTTAAAAATTGTAATAAAAAAATCATAATTAATTATTTACTTGAAAAAAATTACAAAAAAATATGAATCACATTGAGACATGAGTCCCCTACTTATATCTAAAATATTATAAGAAAATATTATCATTTTATTGTGGTTAGGGTGGTCAAACAGACAACTACTTCCTATTTTTTCCCTGAAATTAAAGTACTACTCCATTGAAATTTCAATTTTTCACCAAGTAGATTTAAAAAAAAAAAAAAACCTAGTAGTTTAGAAACTACATTCAATTTGCTACAAATTCTATTCTTACATATTTTTGAAATAATATAGATAACTTATTCAAATTTTTACGTCAAGTTGCCTAGTTCCGATTTTCTGAATTTTACTGCCACTTAAGGGCCTTCTTTTTCCATGATGATCCTAAGCATACCTAACATTGGTTATTTGTGTCAGTGTAGTCACAGGTAAATTTTGATTTTAAGCTCCTTTGATGGTGAGTACATGACCTATTTCATTAATGGTTTTTGCATCGACCACACCGTCATTTGTGATGTGTTTATTCTTAACCCAGTATTTGGTTTTGTCATTGGAGTTACTTGGGTTATTATTCATGGTGGTGTTGATTTTTTTTCGACCATGTTTTAATTCGCCTTTGGCGATCAAGGATTTTTCAAGTTGAACACCCTTTTCAACAAGGTCAACAAAGGTGGTACAACAATGAACTTGTAAGCCATATCTTAGTGGTCCTAGGAGATTTTGTACAAACATGGTGACCTTCTCCTTTTAAGGTATTTCTACCATAAATCTACTTGCTAAGGTTCTCCATCTTTGAAAGAATGGGATAAAAGTCTCTCTTGCATCCTCTTGGGTAACTCTGCATAAGGAGGCAATGTCAATATCTGTGTCAATGTTATAGGCATAGTTTTCAAAAAACTTGTTTTCCAATTCACCCCATGTTTTGATTCCTTTAGGAAATAATGAGAACCACTCTAGTGCATGGCCTGCAAGACTTCTAGAGAATAGTCTCATAAGATAGGTTTTTTCATATGCGATATCTATGCAACTAGTGGTGAATTCTCTTATGTGTTCAATAGGGTTTGTTTTGACTTTGTATTTAGGAAAATGTGGTACCACATATCCATGAGGAAAGGGTGGCATATACAAGGTTGTGTCAAATGGATATGGAAATAATTCATGTTACATGTAAGACTTTTTGTTTGATTGTTGCAAAGTCTCCACTTGTGTTTGAAGAGCAACAAGTTTTAGTGTGAGTGCCTCCATAATTGGGTTGTTGGTGGAATCACACATTTTGGTGATAGGTATGGATTGAGTGCCCACCTATTGTGATGAGATGTGTTGATGTGGGATCTATTTTTGGTGAGAAAAATGAGTGTTCTAATTTGGTGGTTGTTGGAAATGAGCATTTTGATGAGGGGTGTGCAGTTGTGTATGAACTTGAGAAGCATAAGTGGGTACATGAGATCCCACCATGTTGGATTGAATTTGGGGGCCTTGTTGACTTTGATCATGTTTATTCCCAATGGAGTGGAAGCTTGGGTGCCTTGATTGCCTTGCCCAAACATGTAATTATGGCCTTGAGGAATGTTAGTATTTTATCTGAAAGGAATTTTGGTATTAACCTATGAGGAATTTGGGACATTAGGTTGGGTACCCTGAATGAAAACTCTTCATTTATTTATCCCAAAAGGGTTTGATGAGTTGGTTGCCATATCATTTGAGGAACCTAATAATAGGTTTGATGATGTACCCAGGGAATTAGATGAAGTTCCAAAGAGGTTTGAGGTGGGTGTACCCATTGTTCATCCCAATGTTTGTGAATAAATTATGGGTTTTTGTTGGGGGATGGATTGTAATGTGGTGTTTGTTTGGGTAGATGATCCCCCAATAGATTTTGTGTTGCTTGATGCATTGGTTGTGGTGTTAGTATGACCAAGGGAGGTAGCATTGATGGTGTTGATGATATTTTGTGGAGAGACTCCCATGGAAGGATTGTGTGATTGGGGATCCAGAGATGTTTTCTCTAATAGAGTTTAGATAAAATCCTTTTGGTAACCTAGCCCCTTAGTCAAGGAGCATAGCTAGGTATCTGGCTGAGTCGTTTAAAACCAATTCTTTCACAAAAGAGGCTAGTTCTAGGTTTTGGGCACCAGTTTGTATATCTTCTTTAAGGACTTCCCCATTTTGGTCTCTATAGACAAATTTTTCAAAAGGATTGTTTCAAGAGGATGGCATAGTCATCCCACTAAAATGATTAATGAATGAATTTCCCATGTTGGTATTTGCATTAACATCATTCATGTTATTAGGGAAATTGTTGGTATTGTCATTCATGTCATTATAGAAGTTGTACAAATTTGTGTCTTGACCAAAGGACCCCATGATTCTTCTCTTTCTTTGTAATCTAGTCTCAACCATAAAATGTTTGCTCAATTTTAGGATGACCTAAGTATGGAAATGTTATGACACTATGTTTTTGGGTTTTTTGGAATTAAGGAATGGAATGCAAATGAGACCAAAATGAGAATAAAACTTTGTAAATGGAAATGGTATGACACTAAAATGAGGAGACTAATTGTATGCAAACTAAAAGGAGCCTAAAATGCACTAACTATTGGTAAATCTAAGGAGATGTACACTTGACCGCACAAAGTTTTAGCAATTCTTCAGGTTTGGAATATGAATAGACTTTAAAAGTACTTAGAATGACAAGGTGAAGTTTCCTCACTAGAATAATGAGTGGGAAATAGTTCATAAAAGGTAATGACTAAAAGACAAAGAGTGATTGAGTCCAATGATACCCTAATTTTGAATGCAAAGGTTTGCCAATGGATGGTAAGGAATCTACTCCTAAAATCTAAAAAATGAGTGTCTAAGGGGATGGTAAAGTGTAACAATGAAACTAATGAAATGCAATGGAATCATATGGTGACCTAAGAATTCTTCCTATAATGCAAAAAATGAGGGAAGTTGAGAAATTAAATATCTAGTTTGATAGAAACAATAGAGAAAGACATGATGAAATCTGGTAAAGACAAGTTTGAACCTCTGTTTTGACAGTGAAAATAAATTTTTGAAGACTAGAAATATGTCACAGCAAATGTGTTATGACAAGGTAGATGTGTCTTAGTAAGGTGATTGTGGTGTTTCAAATGGAAAATGTGGATCAAGATCATTCAAATGCAAAATGGAAAGGTGATTGTGGTGTATGAGCAAGAAAATGCGGTTTGGTAAGGCAATTGTGGTGTAAGTAATTATGAATGCATCTCAACAAAGCAGTTGTGGTTCAGAATTAATCAATTATGGTTTGATAAGGTGATTGCATCGTAGGAAGTAAATTTGGAAAAATTTCAGCAAATTGCAAAGATTTGTTTTAGTTTGGCAAGTTTGATGTTTATTTGTTTAATTTGTCTAAAAATAGTTGGAAAACACATGATGTTGTACAAAATGAAAAACATCCACATAGAAAACATTTACAAAATCATATGGCTGCAAGGACAATATTATTTTGGATCGCAGGCAGTTTTTACTCCAACTCCATATCCTTAGCGGATGAATTAAGAATCTTGGCTCCATGGGATCCCCCTTATAGTGCACTCACTTCTCAAGGAAACCAAGCTTCCAAACCCCATGAATCACCCATGGATAGCTGATCATCTCTACTAAGAACTATGCAGGTGTGGGTACCTTGGCAACAATTGTTATTCCACCAAAGAATAGAAGGTTTTTTGTCACTAAAACAAAGATTTTAATTCAGGCACCCATTCAGAAGGCCACGCCAGAGGTATTATCATACCAATATGTAAAGGTTATGCTCTATAGGTTTTGATGCACCTCAAGGGTACTCAAGAATCAATTTTTGGTCTATAGGAGCTCCTGTAATGCTAAGCTTTCCTTAACATTAAAATTTGTATATTGGTTGGGCTCCGCTTGGCTTTAGCGCATTACCAGTTTGAGTCACTTTGGGGTGAGTAATTTTTCCCACCAAAGAAAACCCAATCTCTACGGCTAACAAAAGTGAGAAAACATATTCGTAGTTCAATCAATCTTTGTTGAAAAACAAAGAGAGAGCACACAAATATATTTGACTCACACTCGTATGTTGTTATTTTTAAGCCCAAATCTAACTAAATCACAAGATATAAAAAACACTAGTTCATTTTAACTATTTGTAGTGTTAGCAAACAAAGGGTTCATTTTAACCATTTGTACTATGGGCTAACTAATACTTTATTTTAAACTCATGAAAAATGTGAATGTTCTTTTTCACCTCATGCAATTGGGTGATTGTTCTTTTTAACTATGAGTAAAATGCATGATTAATTATTACAAAAAAAAAAACAAATAACATTGGTTAGCCTCCATCTTGACACATACTATAGAAAAAAAATTAGTATAAAAAAGAAGATTAATCTAAAAAATAACTAACAAAAAAATAGATATCTAAAAGACAACATTGGAAAAATTATTTTACCAGTCAATTGCATTGCAGCAGAGTGAATGTGTCGCTCGAGTATGCAAATGTGTTGTGTAATGTTGAATGTGGCCTGGTTTATGTCAATCATGGATCTCGATCAATTGGATGCAGCTTGTTTTTTCATTTGCATCATGTGAATTGTCAGTTGCATCACGACAGAGCACATGTGTCACGTGAGGTACCAAATGTAGCGCAACATAGAATTTGCATCACGGGATCTATCAAATGCGTCATATCATAACTATACCTGCAAAATGACAAAAAATGAATGCAAAACCTACAAAAATGTGTCAAAAACATTGGGTTCACCAATGTGATTGATTATTTTTCTGCAAGATTAGATTATTTATCAAAATACAAGCATATATATCAAATCCAAAATGAACAATAGAATGCATAGGAATAAAATAAAAGGAATGAATTGAAACAAGCTCACTCAATCCTTCCTCCTCCATGGCTAACTTCCATTGCACCTTCTAGCTTGCTGAAATGATGAGTGTGCCCTCCAATTGTAATGAGAAATTCTACTATATGGACTAGCCCTAATAAACGTTTTGAAGGATTTCCCTAAATTTATGCAAAAGAAATTAAATCTTATGTTCAAATAGCCAAAATGACAACTCTAGAGTTCAAGAGAGTGCAAGAGAGATTTAGCAATTCCAAGCTATTAAGAGATTCCAGATATTAAATTAAGAGATCTCGAAATGAGAATAAAATTGGGATTTTATAGAAAATGCAATTTGGATGGAAAGATGAGATTGAAGATTGAGAAATACCCTAGAATCAATGGTCAAGATTCAAAAATGGAAATTCTCAATTAGAGTTAGGATAAGATTTCCAAATGAGTGCACAATATTTAATTTAAGAAATTAAATCAAGGATGGAAAATAAAATGTGATAGTGAGATGAAAATTAGTAAAATCAAGAAGATAAGGTTTAAACAAGAAGGTGAGATTTAGAAAATCTGTAATTTTAGCAATTACTTGATTTGTAGAAGAATATTACCATTTTGAATTAAAATTAATTCAAAATATAGATTGAGTGTGATAGTAATTAATTGTTTTTAATATTATTTACTAAAAGAAGAGGCAATTAACCATGTGAAGCCATTTTAAATAATTTTTTTTGTTTAAAATGAGGGAAATGTCAAATAAGGCAATTAAATAATTAGAAATAGTTATTTAATTTAGAAGAGATGATTGATTAGTTAAATAAATTAATAAATCTATTTAATTAAAAGAGGACTTGGGAATTAGTGAAACATTAAATAAATAAATTAAAACATATTTATTTAATAACCAAGAGCACATTAATAGAAAATATTAATTAAATAAATTGAGAACTTTATTTAATTGAGAAGACTTTAGATAATTAGTGACACATTAAATAAATAAGATCTCTTTATTTAATAATCATGAAGAATAAAAAGACATGAATTAATTAAATAATTATGAATTATTTAATGAATATTTGAAGATGGGTTAGAAACATAATTAAAATGTCATAATTATGCTAGGATGAAAAGTGGTAAAATAGTGCTTCCAGGCCTAGGTTATTTTTATGTGTCTACATTTAGTGTGACACATATTGTCCCCCACTTATTGAATTTCCCATAAGACTATCGGAGAGGTTCAAGATTTTATGATCAACAATTATTTTTATGCCATGCCTGGTGGGACCTATTCAAAAATCTTGATTAGAGGTAAAAAATATCTCTAGACCAGACCAGAGGAAAGAAACTAAAAGTTTCATTCCCAGGGTTCAAACAAGAGCATCATTGAAGGGTAGTTTTTAGTACTCTCAGTTACCAAGCTTGGTACCTATGAGAAGAAGAGTCATAGGTTTGGTATCACCTGTGAGAAGTAGAAGAGTAAGAATTAGGAGTCCAAAGTTTAGAGATTTGTCTACTCTGCCTAGAGGCCAAAGTTTCCAAATAAGAATACTAGTTTATCCAATTCACAAGAATCTTTTCTCTATGGCCCATATATCCCCTCCCACTCCTAGAAACTTTGTAACTTGGGACAATGGTAGTCCATTGCAACCACCTGATGCACCCAATGTCTAGCCCACTATACCTGCTAATGCCCTCAAGGCTATTCTAATTTTTTTGGGAGAAGATTATAGAACCCCTTCTAAACACCTTCAAGATGTAGTGGAGGTATTTGGGGTGCACAATATCATAGAGGGAAATATTTCTATGAGATTACTAGTTGCTTCTTTCAAAGAGAAGGCTCAAGACTGGTATAGATCTCTGGCTTCAGGTTTTATCACTTCATGGGATGGACTCAGACAATTTTTTTTTGAATGATTTTAGGAGAAGGGAGATCGTTCCTCACTGCTACATCAACTAATCACCATCAAGAGAGCCCTACAAGAAGCTATGAGCCAATTTAACACCAGGTTTAACAAAACCTAGAAAAGGATCCCGACAACTACATGACCTCCAGCTGCTATGGCTTTCATTTTATTTCTAAAAGCCATCAATTTAGATATTTCAATCCAAATAACTTCCATGGGAGGAGATACTCTACCCGATGCCTATGATTTGGCTTTCTACATGGAGAATAATTTGATAGATGCAGGAAATCTTCTACCATGACCTTCGATGCCCATATTTCCCAAAATCTCAAATGCTCCACTCCAACAAGATTCTTTTCCTAGAAATCTAGTGATCAAGAAAAAAAGCCTAGCTCCACCCCAATCCATGTACATGTACCCTACCACACAACCAAGTACATCAGGTTCCTCATTTGTGACAATGAACCTTAATGACATGAAAATCCTAATGTGATCTTTTGCTAATGAGTTATTTCTCATCAAGTCATAGCAAGCAGCTCCTCTAAAAAAATAAACTAACCTACCAAGTGGGTAGACCTTTCTTTCAATAGAATCAGTAGAGTACATATCGAGGACTTTTGGGTTGGGGAGGTCAGCAAGCAAGTAATTACTGTTAATCAAATAGTCTCGGTTACTATGCCATTTCAAATAGTCAAGGATAGGTAGGGTAAAGAGTTGATACCAGGCCAAAACAACTTGGTGAATGATGAAAACACATGGTGTTTTCCTTGCAGTGATAGCCACATGCCTCGGGATTTCCCTAGAGGAAACTTGCAATAGAGAATAGCAAAGAAGAGGAATAAAGGCATACAACCCAAAATAGAGGAGTATAAGTCTCTCGAGATGGAGACTGCTTGATTCAAAGCACAAATGCAAGGGATTTTTGTTGAACAAGAGTTGGAGATAGCACCCAATGAGGTACTTTTCTCTTGGCTAGAAGAAAAAGACTTGGTCTTTGTGAATGAAGCCTTGGCAACTAGCCCTCCAAAAGTATAGTTAGATTACAATACTAAATCCAAGAGAAGACTCACTAGGGAGTATGTGCCATAGTATCTCCCTCATTCCCAGCCTCGCTAACTACCTCATCGAAAGGAAAACGTCCTCAATTGGTTGTTCGGTCAACTGTTCAATTGAGTTTGTTATGAAATATTTTGTTGATCACCGATAGATTTCTTGATAAAAAAATTAATTTGTTCATAGTAGATTGCTTTCCATAGAAGCTCAAGGAGATTTTGTTGTTTAGACCCAAAGTTCAGCTAGTTGGAATGCTTAACATAGTAGAGTATATGAAGAAAGCGCTTGATAATGTGTCTCTATGGGACGTAATATCCATCCTAGAGAAAAATTCATTGCTTGAAGGAGCACTAAGAAATGAAGAACCAAGGTCGCATGTAGACGAAGCTTTACCATGTAATCTGAAGGTAGGTGAATTCTCTGCATCGGATCCTCAAAATTTGAAGGTGGTGACCTATACAAATGATGTAGAAAAAGTAAAAGAGGGAGAGGTAAGGAATTCAAAGCCCACTCCTTTATTTTTAACATTAATTATGGGGGATAAGCTTCAGCATAATAATATGATTGATTCGGGAGCTAGTACGACAATCATGCCAAAGCAAGTGGTTGATTCCTTAATGCTCAAGTATGAGCCTTTTGATAAGGGAATCATGTAGTTGGATTGAAAGAAATTTTTGATGGTCAGTATTCTAAAATATTTATCCTTAACATTTATTTCATGTATGAGCTAGACAATCTCACAAGAGGTAGATATAATTGAAATTCCTTTGGTTTTCAGAATGTGTCTCTCTAGATATTTCACAGCAAAGCTGGGTGGATATTTGGCACTAGATTGGTCTCACTTGATACTAAGGACTAAGCATGGAGCAAAGATGAGGATTCTTTTAGAATCTCTACATTTCAAACACATAGCAGATAATGTTGTTCTATGCTTTGAGGCTACCCATACTTCTTTTTCAAAATAAGAAGGGTACTGCATTGAGATTTATAAGAGGAAGAGGACACAAGTGAATGGACCCCTGAAGAGGAGGTCCTCCTTAACTAGTTCATTTATTCTGATCCAATTGGAAAATTCCATGCCATGGGACTAGGTACTTATGTCATATTTGATGATGACATGGTCCATTTGAAGTTGATGGAAGATTGGGTAAGCTATAATGATCTGATGGATAATCACTTGTGGACCTTATACTTTGAAGGCGCTAAATGCAGAGCCAGTTCTAGAGTATGAGTCCGATAGTTGTCTCTAACCAGATCCAAGACCCTTAGGGCTTATCATTTCTAGTTTTTATGCCCAAATAATGATGCAGAGCATGAAGCCTTAATCCACCTCCTTTTCCTTGCCAAGCAGATGGGTGTGAAAAGATTACAAGTATTTGGATACTTTGAGATGATAGTAAGCCAAGTCTATGGCCAAGCAGCAGCACAAAATACTAGAATGAAGGCCTATAGACATCAGATATGGGACCCAATTGAAGGTTTTGAAGCTTTCAATGTCCAAGTTATTCCCTGATCCCTGAAAGATGCAGCAGATTAGATGGCTTCCATTAGGTCATAGTTTGAGCTTGTTTCTAACTCTAAAAAAAGTGCAATCCACATTGTTATTAGACCATCAATTATTGACAACGAACAAAAATGGTAGGTATTTGAAGATGATGCCCAAATAGCCACCTTCATTCAAAAGTCCAAATGACTTTTTGACTCTTCAGAATTAGAGTTTCAGCCATCCGAAGGACAAGACATTCAACTAAAAGGAAATAAATTCCCTTAGGGTTTGATTTCCCTTAAGAATATTTTTTATTGTGAAGATGTGACGAATGGAAAGAAATGGCTCACAATCGACACTAAGGATTATGAAGAGTTGGATGTTGACAATGATAGAAGATTGAAAGTCGGGAGAAATGTATAATGGGAAGACAGAAAAAGATTGAGGAATCAATGCTCCAAGTATGAAGGAGTTATAGAATGGACTTACGATGGTCTCAAAGTATATGACCCTGGCATAATTCAATATACCATCAACTTGGAAAAGGGTTCAAAACTCGTTCAACAGAAAGAAAAAAAAAAAGAAAAAAAAAGAAGGCCTATCAATCTGAAAGTTGAAGCACTAATGGTACAAGAGCTCACTAAATTGATCATCCCAAATCATTTATTCGATTAATCACTCAACTTGGGTGTCTAATATGGTACTAGTTTGAAATAATAATGGTGGCATCAATCTTTGTGTCAATTTTTGGAATTTGAATAAAACCTCACTGAAGGATCATTACCCTTTGTCGTACATGGAGCAGATCTTGCAAATAGTGGCCAAATCTGAGATGTTCTCATTACTTAATGGATTTTTAGGGTACAATAAAGTACTTTTCAAGGAGATTGATCAACATAAGATGATGCTCACCACCAAGTGGGGCATGTTTGCATATGCAAACAAGCCCTTTAGACTCTCTAATGGTGGTGTGACCTTTTAGGGGACCACGAACATCACTTTTCCAAGATTTATTAATTCAATCATTTTAATTTACCTAGATGATCTGACCATATTTTCAAAGGTGGTAGCTGATCATTTTGAATACCTAGAGTGGATCTTTCAGAGGTGCCAAAAGTTTTAGATTTCTTTAAATCCCAAAAAATGTGTTTTTAGAGTACCTCAAGGTAAAATTCTTGGTTTTGTGGTTGTCAAGGAAGGAATTGCAATAGACTTCGAAAGAGTCAAATCCATATTGGATTTTCCTTTACCAGTAAATCAAAATGGGTTGCAGTCTTTCTTAGGGAAGATTAATTTTGTCAGTCATTTCATCTCCGACCTTGTAGGCATCACAAGGCCCATCACCTTGATGGTAAAAAATAATATAATTTTCAAATGGGCTCTCAAAGGCAAAGAAGCTTTTGACCAAATAAAAATGGTTATTTCTATTGCTCCAATATTGGCCAACCCAAACTTCTCTAAGGATTTATTGTTGTATGTATACAACGAACAAAATAGCATAGAATCTATGCTCACTCAAAAGGATGAGAAGGAGAATAGAGAGCATCTGATTTCTTTTCATTCAAAAAATCTCAAAGGCTATGAGGCCAGATATAAATATGTAGAAAAACAAGCATTTTCCATTGTTGATAGTCTCAAAAAGTTCTGACACCTAGTGTCAACCAATAAGATCACTATTTTAGTTGCTCACCCAAGTGTAAGGGAATATCTCACATAGGGAGAGATAACCAAAAATAGAGACAATTGGATCACCAAAATCCTAGAGTATGGCATGGAAATCATGCCAACCAAGCTTGTGCAAGGAAGAGGCCTATGTGAATATCTTGTACAAGAGTTGGGTTCAGAACCTGGCAAGGAGATTGATAATTTTTTCTCGAACTAGTTTGAATCCAACGAATCCTAGGTAGTGGATCATAAATTATACATTCAGAAGGGATATTACCTTATGGACCTCCCCCCCATAAACAAAGATATTATTGACTGCAAGGCACCGAGTAGGTATTGATCAAAGGAATTTTATTCAAAAGAAACTATGACGAAGTGTTCCTCTAATGTTTAGATAAAATAAGTCAAATATAATTTTGACATAATTTCATAGAAGCTCTGTGGGAGGGCACTAATATGCTAAAACCCTACTCTGGAAATTATGTGAGCAGGATACTATTAGCCCTCAATTTTTTCAGAAGTGCACCGCTTGGTGCAGAAATGATCTGTGTGTCAATTCTTTAATGGAAAGAGAAATAATTCTACTTTTCCTTTGAGTCACATTGTAACTGAGGAACCTTTTTCTTAGTGGGGTTTGGATTTTGTTAGAATGATAAATCCTATCTCCAATGTTGGTCATAAGTAGATTCTCATAGCGGCTGATTATTTTACAAGATGGATAGAAGCTATCTCCCTGAAAGGTGCTATAAAGGGTGAGATTGTTAAATTTCTAGAAGGGTTGATGACTAGATTCAGTTCACCAAAGACCATCATATCCGACAATGCTAGGGCCTTCGTAGGTTCAAAGATATTAGATTTTTCCATCAAGAACGAGATCTATTTGAAGACCTCTTAAAATTACTACCCACAAGGGAATGGTCTAGTGGATTTAACAAACAAAAATCTAATTAGATTAATCAAGTGCATTGGGTCCGAATGACAAATGGAATGGCAAGAAAATTTGCAAGCCGCTCTGTGGGCATACCAAATTACACCAAAATGGATCTTGAAGACATATACTTATGAGTTAGTCTATGGAAATGATGTATTTTTTCTTGTTTCTATAGAGCTACCTGCATTGCAATTACTGAAAGCCTTAGAAATAGAGGGAAATGATGGAATGGAGGTACAAATCATAGAAATTTTCAAATTAGAGGAAAATAGATAAACTAATTTTGAAGCTATGATCAACCACCAATGAATATTCAAGCGATGGTTCGACAAAAAAAATTCCAACCTAGATTTCTAGGAAGGGAGCTTAGTTCTAAAATATGATGAGTGCACCGCAGAACCAGGACAACATACCAAATTTGAAGCATTTTGGAAGGGTCCCTTCTAAATAAGTGCATGCAAATAAAGGAATGCATATGAATTGGAGGATATGGAAGGTAACTCTTTGGGGATACCAGTGAATCGTAGTCATCTAAAACCATTCCATTAAAGTATGACATTCTTTAAAAAAAATCACAGATATGTACCATATGTAAAAAAATTGTAAAAAGCTTAGGTTTTAGTTTTAAGAATAAGTGAGAGAGAAGAAGAAGTATGAAAATCTATTATATTGTATATTTTTATCGAATTTATAGTACGGGGTAGCCCAAGACTCATATTTTAGTAGAAAAGCTCTATTCGAGCAAAACCCAAAGGTGGGTATTCGAGAAAATACAAAAAAGGGGACAAAATGGAGGAATTTTTACAAAAATCAAAAGGAAGCGCTCCATCCATAGTTATAGGGGTTTGTTTCCCATAATCATTTTGTTTTTTTTTTATCATCTTTTTCTTCATTCACAAGTAGCAAGGACATAATTCATGAATTTTGACCTCATTCTGCATGATCGAAGATAATGAGCTCAAATTGCTTTTTGAAGTCAATTGGGTCGGATTTTTGTCAACTCCATACTCCTAGAGTAGATAGGTAGTAGCGGCTAGAGACAAGGCATGGTGGCTATTCAAGTCCATGGTGTGAAACTCATTGAGGAAGGGAAGCCAAGGCACATCCACATCGTAGTTGATGAACTTGCAAAGGTCCATTACAATGAGAATGCTGACGCTAGGGATAGCAACTTGCACTATTTCACCAAGACCTTCCAACAAAGAGATGTTGAACATTCAGCAATAAAGCTAAAATATTTTGATCTTGGTGATGTTCAGGTCCAACAAAGAGGCCACAAACCAGGATATGACATTGTAGTTTGTGCACATCTGGTTCTTGTCTTCAATAAAGTCCATGCCCATGACCCACCAGAAAGCAATTACCCCCAGGTGGTCACATTTCTTTACCAGTCACTTAATTCTCTCACTCGTAACCTCCCTAGTGAAGGAATATTGTGGCCTATGTGGGAGAAGGAAAATGAGAGAACCCATAGCAATAGTCATGGTTGGAATAGTAAAGTAAAAGACAATATTGCCAATGGAAAGAAGATAGATAAAATTTGAAGTTTTTATTTTTCGAATGAATATAGCCTTGAGGTGGTATAGCTATTTATAGAAAAGAGGTGCCAGAATGACTAAAGAGAAAAATTTCTATTTTTGGCCAGATGATAATGAGAAATGTTGAGGTAGTCGGTGAACACAGAATAGATCGTATGAAAAATCTGTTATAAGGTTTGAAAATTAATGTTTGGACATTGAGAGTAAATGCTCATATGAGCAGATTTTTGACATATATCCTTGGCCATCATCAACAACGACTAGTTTACATAAGTGAAAGGACATGGATTAATGTGTTAATGCCTAAAAAATTAAAGAGAAAGTCTTTTCAAGGGTACTTTGTATCACTAAACAAAGATTGACATAAGTAATGACACTTTCCCCAAGGCAACGAGTCTATTTGAGAAAGGAGGCGGCGAAAAGGAATGTACTAAATGCATTCTTGCAAGGTTTTGGAATTCTCGAGGGATATGAATCCTCTACCCACATGTATCACCTCAATGGCAGAATTTAATGGACCAACAATAATAGAATTTCCTTACCTGTATGTACTTTTTTGAGAATTAATTGCATAAAAAGTAGTTTTTTTTCAAAGGAAGCAAAGAGAAAGTGGCCATTTCAATAAAATCTCAACATATTTTGAAGTAGCCATGGCAGAACCAATAATGAATAGTAGAAGAGCTCAATCTATACAAAGGAGGCATATTTTTGCTAATGCCCCAGTGCCTAGGGAGTGACCTTTCGAGTTCTGTAAAAGGGTGTCGATAAATAAAAATATTAGAAGGGAAGCAATACGAGATTTTTTTGATAATATTTTCGACCCCGGGTTGGCTAAGAACCCTAAAAGTCTCAGAGAAGGAGCTTTTCGAAGAATGAGATATTACGGTAACTCTGATAATTTTTCCTCTCAGCTCTGGAATTGTGGGTTGTCATAGTTCATGATACCTAGCATACACCCATGTCTAGAGTTGGTAGATGCATGTGCCAAGAGATTCGACGAAGAAACTAGGACCATAACATGCAACAAGATAAAGGTAGTAATCTTCATCCCAACCATACGAGAGATCTTGTGTATCCCTTACAACCCACATATCGAGATGTTCGTCGAAGAGGATATGGAGACCTATTGGGAGGAATCGAATGAAAAGGAAAATTTATACAATCATGAAACAAAGGAAAAGACAATCAGAGGCTGTATTGTTTTTCCTTTGGCATTAAAGATGTTCCCAAAAAACACACAGTACCTTTTTTCAATGATAGCCTTGGTTTTCAGTCTAGATAGTGATGAGGAAGTTCACCCCTTTCAGATGGCCCTCATTCTAATACTCAAGCATGAGTGGGAGAAAAGGTATTTTGACTTGCTGATGCCATAGCTATCAATATGTTGCTATAGCTAAAAGAGTAGAATGTTGAATCTAAATTTAGGTATTCTTCTTTCTTGGTCCATTTGATTCTACATCAGAACTTTAGGTTATTAGAAAGAAGTTTTCTTGTATCTAGGATAGACAAGGAGGATTTAATTCAGCCAATTTTTGTATGGACTAGTGTCCTATCAAGGAAAATTAGATATTATTGGTTTGTGCACCTTTTTTTGAGACCAGTATTGTAAAATTTATTACCTTGGTCTAGTGATCGCTTGTCTCCCAAACTCATCGCCCTGGGTGTATTATTTCTTCGGGAAGGATTTTACATTTATAAGGTATCATTGTTTTACTGGAGAGCCCTTCCAACTTTCTATATTTGTAATGGATTAGTTCTTCACATTGGAGGCATGCCAATAGTAAAATCTTATCGAAAATGAGTATGGCAGTGGAAGGAACAAAAAAAAATATTTTCTTTCCCACCTTGCATTGCAAATGGCGGGGTAGTGTTGGAGAAGCATAAAGCACAAAATGAATTAACCAATTTGTTGGCAGCTCTGGGCTTATTCCTTATATATGATGAGTGGGACTATAATTTTTCAAGGCAACTTCCCCTAAATCATGAGGTGTAGGAATATGTGGAATCTAAGAGAAAATCAACACAAGAAAGGGCAGATTTGTACATCAACCTGGCCCTCATACCCATGAAGAGGCTAAAGTGGCTGAGTTTCTATACTCCACAAGAAAGATATTAGAGGGAGATTCTGATAGGAAAAAACTTAAAGAATTAGATGAAATGGTGAGGATGGTCGGAACGTAATATGATAGACTTCTGGAGATTCTAACAAGAAATGGGTAACACCCAAAAGCTGTTTGAGGATTTTTAGCCATATGATGAACATTTTGAAGAAATTTATGATAAAGAGGCTAATTTCGACAACAACAATCTAGAGTCTAGCCACAAAGTAACCGAGGAATGAATTCCACGCCATGTTCCCCATCCATAAGAATTCGACAAGGGAAAGAGTTCTAAGAAAAAGGGCTCGTAGGTTGTGTCTTCCGCTAGGTACTGAAGCAAAGGAAAGAGGACTCAATACTCCCCAAGAGGATTAGCCATGGAACATGCAGGTTAGGTTTCAGTAGGATTGTCAATGAAAGGGTTAGAATGTTCTAGTTTGGGACAAAATAAGTTATGGAAAGTCTAAGACTTGGACACATTTGATGCAACTAGTGAAAATGAAGAAGAAGAAGAGTCTTCTCTCCAGAATGTTCAGACAGTCCTGATTTAGGTAAGTCTTACTCCCCCTCTTATTCCTCCTACATATTTGGTTAATCCTTTGCCACCACCCATTGAAAAGAACCATCTACCTTTGGAACCAGAGTTATTAGTGTTAAATCAACCCCATCCTATTTTTGCTGTATCAAGTAATGTGACAGCACATGTCAAGCAAGCAGTATCCACTTTGGTATCCATTGACTCTATAATCACCCTATCAAGGGCCCCCATATAGATAAACCTAGTCACCCATGCTACCTATTACCCCTGCTCATCCACAATCAAATATAAGTTTCTTGATCTGTCTATTAATCATTTTACTCCACCTAGTACTATAGGTCCCAAATCTCAATTTGGCATCCCGCCATTCTCAATGATTACTCTCCCATTTTCCTCTCTACATGACCATACATCCAAAGTGTCCCCTTTTGTTACTCTTTTCAGTCTCCCTCTTGGTGCTTCTATGGAAACATAGAGTATTGATACCCCATAGAATCTTCAAAAGCATTTTGATGCAACTAGGCAGATCTGGCAAAATAGAAAGTAGAAAAGAAGGGAGAAGAATGCCAAACTTCCAACCTCTAAGAAGATTCATACATGTTTTAATGAAGAGAATAATTCTCTATGGATCACCACAATGAAGCCACTCACAACCTAACCTAATGGGTAGATGCAGTTGGAGGATTATGATATCCAAGTAGTAGGTCTAGATTTGAATGAGATTTGCTTGTGCAACAAGGTGAATATAAAAAAGACCATTCGGAAGGTGGTATACACAGACTATGAGTAGCTAGATCGAAAGTTGAGAAAGTGTGAGGGTGAACTAGAAAATGTAAAAGGGACTATGACCCATTTGCAGTCAGAGTTAAGGACCCGAAATGAAGAGATGAACCATATATTGCAGGTATAGGACTAGCAAAATGAAACATTGGGATCTCTTGTAGCGCTCCAAGATGAGCAAATCCAGCTTATGCTGAGATTGATAGATTGAGGAGTGAACTTGCAACTGAGCATCAATCTATTAAAGAACACTAGCATGTTTGGGAAGATGTAAAGGAGTTAGATAGAATTCGAGCTCAAGATTTTAATGATATACAAAAGGCCCGATGGGAGATAAAAAAGCTAATAAGTGATAAACAAGTTGTTGAGGCTGCTTTACATGCTCAAATTTAGGAAACCCAAAATCTGGTTATGGAGCTAGGAGAATCCCTCGACGAGAGAGATCAACTGGAACAAAGATTAAAATTGAAAGAGGCTCAGGTAGGGGAGGAGTTAGCTACTACATAAAAATATGCAACCCTTCCTATATAGAAGAAGTTTTGATCTTATTACTAGGAGTGAATCATCATTTCACTTGTTTTTCTAAAACCAACCTTACAATTCTTGAGGGATGCTCGAGAAATAAATGAAAGGGTTGGCTAGCTGGATGATCAAACCCTTCAATAATATGCTCCTTGACTAGTTGAGTCCCAAAATTTAATATCCAAGCTTTGTGTGGCAATGGATGAGGCCCTAAAAGGTGCAGGCATAACAAATCAAAGGATAGCCTCTAGTAAAGCAAGTGAATTCACCTACTGCCATAAGGTGGCATCTAAGACCAAGAATAGCTAGACAATTTTAAACAATCGGGTCAATGAAATTAAGAGGGATTTTAGGCTCTTATACATGTATGGGTTGCCTCCTTTCTTGTCAGAAATTGGAGATGTAATGTCAGTCAAGAAGATTATAAAAGACGTCAGGAACAGGGTTTAGACTCCTATAGATCTTCCAGGCCCAAGCTCAACACCAACAACAGATGAAATTGAGAGTGAAGTCCTCTAGATTTCACATCTTTACTATCATTTGGGTGTTGTTTCAGTGAGATGGGGATTTTTTTCTCTTAGGGAGGCCTTTGAGCTAGATCAAGCATATAAGGTATTCAGTTGTTTGACCAATGAAATGATGTAGACTCAGAGATGCTACATTATGCCTTCCTTAAACTCTAAGAATAACTAGAGGTCTAGGTTTGTGCCTTCATAACTGAAGGCTCCTTGTGAGTCGCTAGAACTATGAAGAAAATTTTCCCTTTGTGTATATTTTTTATCTTCTAACTTTATTTTGTCCTTACAAGGATCCTCATGCAAGGAGTTTGTATTTTTGATAGACAGACAATGTGCCCCATGGTGGTCGTGTGTGTCTCAACAATTTTTTTCTCTCTAGTCGATAATCAGACCATGTGTCGATCCAGCAAGAATTTTCTCATCTCCGCTTTTTGTAGAGATGGATTTGACTACCCTTTTGACATGTCACCCCTTCGTGTTGTAGCTCTACAAAATGAATGATCAACTCAGAGTCTATCAGAATGCATTGTACCATTTTCTAGTGAAGAGATATGATTCGGTGCCACGAAATCCACTTGGGTGATCAGTAGAACTATTGTCATACTATATTTTGGGATCAAAGAAATTATAAGGGTTGATCCTTTTAAAGTATCTAAATGAAATAAATACGGTAATTGAAAATATCTAAAGCTGAATTTCCAAGATATCAGGTTTGGACGTTTGGTAGTCATTAACTCTGGAGAAGGTCGATGTTTTCTCTTCTGAAATGAATATATATTAGAAACAACAACATGAAGCAAGGGTTCCAAAATTTTTTCCTATAGGAAAAGTGTTCTTTAGTTTTCTTAGTTATAAGAAGAATTTATTTTAAAATTTTATAGAATACTTACTCACTCTTGCATGTTATGTCTATTTTATGATCAAACTATTATCAGATTGGGATCTGATCTATTTTTATTGTTCATTTGAGTCTAAAAGATAGTTTATTCTAAATATATACTTGAAACTATGCATGATATGGTCTTTTTCAATATTTCTTTCATTATATCCTTGTCTAGAATAGAACATTATGTCTTGTTCCATGTTGTTTGTGTATATAACTAAATCATAAACTTTAGAAACTAGACTATGTCATTATACATCTCTATTTTATGTGTAAGGTTGTCATTTTTTCAATATATGATATATTAAGAGGATGGGTTTGTATTTATTTTAGAATTTTTTTGTGTTAAGTCTAGAACTTCTATATTTTATTCAGATCTTAATACACATTTCCTAAGGGTCGATTGAATGACTGCATCTATGCTTGTATCGAGCCTCTAATGTTCATTCTCCTCCTACCAATGAAGGAGGTGGTGTTTTATGTCTCTCATATCACTCATAAAGAGAATTTTTCGGTTTTGAAATGTTGTAGGAGAATTGGCACATCACCATCTTTCATGTTTTACTATTTAAATTTCTTTTTCCCTTTTCCCAAACTTAGAGAAGAGCTAATTTTTTGTAAAAATATCAGAGGTATTCAGTGAGATGCATATTGTCCCTGACTCGTTGAATTTCCCATAAGAATATTGGAGAGGTCCAAGATTTTATGATCAACACATTACATTAGTGAAAAGTGCATATAGGTTTCATTTTTGCATTTTGAATCATTCAATTTCATTGGAAATTTGTAATTGCAATCAATAATTGAGCATACAACCTAAAAACATTAATATCAACTTAGAATTTGCTAAATCAAGTTTATAAACCCTAATTGGGACTCATTCACCCATCTTGGTGATTTAGTCCCTATACAAATCCTTTTCCTAGATTTCTAGGTATTCTATGTTGTTTTTTTTTTCACTATCTGAAACTGTCAAAAACTCTAAGTGTGACTCATATGCCCATTTGGATGAATGAGTCCTTGGAGGCCTAGAATTTTTTATTTTTTTTTGAGATTTTTGGTGATATTATATACTTCCTATGATTTCTATTAACCTATAGTATTATTCTGGAAATTTTTAGAAACTTTTGTTTTATGCATCTAGGTCAAAAACATTCATTTAGTGCAGTGATTTTTAATCAATTAAAATATCATTTTAGTACTAAAAATCATCAAATTTGTTAAAAAAATGTTTACATTTTAATCATTTCATAAGTTGAATAGATTAATTTATAATTTTAGTATCTTTCTTTTGCAAGTATTCCAAGAAAAATTTCATCAACAAGAATGTTAGTCATTCCTCCAAAATCTTTCCTAGTTATGAGAGTCTTTTAGTGCAAGAGCGTGAAAATATTGACACCTTCCTTAATTAAAAATTCCATCCCATCTCTCCTATCTATGGGAATGATATGATAGAATAAGATACAAGCATATATAATCATGAATATCATACTTTTTCTTCTCTCGATACCTCTCCTATTAGTGATGAAGGTATCTTGGTGAAAGAAGATGCAATCATTGAGAATCATGAAAGTCTTGTTTGTCATTCTCCTCCTCCCCCTTGGGAAGATATTATGACACAATAAGATGAGATTATTACCACTACTTTAATTTGTCTACATTCATCTCCCAACACCTCCCCTAGTTGTGATAATGCTTTAGTGAAAGAGGATACAATCATGAATCATTGTGAAAATTACATTTGTGAAGAGCCTATATTGGGGTTAACAGATACAATGATTGAAATTTATAACATTATTTCCCTCTTTTCTAATGTACCTAACATATGTAAAGGTCTATTTGAACAAAATGATCAAATAATTGGTAAGCTTGAAACTCATATCTATTCTTCCTTTGATAACTCCCTTATTTGTGATGAAGATAATTTAAAAAATCTAATCATGGAATGTGATAAACATCTAGTTTGTGGGTCTCCTTAAAACTATCCTACTAGGGAAGATATCATTATGGAAGAAAATGAACACATGGAAATATGTCTTTCAAACAATAATGGTGTGGCTTCCTTAGGTGAAGATGATGAAGTGAAATTAGACTCCCTTTCATGAAAAAATCATTAAAATAAGAATAAGTTTAGTGAGGTTATGAACATTATAATTCCCTCAAATCCCCTAATTCTTAGACCTCCTAGAGATCCTTTAATTATTTCACCTCCTAAAGCTAAACTCATCCTTTACTCGCCCTCATTCTTGAACCACTTAATAATAATATGTCACAACCGTCAAATTACAATACCATTTTTGATACATATAACACTAGATTAAATCTACAACCAAGAAAAAAAAAATCCAACACCCCTCCCATTGCCTCAACCTATCTTGCTTAATGCTCCTCATTTTCCTTTACAAAGTGGAAAGGAGTATGACTTTGTTGAGCTTAGGAACACTCTTGCTAAGATATCATTATGGGACCTTATCTAAGCCTCTCCAAATGATCATAACATGATTAAAAGTTCCTTACAAAAAGTTCCTTCCCATCCTAATGTTAAATAAAATAAATTATTATCACAAATTCAAGCAAGAAATGTGGTCAACTTAGACATTACTTTCCATCAAGATGAGTTACCTTGGCTATAAGTGCAAAAAAAAAATGAGGCTTTCATGATAATGGCTATTTTTAATAGGACAAGGATAAAGTGAACCCTTGTTGACAATGGATCAACCCTTAATATTTGTAGTGTAACCATTTTAAATAAGCTTGACATAGATAAATCAAGAATTGAACCTAATTCCTTATCAATTTGAGGATTTGACAATATAGGAAAAAAATCACTTGGTGTGATCACTTTTCCTATTATAAATATAAAGGACACATTACAAACCTTGATCCATGTTATGCCTCATGATATTTCATATAATCTTCTTTTAGGTAGACCATGGATTCATGTAATGAATGAGGTGCCTTCAACTCTTCATCGTATAATGAAGTATGTCTACAACAAAAAAGTATATAATCAAATCCAACCCTAAACCATATAGTTGTTTGAACATTTAAAAAGGCGAGGAAAATACTTTGAAAACATTGACACCAACTACAAAAGTGGAACCTATCCAAGAGAAAGACAAAGAAAATAATATTGAAGACATTGCAAAGTTATTGGAAGATGATTGGGGATCCCTAGATTTCACACCAAATTTCATGGTACAATACAAGAACATTGTTGAAAATTTGAAATATTGATAGGGGAGTGACTCAGTGTTCCACAAATTGATAATAAAATCCACTTAACCATTATCACAATATTGATTGAATCAGCAAGAGAAAATATAGAAACAATACAAATCAATCATACACATGAACACTAAGATTTTTACATGGAAAACCCAATGGGAGAAAAATCATGATGAGGGTTTAAATACAATATATTATATCTAGATACAAAATATTACAAGAATCACTGCAAGGACTCACTATCCTTAAAAGGATCACATCCTAAGTACAAAACATGGCTCACTACCAAGATATAATTATTGTGTCTAACAATCAAAATGATGAACTGATGGAATACATGCCTTCAATGTGCAAGGTTCAATTCCACTGAAGCTTAGGATATAAAGTACTGCATCACTCAACAATTTTATATCTTCACCTTTTCCATTTTCCACTTGCTTCTATCTTGTATTTATAAAACTAAATATTATTCATCAATTAGGCTGGCACCATATAAGATTTAATCATTTCATCAAATTATTGCATTATACCAAGCTAGCTATTATTCTTCATAATATATTGCATTCGCTAAGTCAGCCAAGACTAAACTATGCAATTATCCAAACTAGCAAATAATCCTCAAAGAAAAAACCTTCTAGATCTAAGAGCACACTAGTTTCCCATCATAATACCAGTAAAGAGACTATCAACAAAACCATATTATATGAATTTTCACCTTAGTAGAATTTTGAGTCTCCCACATAGTATACATTTACATAGAAAAATAGTAGAATACAGAGTTGAACTCTGTCAAATATAACTATTTGTACATAGAAAAAAGAGGTCTCAAGATCCAATATATAGTTGTCTGAACCAGCCAATAAAATATGGTTAGGAGACCATAGTCATATCATATCTTGCAATGAGTTCTAGAATCAAACACCACCATATTGATCCACCACAAAGGAGTATTACCAACATAGAACAACTTATGGTAAACCAAGAAAATTTCTCATACTATTATCACCATGTAGTTATTACCATGTTGAAATCAATGAAAACATAGGAACAACCAAAACAATCATCCAAACTTCATTCTCATGTTGCAAATCTTCCAACAATCTCCCCCTTTGGCATTGATGGAAACATGCATGGCATTTTTTTTTCAAGAATAGCACATTGACTGTTCTAACTACTCCCCCTATCAAAATTGTTCTTCAAAGATTTTTTTTCCTTTGACTCACAAAGGAATGGGTTCAGTATAAATGTACATATGCATCGAAAATTAGTCAAAAAAGATATGAAAACTAAATTAACCTAAAGAAAAACCTCTGAGAATATCCAAGATAGGCTTCCATGATGCTTTACCCTCTTCCCATGAACCTTTTGCACTAGCCAGAGTCTTGTAAAGTAGCCCAAGTTTAGTTAGAGACTCTAAACCATATTTTAAAGTATTGGGATTAAGATTAATCTCTGATAATTCTCCAATATAGCCAAGAACACAAGAAACATAAGTATGTATGAATTTAATCATGTCTCTAAGTGCCACACAATTATTGATAACATTTGTTCTTCAATCCTATAGAGAGAAAATATGTCCCAAAGCTTCACAATGTAGGACCACCTCAAATTATATCTATCTTCTGTTAATATATATGTATCTACCTGAGTTCTCAATCGAGGCTCGCTCATCCTTATCTCATTTATCATATTCAATGTATTTCTAGACCAATCTAGATAAAAGGAAAGTAGTTCATGTGCCTCTTTTTCACAACCTTGTACACTCTCCAATTCCTTCATTACTTAATCATTTGAATTCACATATTTTCCTTTTATATCATTCAAATTTTCTTCATCATACCTAATTAAAATGGAAATTTCAAGTCTGAATATGTAGACTTTCAAAGAATTAATTATGCCACAAATTTTATCCACAATAGAAATAGATGAATCAAAATTAGCACTGAAAATAACCTTTTACAAATCTTCCAAAACTTTCTTCTCCACTTATACTCTTCCTCTTCTTCCATGTTTTGATCATGCTACCAGAGGTACTTTATTCATCGAGATTCTTAGGGCTTTAAAATAAAATTTTAACATATATATCAATTTCAGCCTCTGACCCTTCATAGTTCAATTCAGATATCCAAATTAACCTTGATTCAAATGCTTCCATGTGACAAAAACGTATACACACAAGAAAATTTATGCTTTCAAAGTACCTTTCCACAACATTTACTATAATTCTAGACCTTTTATTCATCCTCATTTGAAATGTTCCAAAGAATGCAATAAGGATAGATTCTTGTGCATCCAAACTACCAATATTTATCATGAAATTCTTGATTTGATAGGAAATATGTTCTTAATTTGACCATTCTAACCTTCCTATTATCCACAACTCTTTCAAAAAGTAAAAGAGTAGACAAACTACCAGATTGTCACACTAAAAAGTATTTTTCTTGCTCTTCTTAATTTCTTATAAATTATTCAAAATATGTAAGTGAATTAGTTCACACAAGTCATATTCCATACCTCTTATTACCATATCAATAGCAATTTTCACCGTAGTAGTAGAAATTGTAGAGTCATTGTTAGGGATACAAACTTTATGACCAAAGACCATAGTAGTAGACCTTATTATGAGATCCAAAATCAATCTCAAACCAATTTATTTTCCTTAGAAATCGCACCTATAACCTCAATTATTTATTTCTCATTCATAGTCTTTAATTTAGGAACCGATCTAGATGGACACAAACCAATTATTTCTCTAATAGCTTCTCTAAAAATCAGATGTGCCTCATCAATCCACAAAGATTCATCATGAATTTTTCTCAATACCATCTGAATATAATTCTGCTCAAATTCAAACCAAGGAACTTTTCTCCAAACATCTATTTTCTTCTCAGCTAATACTCTGTAGGCATCATGATTCTCTTTCAGTTCATTTTTCCAAAGCATATTGAACTGAACTAATGATATTTATTCAATCTTACTGTAAAAAAATGCATAGATATCTTTGGTAGGAAACACTCTCAGAGGGATGTAAGAGAATGCACCAAAAAACTCTTATGCCATATTCCTCAAATATCTCTTGAACCTAGATTTATCCAAAAAAATCACAATATTTGAATTATACATCAACGAAAGTAAAAGATTGTGCAAACATGAGTATGTTTGAAAATGTCAACAAGAAATGTATAGATATATTTCTTCAAGAGCTCACTTTGAATTCATCTAATACATTCTTAAAATTCTGAAATTCCATTCTGAAATTCCTTTGCATGCTTTAATACATAGACCTTTAATTTCATCTAAACTTATTCCTTTCATTTAGGATGATTTTGCAATAAATGTTCCAACTTGTAGGTAGATTTCCTCAAAAACTATGTACTCCTTCATTCTTTCAAATTATACAGGCCTCATTCTTCACACATGTTATTGATAGAATATGTTAATATTGTTAGGGCATTAAATATACTTCAATCATGAATTGACACAAGTACTAATGAGGGGGTTCATTAGATTTTTTGATGATTTCTCCCCCATATCCACTTCTCTTATTTAGATATTGGTGGGAGTATCTATACTGGAGGTCGACATAGATAAGATTGATAATTCCTTTCTCCAAATCCTTTCCATTTATTTTCTTTCCTTTTTTGGATCATAGGTTTGGTCAATATTCTTCACTAGATAGATGTTTTTCTTTCTTCCACTGTTACTGCCAAGATGTTCTGATTTTCTACATTTACAACAAGTAACATTCTTCTTTCCCTTTTTCCTTTTATCTAATAGAATATATTTATATCCAATTTTTCCTTTAAAATCATTCACATTACTTTTGTAGTCCTTTGCCTTATGACTAAATATCTTGCACAAATGAAAAACACCATTGAATTATAAGTACCTTTTTGCATCATGTCATTTGATAGGGATTTTTCTAAAATCACTTCTTCGCTACTTGACTTTCCTATCTTTGTAAAACATCCTCTTACCAATGAATTAATTCTCTTTAGAAATATGACCTTTTTCAAAGCATAAACCACTCATATCCATTTCTAGTCTTTGAGAGGTAATCAAATCATCAAGCATTGTTGAGCTTATCTTAAAATTGTTTTCAAAAGTCTTTTCCTTTTCTAGATTAGATCTTAGGATTCTCGCTTCTAATTCCAGCTTTGTGCATTCATCCGTCTTCTTTTGAATTTCAATTTCCCGAGATTCTTCAATTCTTCTCTTCTCATCCAATTGTTCCAATAGGCTAGTGAATATTTATTCTCCTTCGGTCAATAGATCACATGAAACCAAAATTTTAATTTTTATCTTTTCAATATGCTCGTTTTCTTTTATCAACTTGTCCTTCAAGGCTTCCATTTCTTCTAAAAAATTGGTAAGGTAAATTTTTGGAGGAGAAAATTTCTCATGTTCAAATTCAAGGACCTTCCTCAAGTTGTTAGGCTTCTTTCAATGAACCAATATCTAATACCAATTGTTTAACATTTAAAATACTGAGAGGGGGGTGAATCAGTATTCCATAAATTTATAATAAAATCCACTTAACCATTATCGCAATATTGCTAAATTTGCAAGAGAGAACATAGAAACAAGACAAATCAATCATACCCATGAACACAAAGATTTATTTGTGGAAAACCTAACAAGGGAAAAACCACAGTGAGGGTTAACTCAAAATATATTTTATCCAGATACAAAATATTATGGGGTTCACTACCAAGAATCATTGTCCTTAAAAGGATCATAAACTAAGTACAAAAGATGGATGACTACCAAGATACAATGATGGTGGCTCACTGCCAAAATGATGAATTGATGGAATACACCTTCAATATGCAAGGCTTAGTTTCATTGAAGATCAAATTATAAAGTACTACATCACTCAACAATTACATATCTTCACCTTTTCCCTTTTCCACTTGCTTCCCCCTTTTTTTTGTATCTTATATTTATACAAGTATATCTTATTCATCAATTAGGTTGGCACAATATAAGATTTAATCATTTCATCCAAGTAGTGCATTATACCAAGTTGGCTATTAGTCTTCATAATATACTGTATTCACCAAGTCAACCGATACTAAACCACAATTCTCCAAACCAACAAATAATCCTCAAAGAAAACACCTTTCAGATCTAAGAGCACATTAGTTTCCCATCATACTATTAGTAAAGAGACCCATAGAAAAACTACAGTATATAAATTTCTAGCTTAGTAGAATGCAGAGTCTCCCACATAGTATACCTTGACACAAAACAATAATAGAATACTGATTTGAACTTTTTTAGAGATAACTTTCTATACATAACAAAAATATGTTTCAAGATCCAAGATATAGCTATTTGAATGAGCCAATAAAACATGGTTAGGAGACCAGAGTCATATCAGATCTTGCAATTAGTTCTAGACTCAAATACCAACATATTGATCCACCATAAAGGAGTATTACTGGTAGAGAACAACTTCCATTAAACCAAGAAAACTTCTCATACTATTATCACCATGTATTTATTACCATGTTAACATCAATGACAACACAAGAAAAACCAACACAATCATCCATACTTCATGCTCATGTTCCAAAGATTCCAAAAAGCATAACAAAATATTCTTAAAAGAAAAAACAACCAATGGTAATGTCAAAACAAAATTCAGATACACCTTCGAATGCATCTACCTCTACCACTTTAGAAAGAGAAGAAAATTACATGATTAGCTTTGATGAAGTGGATTATGAGAAACCACCAAAGCAAGAAGAAATGAAATTTTTTTATTGAAGAGGTTATGAACTTATGAAACAACTTGGTTATAGCGAAAAAGGATGTGGTACTAGAGAACAAGGTATATATTTTCCCATATAGCCTAACACATAAGAAACCACTATTGGTCTTGGTTATTTTCCTTCAAAAGAAAAGAAATAATCAAAGAAATCCTTGTTTAATATCAATTTCATCACACAACACACTAATGAATGAAATTTGTTAGATTTTACACCCTCCTATAAAGGATAGCACAAAATCTCATAATATAAAGAGTCTTGTTTAAGTATGATACCTTGCACTAAGCAAGAGACATCTTTGTCACAAAATAAAGGAACATGAAAACAGATATATTTGTCACCAAATAAAGGAAAATCTTCTACTTTTGATTAAGAGAGTATCTTGTCGAGAATCCTCAGACATCACTTTATATCTCTTCCTCCAAGACCATGAATGAAATGGTACAAGAGTTCATTTTGTGCATATCATAGAGCTCATGGTTATTCTACTAATTAATGTAATGTTTTAAGTGAAAATTCTACATCTTAAGGATTGTGGTTCTATTCCTTGTGCTGAAGCACCTATTTCCTCTAATTAATACTAATTTTAATCAATCATCTCATCTCATCCTTTTCTTGAACTAAGTGGGGGCAAGGGGATAGATAGCCTTGTTGTCATATGGAACTTGTCATTTTTCGCTTTGGGCTAGTTGACCTTCTTTCATGTATATATTGGAGAAAGCTTGGGATGTGGATGACATTCCTTAATTTGGCTCACATGTTACATACTTTAATTTCTATTTTTAGCATTACATTTTGGGGGAAACCCTCTATTCATGATATAATCTCATTCAGGAACATATGAATTGGAATAGGGCTTTTCAAATAAACTCTCATGTATTCTACTTTAAAGAAATTTCTCACAAAAATGGTGTTAGTAACCACTTTAAATTAGGGGCATACATTGACACTCATGTTTCAATGTGCAATTTTCCGTATTCTTGTGATGCATCCTTTTCTTGGTGATGTCATTAGATTCGATTTCCTCTAAGAGCGTGATATCTATTTGAAATGTCCTCTCTTGGAGACATTAGGCACAATGTTCCCTAAGGAGAGATCTTACACAAACTAAGTAAAATCCCTTAAAAAACAAAAAAACCTTTACATACATAAAAGTTCATAAATTCTTAATGCAACCTATTAAGCCTTGTTAAGCTCAAATTTTTTATTGTCGCACCTTATTGAAGTTATTAGGGGGGAAATTTTGGTATGTCTATTATGATGAGATCCAACACAAATGTATGAATTTCTCATTGTACGGTGAGAAGTTGACACATAGCCATGAATTTCTCAATAAGCCACCCATTACAAAAAATCACCTAGTTGATAGCTCAAGGTTCCACTACCCTAGAGTGAGAGCATGTTTTGAAAAAAAAATGAGGCTTGATCCACATCAAGTTGGAAAAATATTTTAGGCTTGATCCACCCCTTTTTATTTTTTATTTTTTTGTTTTTCTTTCATTTAGTCTTTGACACTGTATACCCTATTTTTCTACTTCATATCATACACCTTATTTGTGTCCCTTTGTTCTTATGTTGTTTTGATGTAGAATATTGCATCCTAGTGGTTTTAACACCCCTTTTATCTTTTTCACTCTATACCATCCACATTGGTACACATGGACCCAACTTGAATGTCTACTTTAGTTGGAGTTTGAAGCAAGTTCCTCCTATCACTAAAGTGGGGGCTAAATGTAGTGTCTAAAATTGTACTCCCTTCTTGGAGATAGTACACTTTCACACTCTACTTGGACCTATTTTAGTACCTTTGCATTCATGACCTAAAAATAATCATTAATAATCCCTTAATACCATTTATTATACATCCTAAGGCTTATTTCAATTGAAATCCTAAAAATTTCAATCAATGCATTTAATATTCTAACCATCCCGACACTCTCTCAAATCAAAAATCTACGATGGAAAACATACACAACCTTGGGAATATTATTCCCCCTATGTGGGACCCATATTCCACCTTAGGTTTATGTCCCATTTGGGACCTTTTTTAGGGTTTTGAGTTGGAGATCAGGGTTTTCAATTCACATTGTATCAATGTTGGTATTTGGGATCTAATAAATGGTAAATTAGATGAAATGCCTATATAACTAAGGTTTCAATTAATTATTTCACTAATAAAATCTAAGAGAAAGCACCTAAGAGCTAGAATC
Organism: Sequoiadendron giganteum; assembly: GCA_007115665.2. Lineage (NCBI taxonomy): Eukaryota > Viridiplantae > Streptophyta > Pinopsida > Cupressales > Cupressaceae > Sequoiadendron > Sequoiadendron giganteum. The sequence goes on from CM021108.1 coordinate 616,619,353, forward strand.
ATTATTCCAAGACCTAGAGATTTCAAGTGTACAACTGCAAGAGCAAGGCTTATGATCAAGAGAGCATTTAAGAGATGATTATAAAGTATTTTGAAGCATCAATTCATGATTCAAGAATCATGTCAATGTCTTAATGAATCATGTGTGATTGTGAGCTACCATGATTTATGTAGTATTTGTGAGCCAAGTTCAAGCATTCAAAGCCATATCAAGTTTCATGATCAATATCTACATCCATTGAATCCAATTCATGCAAGTTATAGATCTACACTCCAAGGATTCAACAACAAAGCGAGGAAAATGTTAGATCTATTTTGGGGCTTCTCGTAGTCAAATCCCCATTTTGGTGTTTCCGCATCCACACATAGCTAGATATATAGAAAGGTAGAAATGAGATAAAGAAAGTAATTGAAATGAAGAATAAAAAAAGCTATGAGAAAAACTAGGCTACTCAAACCTAAAAGCAATGTAATAATAATAAAGTAAAATAAGCCTCAACCAAAGGCACTCAAGGACAATGAAAGAGGAATGCAAGTCTACAACTATGGAAAATTCAACATGGATGCAATGATGGTGAAGGAAGTCTCATAAGACATCAATTTTCATACTTTTTGGTAGATGTGATGAATTTTGCGATGTTGGGATGGTTGATAGTGCAACAAGTAGCTCAAGAGTTGCAAGAATTTGATAAATAATTGTGTAGAATGTAAAAAATCATGTAGAAGAAGGTGAAGAAGTTGAGATGAATGTGTAAGTTAGGAATTTAAAAATCAATTAGGAGGGAAATATTCATTCAAAGGTTTGATGAAAGTTGCAGAGGAGTTAAATTTCATTGCTAATGGAGAACATAATGCCTCTATGGATTCAAGAGGTAAGAATCCTATCAAGACAATAGTTCTCCATCCAAATGTTCATGTGTCACGTGCATGTCCCCAACAAAATACCACCACCACAACTATAGAAAAACACCAATTGGAGGGTGTACGGAAAGGGGAACTTGCAAGGGGGGTACAAATTCAGTCATACAATTTTTTCCCTAAATTTAGTGAACATGAGTCCCAATGAGTGTTTGATAAAGTAGGTTGAAGGAGTTATAAGAAAGTATAGCTAAAGCATCAAGGAAGAAGATCACAATTTGGTGTGCTTGAAAGCATAGGGTAAGAAAATGGCTCCACAAGTACTCTTTGTTGAGGAGGATTGAACAAAGTGCACTAGAGGCCCAAAGACCAATGATAGATAGATCCGATAGGATGGAAGTGATTTACAAGTCCTTGAACTTGCAAAGAATGTGCCCCTCAGGTGCTCGGTCTTGACGAAGCCCGATGTGAGAGAGAATTTACAGAGTCAGATATGCAAGAAGCTTCACAAGCACACCTACAAAGCAACATGCTAATCCACAGAAAAAACATGTTAGAAAATAGAAAAGCCACATAACTAAATAAGTAGATATTCATGCAAATAGTTGAAAATTGAAGAGATTTCAAAGAGGTACCCCAGGAACCCTTTAAAATAAAAGGGGTCCATTCAAGGGACGCTGTATTTGAAAGTAATAAGAATATTTTTTTCAAATCAATACAACATCAAGGAATCATTGTTAAATATTTCACTTCATCAATGAATTTAAAAGGAAGAATGCCTCCTCACAAGGGGAAGATTAGAACTTTTCCCATAGGAAAAGGTTCTCCCTCCTCAAAGGAATTTTTTTCAAACTCTTTCTTTACAAACCCTTGATGAAAGAAAAGTATTCCACCAAGGGTCCTAGTTGTGGAATGTGATTTTTTGAAAAATGTTATGAAAAGTTAAAGATTAATATTTTCATGAAAAGATTCATTGGCCACAAAATGCATTTTCTAAAAATCAAAGTGATATGAGACCCCCCCCTTAGTTTGTTGTGCGTCAAACAAAAACACAAGTGACACCCTAAGGAGAGAAAATAAACAATAAAAAGTGGTGTTATGGCCCACAAAACATCGTGATATGTAACTGTGGTAATGTTTTCACACATACGAGGGAAAACACATAAGCACAAAAACATCACAAAGAAAGAAAATAAGAGAGAGAGATGCAAAGAAAGGAGAGACAATAATATAGCAAACAAGAGACAAGGGATCTTATAATTCAGGGTGAAAGCTTCTCATAAATATAAATAGATATATACATATGATAATATATAAGTATGATAATATATAAGTATGATAATATATAACTAAATTTTCATCAACCCCCTACTATATTAGACCATGTGAAGAAGGAAAATGAAAAAAAATTGGGTCAATATTGAAGGGAGCCCTAAATTCCCCCAACACTTTGCATCATCCATAATTATTGAATATAAATACACAACAAAGAGAAGAATGATGTGAAAAATAGAATAATTTTTACAATGCAAAAAATAATTGTATCCAAGTACCTATGAGGGTGAGAAGGGTCATCCAAGAACATATGTAACAAGCATGGTGGAAAACAAAAAACTCAATCTACTATAGATAAAGAAGATATACCCCTAGTCCTCATCAACCAAGAGGTCATCATTCTCTCAATCTAGATCATTATAAGGGGAGGGTAGATGAGCTTGCAAGGGTGAAATATCGAGGAGGGTACCCTCTAACCCTCCAGAAACAAGAGCTAAGGAAGAAGGCCCCTTGAGGTCTTCTCAACTTAGTTCTTGTGGGCTGAATGTCAATGATTTTTCAAAGATCATTGATAGGATTAGGACCTCATCCATAGAGTTGAACATACACTTTGCAAGATTTCCATGTGTCAATTCAATGGGCGATGGAGGCAGTGCTCGAGATCCACTATTAGGATCACTGAATTAGTCAAGATTAGTCACAAACTCCAAGGACATGAGGGCTTCCTCCATCACTAGGATAACACAAGCCAATGCAAAACCACCCTTTGAAAAAGGTAATCCCTTCTTTCAACCCCCATTGCAAATGGGGTCATGCTCCATCTTTCACTTCATTGGGGGATGCAAGATCTCCATAGATGAATTTGAGGGAACAAAGGAAAAGGATAAAATAGTGGAGGTCACCACTGAGGTATTTGACATGTCCATGGGTTTTTAGAATGGTGGGATGTCCAAAAGGGAAATTAGAAGGGGAGGCTTGATAGAGGGACCAATGAATATCTACACCCTCTTTGGATGAGGATCATTCATTCTTGTAGGGAAATTCATAAGAAATGTTGAGGATGAGGGAATTGAAGCAATAAATATGAATGAGGAGGACACAATAGAAGACACTAAAGAAGGAGATACTAGCTCCTATTCCTTTTTCTACAAGGTGGCTTTCTCAACAGTAAAATTCTTCCTCTAGCACTTATGCTCACACACAAGGTGGTTTCTGTTATTTTCAGAGCTAGAGGTTGCAGCTTGAGAAGGGACAAAATAATCCTATTCAACCATTAGAGTATCCATCACAACCATTTTTGGTGGAGGGAGCGACTCCTATATAGGAATAAGAGGAAGAGATTAAGAGGATAATGAAACAAAAGAGAGATAAGTAGGCTTGAGTGCCTCAGTTGTGGGACCCTTCATATTCAATACCTTAGAGGTAGGAGTATTAGGAGGTTGTGGAGGCTAAGAAATAGAGGATTCTCCATGCGGACCCTTACCCTTCCATACAAAATGGGTTGAGGCACTATGGGTAAGATAAGAATTTTGAATATTGTAGGCTTGGGATTTCACTAGGTAGGCATCATCAAACTCCATAGAAATTGCATAGGAGTGGAGGTAGATGGTGTTGGAGTAGAGAAAGAGGAAATAGTAGGTGGAATGGTTGAAGAGGAGGATGAAGAGCCCTGAGTGGGATTCTCCTCTTCCCTTTTTTGAGCATCCAAGGAAACCTCACATAATAACTTTATGTAAGCTCTAAGTGAAATGACATAGGGAGGAGGGTACCTCACCTTTGGTGTTATTCCCACTTTCTTTTACTTTACATAAATTTATTACAAGAGGTCCATCCTAGGAGTAAACTGACCAATAGGGGTAGACAAGAAGTGATCCAGTGAGTAGAACCTAGATGTAATTGTTAGTTTATAAATGGTGTCATGGACTATATGCACCAAAACCTCATGGGAAAACTTCAAGAACTTATGGAATACCAAGGGAACTCATTCATGGAAATCAACCAGGGGATGCCTAGTTTCACCTTGAATAGTTCATACCCTAGGATGGTGTCAAAAAGTGCATTCATGGTTCTAGGCCCAACTAGGACTGGGAAGGTGATACAACCTATGGGAGGAACAAAAATCCCATCATGTGTATGTATAGTGCTTTTAGACTCATCATATCCATCCTTATGTAAAAAATTAATCAACATAATCTCCTCTAAAATAAAATTCACTTGGCATGTAGGGTCAAGGAGAACACCAGTTACGATATTACCATTGATACATGCAGGGATGTACAAAGGGGATGATTATTTATTATAGTTCATTGACAAATCCTAAAAGGTAAATGTTATAGAAGTGGATCTTCTTGCAGGTTTCACAAATGCTATGGGTAGATGTAAAAAGGAAGCCATCTTTACGTACACTAGATAGAACTTTCATAAGATCCCCTAGGGGTTTCACAATTATATGGTGACCTACTCAAGGTTTGACATCATAATGCCTTGGAAACCTCTCTAGCTATGCCACTAGGGGTCATAGGTTGGGTTGTAAGGATACGTGCCCTACAATAATCACACCTACAACACTCCTAGAATACAAGGGAAGGATCTTTAAACACTACCAAACAAAACCAAAATAGTTCACATTAGGTTCACCAAAATGTAGAGGAGGGGGACCAACCACACTAAGGCTCCAGGTCATGGAGTGTCGAGAGTAGAAGTCTGCTATAATCTACCTTAATTTGGAAATTTTTTGGATGCTAGGGATAGAGAATGAAGAACACTCTCAGTGCTTCTACCACTCTACTAACCCAAGAGTTTTAATGGGGCTAAATCAATAGGTTTCTTGGGTCCTATTTGTAACTTTTTAAACTCTTTGGTAGACAATAGTAGCATTGAAAAGGTATGAAAAAACATTAAAGGGATGATAGCATGGCGTGCTAGTGTCTCATAGATGTGCTATCATTTGTACAAAAATATAGTGAAAAAGTACAAACAAATTCATCTAGAACCTACTAACAGTCTAGCGATTAAGGTTTACTAGTGATGATTGAAATAATACATAGTAGAATGACTGAAATAATGAGAGAAATGATAAAAGAATTATAAGAACAAGGATGGTAAAGATTCAACTCATGAAAATTCCGGCTCTACTGCAAGCTCCACATGAACAAGTACCTACACACAACAAAGCAAAGAAAAATGTTGGGGCTATTTTGGGGTTTTCCATAGTCAAACCCTTATTTTGGTGTTTCTATCTTTATAGACAACTAGATAGATAGAAAGGTAGAAATACAATAAAGAAAGTATTTGAAATGAATAATACTAAAAACTACGGGAAACACTATGCTACTCAAACCAAAAAAAATGTAATAGTAAGAAAGTAATACCACCCTCAACCAAAGACATTCAAGGCCAATAAGAGAGGAATGCAAGCCTATAATTGCAGAAAAGTTGACATGGCCACAACAATGTCGAAGAAAGTCTCACAATATACCAATTTCAAGTTTTGTGGTATATGTGAAGAATGTTGTGATGTTAGGATGGTTGATAGTGTAACAAGTAACTCAAAAGTTGCTAGAATTCTCTCAAGAATTTTGTAGAATGTGAAAAAGCATGTAGAAGAAGGTGAAGAATTGGAGATGAATAAGAAATATAGGCAATTGAAGGTCAATTAGGAGAGAGAGATTTGTTTAATGGCTGGCTAAAGGGCATAGGGGCATTACTTTTCATTTCCAATGGAGAAAGTAACACCTCTATGGATTCCAAAGGAACGAATCTTGCCAGGATCATAGTGTGTTGTGAAGATGTTTGTATGCCATGGACCCATCCTTGATAAAAATTCCCCCCACTAAGACTATAGAAAAGCACCAATTGGAGAGGGTACAAATAAATGACATGGAATTACATGGTCAAGTTTAATTTTTCTAAGGTGAAGGATGTAAAAGGGGAACTTGCAATGGGGGTGCAAACTCACTCATATACACTCCTAAAAGGTGAAACACCTCATTTCCCTTGTGTTCACTACCCAAAAATTATTTATCTCTTTTAATAAAGCATTTTCTACCAAAAATCCCAACTTACCATATCAAAGTTCATTTGGAGTGCTTTTTGTATTTACTCTTAATTGCACTCTATTTAGGGTATACACAAATGTATGGAAAACATATTTCCATTTATTATTTGATAGATTGGCATCATGAATCATTTTCCAAGCCATCTTCTTGATATTCCTATTCTTCCTCTTTGTAACACCATTTTGTTGAGGTGTCCTTGAGGCTGAAAATTATCTTTTACTACCATTCCAATCACAATAATATAGCCTTTGAGTTTGTATCCTGATTCCTTATCAACATACTTCCTAAATATCTTGAATTTTTCAAATGCCTCTAATTTGTGCCTAAGAAATGTCACCCAAGTCATCATTGGTTAGTCATCAACGAAAAGAATAAAGTACTTCTCTACATTTAATGCTCTTGTCCTTGTAGGACCACACAAATTTGTATGTACTAACTATAAGGGTTTTGTAGATGAGTGTTCTTTTCTCTTGAAGCTAATTTTGGTTTTCTTCCCATGTTCACATTCATTTCATATGATACTCATACACTTTTTTATTTTAGGCATGTCTCTTACATTTTGATTTCTAATAGCTTTGATTATATTATCAAATTTTTGATGCCCAATCCTTCTATGCCACAATTAAATTTCTTCCACTTGCCCCATAAGGAAAATACTTGAATATCCATCTCTGGTTTTAGTTCCTATGAGACTATATGCATTGCCTCCTATCCTTAAACCTTTAGCCACTAAATTTCTCGATTTCTTCCTTATTTCACAACCTTGATCATGAAATAAAATTTTATATCCACTATCACAAATCTGAATTACACTCAAAAAATTGTTTTTAAGATCTTCAATAAATTATACATCACATGAATATGTGTTTTTCCATTTAAAAGAAATGTACCTTTATCTCTGATTTGGATAGTAGTATTGTCTCCGAACTTAACAAACCCTCCACCATGGTCTTCAAACTTGGTGAATTTTCTCTTGTCACCTGTCATGTGGTTTGAACAACCACTATCTATGATCAACAAATCCTTCTTCCTAGCATGTAGGGCAACTTTCAAAAACATTAATTTTTCAGTTTTAGCACTTTTTTTTAATTTTTTCCTCCAAACTAATTTTGATTTATTCTCCTACCTATCAAGGTTTGTAAGATTTATCATCATGGAATGATCATTACCCCTTTAATTTTGTTCATCAAGACTAGGTCTACAATACTTGGCTACTTAACGAAGGGTATTGCAATTGTGGCACCTTAGATTTCTTAACACCGTGAAAGGAGTTCTACCTATAAAGTTAGATCTTCTTCTAAGGATAATCTTTCATTCATTAGCTTTGTGATCATATTGGTTACAATAGAAACAATAACCATAAAATTAAGAGTTAAACATGAATGACCCACTCCTTCTTTCAAGAGTTGAACTTGTGAATCTTTTATTTGTAATTTTGGATGAACTACTTGCATTAACATTATTTTTATTACAATCATATTCAACATGTGCATCAACTTGGTTACTTTTCTCAACTTCTTCCTTTTGAAGATAATGATTATTTGAGTTTTTTCCAAATTCACACCACAAACTAGTCATGTCTTTGTATCTCTTTTGTTCACCCAAAACATCTTCCACCATACTATTATCATACCTTTTTTTCTTCTTCCTTAAACCCATAATTTATGTCTCTAAACCTTGAAAAATATTCTCTTTGGCTTCTAAATCCTTTTTATCACATCTTCAATTATTTTAATCTCTTCAAGTTTAGTTTGCAAGTTGATTATAAGTTGTTCAGACTCTTCAAACTCCTCACCAAGACCTCTCATAGTATTGACTATTTTATCTACTCTAAGAAGATAATCTGTAATCTTTTCTTTTTCATTCATTTTAATCCTTCAAAATTTCCTCTAAGGGTTGACAACTTGGCTTCCTTTATTTTGATATCACATTTATAAATACTAACTAACTTGTCCAAACATCTTGTGCACTCTTATGATGCATGACTTTAACAAGGATCACATTTTTCAAACCATAGAGGATGACATCCTTGGCCTTTGCATTGCATTCACAAGACTTCTTCCCATCAATAGTAGAAGGAGGTGTTGAAGGAACTATATAACCTTTTTTAATGATGTCTGTACATCAAATCATAAATAATACAAGTAAGACTCAATCATAATAATCCAAAAGGAAAAACTAGTAGCATCAAATAGAGGTTCTCTTGAGGTAGAAGATAAGTCCTGATTATCCATAGTATTCCACTATTAGGATCAACCCAAGTTGATTAAAACTAAACAAGAAACCTACTGCTCTGATACCAATTGTAGGAATACTCAAGGGGGGTGAATGAGTGATGGACAAAAAAAAAGCATTTAAATAACTTTATAAGTACAAACTTCAATGGAAACACATAAAGATCACCATGATACAATATTTACAAGTGAAAAACCATAGAAATACAAAAATAACTGTATGAGTCTTTGTTGGGTTTGAAGAACCAATCCAAACCTCACAGATTGTTCACTATTAGGTCTCACTGAATATAATAAAGCACAAACTCCTTATGAAATACAGTATATCTAGGAGCACCAAATATAATAAGGCATGAAGGAAAAATGTATAGACTACTACTCTATTTACAATATGCTTCATATAAAAAAACATTCAACCCTTATCTCTCCTTGCATACATGTGTCATAACTTCTTTACAAGAATCTTATTATTCCATAAAACTAAAAAAGGAATTAAACTAATGAGAAAAGGATCTTCAAACTCTTCACATGCCTCAACTATAACGTTCTTTTAATGAAATAATATATGAAACCACAAGACTTTTTCATAAACATGTTTCCTATTATGATAGTCAATCCTGGACAAGATTAATGGACATATGCAACTTCAAATCACTATTACACAAATTGACACACTATTCTTTCTTCAATTCACACTCCTATCATAGACACATTTAGACCACACTTATCTATGCAAAGGAAATACCTCATAGGGTTGTAATTGTTGAGAAGTTATATAGGGTATGAGGCTCCCCGTTTGTGACCTCATCAGTTCATATGTTTGGGTCAAAAGTGTTTACCCCTCTAAAAAATAATATAAGGACTATAATATATATTATTTATTATATAAATGTATTATTAATATTAACATATAATATTTCACTATTATGTTATTAATAATACATTATTAAAAAAGTTAAATATAAATGAATTTATTGGAAAAAATAAACACATGGAATAATATACATTAAACTAGCATTTGCACCTTGGTGTGAAATGGGTACACCAAAGACGTATGGAGTGCCAATTAATGAAAATTTTGGTCTATTTTTTGCATATATTTTTGTAGTATATGAGGTCAATTATTAGGATATTTATCAAATAATGTTATTTATGCAATAAAATTTTGGATGGGGAAGTGATATCTTAAAATCAGCTATGCGTACACTTACAATGATCCAAACATGACTAAAAAACCTCTAAAGTTGGAAGATAATCATGCTTAATTACTAACAAGCTCATGTTATGTTTGCAATAGGGAGAGAAGGAGAGAGAGTGAGTGATAGGTATAAATAGAGGGAGATATACAGGGTACGAGTGAGAGAGGGTAGTAAGGATATAGAGATAGAGAGGAAGATAAAGATAAATATGGAGATGGAGATGGAGATGGATGTGAAGAGGAGAGGGACATATAAAGAGAGATAGAAGATAGCGATAGATAGAGATGGAAGCGATAAATATATAGAGAATGAGAGAGAGGGAGATAATGTGAGAGGGAGAGATATATATGGATGGAGATAGGAAGTTGTATAATGAGAGAGGAAATGAAAGGGCTAGATAGAGATGCATAGATAACAAGATATATATAGACAAAGAGATGGAAGAAGAAACATAGAGAGATATAGATAGAGAGGCAGAGAGATATATTTGTGTTTAGGAAGAGGGATAGAGAGAGGGAGAGAGTTGGATGGATAGAGAGAGGGATACATGTGTAGAGATAGAAGGGAGAGAGGAAAATATAGGCATAGATGAAGATAGAGTGAGGGAGAAAGAGGCATACAAGTAGAGAGAGATAGAGGTGGAGGGAGAGATAAAGATAGAGAGAGATAGGGATATAAAGAGGAAGAGATGGAGATATACAAAGGAAGAGAGAGATGGAGAGAGATATATAGATGATGGGATAGAGTGATAGCTCAAGACAGAGATATAATGATATATATTGAGAGGGGGAGAGAGAGATAGATACAAATATAGACAAACAAAGAGATTTACAGATAGAAAAATAGAGGGAGAGATAGAGATATATGGGAAGAGAAAGGGAGAGAGAGGTAGAGATAGAGATATAGATAGGGGATAGGAATGAAGTAATGGAGGGAGATATAGGTAGAGAGAGACAAGGATAGAAATGAAGAGAGATATAGGTAGAATATGGAGAGATAGAGAAGAAGGGGGAGAGTGGGAGGGAGTGGGAGAGAGACATGTAGAGAGAGAGAGAGGTATGTAGAGATAGATAGAGGGGGATAGAGAGGTAGAGAGAGGAATGGAGGATCAAGCAAGAGATAGCTCAATATATAGAGAGGGATAAGAAAAGGGAGAGAGTGTGAGATATAGATAGAGGGTGATAAAGAGAGATAAATAGCGATATGGAAATAAATAGAGAGATAGTGAGAGAGATAGAGACATAAGAGATAGATGTGGATAGAGAGAGATGTAGTGTCAAAAATTGTACTTTCTTCTTGGAGATAGTAAAATTTCACACTCTACTAGGACCTATTTTAGTACCATTGCATTCATGACTTTAAAACAATCATTAATAGGCCCTTCATACCTTTTATTACATATCCAAAGGCTTATTTCAACTAGAACCCAAACAAGTTAAATAAATGCATTTAATATTTTGACCCCCTCAACACTCTCTCACCCCGAAAATCTAAGGTGGGACTCATAATCCACCTTGGGAATATTAGTCCCCTAGGAGGGACCAATATGCAACCTTGGGTCTATAAGTCATGTTTGACACCTTTTTAGGGTTTTTAGTGTGAAATTAAGGTTTTCAATTCAAATTTTATGAATTTTGGCATTTGGGACCTAAAACTATAAATTATGTGGAATTCCTATATAGCTTAGGTTTCAAGTCATTATTTCACTAATAATATCTAAGATTAAGCACCTAAGATCTAGAATCATTATTCCAAGACCTAGATATTTCAAGTGTACAATTTCAAGATCAAGGATTATGATCAAGAGAGCATTAAAGAGATAATTATAAAACATTTTGGAGCATCAATTCAAGATTCAAGCATCATTTTGAGGTCTTCATGCATCATGTGTGATTATGAACCAACATGATTGATGCAGCATTTGTGATCCAAGTTCAAGCATTCAAATCCATATCAAGTTTCATGATCAAGATCTACATCAATTGAAGCCAATTCATACAAGTTGCATATATACAGTCCAAGGATTCAACAAGTTTTGGTGAGTTTTTATATTCATTTGTTCATTCATCATTACTTCATGTTATTTCAATTCATTTCAAAGTCTAATTAATCAAATGGGGTCTAATTGAGGAAAAACCCCATCCACTAAAAAAGAAACATTCTCTCTCTCTCTCTCTCTCTCTCTCTTTGTCTCTCTCTCTCTCTCTCTCTCTCTCTCTCTCTCTCTCTCTCTCTTTGTAGATTTATGTGAACGAGACTCATTCACCCAACTAGGTAGTTTAGTCCTCGATATAGCCTTTGAACATTATTCAATAGTGTTGGATCTAGGTTCGAAAGATTTAGAAAGATCCTAAAGAATTTCATAGTAGGATTCATACAAACAACTTGGTGTATTAGTCTCGTTATAATTTTTTATCATAGTTCAGTAGATCATGATCAACTCTCAAAAAATCCTAGATCCTGCCCTAAAAACCATATAGTGGGACTAAATTGTGCAACCTAGTGAATTCATCTGAGTGCAATCTAAGACATTAATTTATATGGTTTATAGACCTCTTTTTGGCCTCTCCACTCCTCTCAATACTTTTTTTATTCTATTTTTCAATTTGATTTCATGCTTTCAAGTTTCTAGGGTTTTATGTAAAAGTGTTTTCATTTCTTCTTTGAAACTTCATTTAATGATGAAACCCTATCCAATCATGCAATGAAACACCTAGTCCCTTCCTCAATCAACCCACTTGGTTGAGGGATCTAGGTTCCTAATGAACTAAAGCATGAAATAGGTCTTAAGTTCCATCACATAAAAGATGGAATGCCTCATTTCACTTGTGTTTATTTTGGTGAACCTAACCTTTGGACCCTTAAATTTTTGATTTGGAGAAAATTGTAGTCCTATATCTAGATTGCATTAGATTTGATTACTTGAATTTAATTTAGGGCTTCTAAACATTGCATTAGTGAAAAGTGCATATAGGTTGCATTTTTTCATTTTGAATCATTGAATCTGATTGGAAATATATAATTACAACTATTCATTGAAAATACAACCTAAAAAAATCAAAATTCACTCAATTATTTTTTAATCATGCTTGAAAACCCCAATTCGAGACTGATTTTCCTAGCTAGACAATTTAGGCCATGTACATGTATTTTCTCAAGATTTATTGATATTCTTTGCTATCCCTTTTTCATTATTTGAAACTATAAAAACCACTAAGTGGGACTCATACACCCATCTAGGAGAATGAGCCCTTGAAGGCTTATAAAAATAAAATTTTATAAGCTTTCATGTGATTTTTTGTACTTCCTAGGCTTGCCCGTAACATATAGTATCAGTTTGGAAAGTTTCAGGAACTTGTATTTTATGCATCTATGTCAAGAACATCCATTTAGTGTAGTCATTTTTAACATTTCAGTAGTGAAAATCATGAAATCTATTAAAAAAAAATTACATTTTGAATCATTGCATAATTTGAATAGATTACTTTACAATGTTAGTATCTTTCTTTTCCAAGTATTCCAAAAAAAATTCATCAATAAGTATGTTAGTCATTCCTCCAAAATATTTCTTAGTTTTGAGTCTTTTAGTACAAGAGAGTAAATTTTTTGACACATTCCTTAATTCAAAACCCTTACTCTCTCTCCTATTTGTGGGAATGATGTGATAGAAGAAGATACAAGAATAGATAATCATGAAGATCATAGTTGTTCTTCTTTCAATACATCCCCTATTAGTGATGAAGGTATCTTGGTGAAAGAAGATGCAATCATTGAGAATCATAAAATTCTTGTTTTTTGTTCTCCTCCTCCCACTTGGGAAGATATTATGACACAAGAATATGAAATTTTTTGCACTACTTAGTCTACATTCATCTCCAGACACCTCCCCTACTTATGAGAATGCTTTAGTGAAAGATGATACAATAGTGAATGAACATGAAAATTATATTTGTGAAGAGGCTATCTTTGGGTTAAGAGATCCAATGATTGAATGTTATAAAATTATTTCTCTCTTCCCTAATTTATCTAACATGTGGAAAGTTCTATTTGAACAAAAGGATCTAATCATTAGTAAGCTTAAAACTATTGGAAATAAGCTACACTAAGAGGGGGGATGAATTAGTGTTGTGCAAAAAATTAACTTTAATAACTTTTATCTTCAAATAATTAACACCATTCAATCATAATGTATAAACAAGAATATTAACACAAAACCATAACACCAAGATTTGTACATGGAAACAATGTTAGGTGAAAAACCACGATGGATGGCCAATCCAAAATTATGATATGAGTATACTCAAATAAATTTTACAACAAGGGGAATGCAGTTGCTTTCAGGTGAACTTTTGATAGTTCGCTACTCAAAGGGAAGGCTCACTACCTTACAAAATACAATCAAATTAAAACCCTCTAAGATTTTTAATTGAGATAGATATCATCTAAATATGCATGATTACAGTTCCAGTTTAGGCGCAATATGCAATCTTTAGTCCTACAGGCTGATTTTGCACTTCTGCTCTATTATGCTCATACTCACATAACAATTTTTCTATGCACAAGTGAAACTAAACTTTATCACTCTTATTCTATGCTCTAACTTTCAATTCACATCACAAAATATAAAATTATACAGATGAACTTATATATATCCACAACATAAAATTCATTTACACTTTGTCAGCTTCAAATAAAACACAAAATAATTTCAATTGTTGGCTAGATCCATAATTAAATATTTATATGCATACTCCAAAGTTGGTTAGGAAATAGAGGGGACCCAAACAAACATGATCAAGCATGAAACCATTTAGTTAATAACTCCTTATACATGCGTGACATAATGCATTCATGAAGTTGGCTCAAATGCAAAAAAGACTAAGAATGATTCAACCAAATCTTGTGACTTCCACATGAATTGATATGAGCCACTGCACTTCTGAAGTAACAAATATATTATACCAAAAAAAAATTCCTTAGATGCGCAACACAAAATGATAACCTAAAATCTTCATACAGATCGATGAACACTATGCTACTACATACTATGTTCTACCTTATCAATCTTCAATCTATTTGTCGATATGTATGAATGATAGTATGCCTACCTAATCATAGATTATGGTTTCCATCAATGAAAACACTAGATGATACTATAGTCCCCCTTTTTCATTGATGGAAACACTTAGTGAAAAATGACTAAGTGTCGAAACAACCAAGATAGACTACACCGCCTACTCCAAAAATGCAATTCTCCCCCTAAGATGATTAAGAATTTTTCACTTCATTCCTCTCCCCCTTTGACATCAATAGAAAAGGTAGGGATCGTACACCAAAAATAGATTAATAAAAAAACTATTTGTACAAAAATTCTTCTTTAACTTACAAAAGATGAAAAATATCTATAAAATCCTCTTTAGTTGGACCAGATTTGTGTCCCAAACTCATTTGATACTTTCCATGATTATTATATGTCCACAAATTAGATAGGACTGATTTTCTATAGACTCCAAGTTGGTCAGATCACCAACTTCCACAATGTCCTCTCCTTCTTTTAGAGGACTTTTCATCACTTCAATTTTTGGGCCAATAATGCTTTTGAGTTCACAAGTTCTAGCAACAATTTTATCATTTTCATGTTTCAAACCTTTTATTTTATTGAGTAGAGACATTACTTCGCCTTATAATTTCCCAACACCACCAATTAGGGGGTCAAATGCTTCAAAAATAGCACCTAACTGACTTTCTAGATCTTTCACTTTCTTTAGTGAACTTTGAAAAAGATAAATATGCTTTGTAAATCTTACCTCCTTCAGATAAAGCATTTTGTATATTTGTGACACAAGTGACTGAGACAAATTTTTCTTTAGAAATCAACACCTTTAATCCACTAAACCTTTTAAAATAAAATTATTTTTGAACTTTCACCATAGCATATTTTTTGAGTGACTCAAAATGAGTACTCATTGAGTTGATAAATCTTTTCAATTCACCGGATGAAGATCCTGTCAAATATTTCACAAAAGAGGGTGTGATCTTCTCCAATACTCCCGACGCAAGTTTCAATAGTTCATCATCTTCAATGTGAGATTTCAGTGGCTCTTCTTGGGCTTTCTCTTGAGAAAAAAAATATACTTTCATCTTTTGGATTGGGCTTAAGGTAGACAGGTCAATAGGACCTTCAATTAAAACTAGTTCAATCTCTTCTTTCTGTTCAACCAAAAATTTATTCACTGCCTCAATAGTGTCTCTTGCCTCAATTGGAGTTGGCTTCACATCATATTCATTTTCTTCAATCACTTCTTCCATAGTTGCAATGAATTTAATTTCCTCAACTAGTACATTTTTAAGTTACTCAAATTCCATGGGAATTTCGGCGTTATCTTCTACAAGAGGAATTTGGGGGATTTCAACAACGTCAATATTTCCTTCCTTTGCTTCCTTCACTAGATCAGATGAGACATCATCAACATGAGTTTCCTTGGCTACAGAATCAATTATTTCATTTAACAAAATTTCCCTTAGAATTTTTTTTATTTCCTTTGTGACTTCATCGGTTAGCTCAATCATCAGTTTGTTAACCCTTTTTTTATTTTGAAGTTGTTTTGGGATCTATTAAAAATTTCCTTCATGTCATCTATATACATCACTGAACATATTTTTGTGAGAATCCATTCTCTCATTTATTCCTCTTTTGTTCAACAACTTAACCTTCTTGATTCAAAAATGTCATCCAAACTCTTTGGCAGACAAGGAATAATTTCAATCAATACTTTATTAAAAATATTCATATTATTTATCATTGCTTCCTCAAGAATTCTTCTATTAGACTCATAAAAATATTCATACTATTTTAAAAATGGTTTTAGATTTCCATCCTTAACGAAATATTTTTCAATTGCTTTTACTGAAATACCTGGTTTGTCAGTCTTGGCTTTCTTCTTTGCCTAGTCATCCCCACCAGAAGAATTTCCTTTTGTGACTATTGTTGACTTGGTGCCATGATGTCTTATCTCTTTGACTTCTTCATTAGAATCATTTTTCTCATCATCAAAAACAACCATATACACTCTTTTCCTCTTTTTCTTTCCTTCATTTTTGGATCCCTTAGACTTAGTTTTTACAGGGGTGGAATTTGTTGTAGGAGCTGAAAGAGATGCAGAGCTTCTAGTTGTTCTAGTTTGAGATGATGGCACTGTTAGACCAACTGATTGAGATTTTTCCTTCTTTGTTTCTTTTCTAGCTTTTTCAGCTTCTCCCCTTTTCTTTCTGGCTTCTTTTAGTAAATATGTAGGTATGCCCATACTCTCTACAAGAACTTCAACTTCTTTTCTGACTCTTTTAGTTACTACCAGACCCCTAAGCTCATTGTGGACTTGTATGTACTTCTATGCATATGTACCAAACCTTTCCTCTATTGGATCTACTGGTTTGTTGAGCAAGTGTTGAACATATGTCTCCAAAACAATTTTATCAACTTTGTACCCCATAGGCATGATCCAAATAGTTCTAGGATCTGCAACTTCCATCATACACTAATCAACATCCACCATGAAGAAAATTGAATCTTTGTACTTCTCTACAATGGTGGTGGGAATTCTCACCCTTGCTTGCATCACAACTTGAAAGTTTTAAAAGTATCCCCACATAGTTTCACTCCTTGTTTTGATATTTACGACATTGCACAACAGATCTCTGATTTGTTTGACTACCACCTTGTTCATTTTCTAATGAACCTTTTCGACTCCCAAAACTTCACCCAAGAAATAATAGAATAAACACAAAATAAAGTTACCATATTTGAAATAATTTTTCTTGTCTTTCTTTATCTTTGGTAGATTCTCCATTAGTTGAATTCTCAACAATTCACAAAGATCATACTCAGTGTTTTCCTTTATCATTTGGTAGGTGATATAGATTATTATGCTAGATATAGAGTTGTCTCATATAGAATGGTAAATCTTGTATCCAATGACCATAGATGAAAATTTAACATTTATATCAAAAATTTTATCAACAATAATTGCTCTTTTGTCATATGTAGATCCTGTAGCATCAGTGCTATTTGGGTTTTCAAAGAATTCAGAATAGGTAGTCCACCTAAAGAGTTTAGAATGATTACTCCACTCATGGATTCATTTGAAATTTTGAATATAATGTTGAGCCACATAAATTATTCATGGACTCGACTCAAAACATAATGAACCCACTCTGACTCTCCAAATACGGGAAATTTGACAATCTGTGTGAACTTCTTTGTTTCTAGGGTTTTATGTTTTGGATTTACACAGAAATACTCACCAATGATATGATTATTGTACAAATTCAAAAGTTGAAAACTTCTTAGTTCTTGAATATTGGCATGAATATAAACCATAATGTCTTTTGTGTGTAAAACTTCATGCAAAACTGATGAAAATAATCCTAACGGATTGGTCTCTAAAGACTTGTAAGGATGCCACTTAAATTTAGGATGAGGTATGTCCTTGAGTTCGACCACTAGAGGAGTATTCATTTTTATCAAAGAAAAAGTTCACAAAGTTTTCTGAAAGAAATACCTTTTTCGCTGGATCACAATTTGAATGCTGAATCACTTCGATGCTTGAACTTTTCCACAAGTCGCCAAGTTCTCCTATGAGATCTCCAAAATTCTTTTCCTCCAATATGAAAATTGAAAAATGAGGAATAACAATGACCTTTTATCATTTGTACACCTAACCCTTTTGTCGCAATAAATGCATTTTCCCTAATTCATCAGGCTGCACTATTTCCATGTGTCGAGGCTGATAAATCTTCTACGACCCTCCAATATGGTATACCACTTCCTCCAATGAGTTCAACAAAATCTATTGATTTTTTATTCTTCTATTATATACATCCACATCTAGTATCACTTACCGATTAGGGGTTTAAATGACTTTCTTGACTGCTCCCCCTAGGCCAGAGGCCTGAGACTAATTCCCGAAGGAATTACTATAAGTAGGTTTTGGTGCTGCCACATTTTCTTTAATAGCAACAAAGGTATATTTCTTCACCCATTTCCTCTACATGTGTTGTTTGACTGCATCTGTAGTGAGTTTACCTTTTCCTTTGATATCCTTCTACATGTTATTTCTTTAATTTACAAAAACTTTTTTGTTCCAACAAAATGTAGTAATGTGTCCAATTTTGTTGCAGTTATAGCACACAACATAATTTCTTTCTCTAGACTTGTTCCATGGATTTCCTCTTCATATGCACTGGTTAGCATTATGGCCAAGTCTATTGCATGTATAGAATCTGAGATTTCTTGAAAATTGATTCATCATATTTGTGCATTCATGTGACTTATGACCAATCTTATGAAAATTAAAGCACTAACCTAAGAAAGATAGACCACTTTAATTCATCCTACTTTGATGCAGGAGCATCCAGTGGTGTAAGGGCAATCCTATATCACCCAAAAATATATTTACTTTCATTTAGATTTTTTTTGTAGATGTTTTTGCATTTCTGGATACCTTTTTCATCGAAGAAGAATTCCCAACTTTCAGAACTGCTTTTCTGCTTTGTCTGCTCAACTGCTATTTTTAGCAGGTATGAATTTGAAGGCGTGAGGAGACAAAAATTTAAGGGAAGCTTCAGGACATAATAATAAACACTTTGGTGA
This sequence comes from Sequoiadendron giganteum, assembly GCA_007115665.2. Lineage (NCBI taxonomy): Eukaryota > Viridiplantae > Streptophyta > Pinopsida > Cupressales > Cupressaceae > Sequoiadendron > Sequoiadendron giganteum. The sequence continues at coordinate 616,638,625 of CM021108.1, forward strand.
AAGAATCAGATCAAGAGCATTTCCGGTTCAAAAGTTATTCAAGTTTCAATTTCTGCTTTTTGCCTTATGAAATCTTCGGAGCTAATTTTGAGGTACTTAGAGGCTCCGGATGGGCCTGAAAAATTGGCGGAATACGAAAGTGGTTAGCCTTTAGGCCCCACTTTCCGGCAAGAGATCTTCGCGAGAGCTTTCCGAAAAGGTATTATCATTGAAGATCTGACGGTTAGATCTTGAGTTAGGGCTTCCGAAAGTTGGTGCATAATTTGAATCCCGTTTTTGGCTCCAAACAAAGAAACGGGCTATTTATGGGCGAGTTACTGTTTCTTTTAGGCAGTTTTTGGGGAAAGAAGATCGCATGCTGCGAATAGGGGAATTTCTGTAGTTTCTTTCTGTAATTTGCATGTATTGCAAAACTCGAGGATTTGAGATCCTCTGCATGTAGGAATTTCATACTTTGAAAATAATAAGATTTGTTAGTTTTTCTGTGTGATTTTCTGTGTCTCGGGTTGCACCCTCATCAAGTGGTATCAGAGCGGGTTTTCTTGAGCGTGTGGACAGATCGCCGATCGTGAGGCAGTTCGCACCAGGACTGTGGTTGTGGGTTCAAGATATTCAAGATGCCTCCAAGAGTGGCACGTGGTAGGCGAGGTGGTGCCAGAAATGCTGTGGAAGAGATCCATTAGCGGCTGAGGGTTTCAGAGCCCTCCAGAGACAAATAAATGCATTACAAAGAGAGTTAAGAAGAGGGGTAAACCCGAGAAGGGGAGAAGAAAGTGAGGATGAAGAAGAGGTGGAAGATTCAGATGTAGAAGAGGAAGAAGAAGCTATTGATCAAGATCAAATGCGGCTGATAAGGGCCATTTCGAAGATCGGAAAAAGACCTAGAGTAGAAGTTCCCAGTTTTTCCGGAAGTCTAGACCCGGAAGAGTTGATTGATTGGATCAATGAGTTGGAAGAGTATTTCGAGTATGAAGAAGTAGAGGACCCAGATCGGGTTAAGTTTGCAAAAACAAAGCTAAAGGGCCATGCCAGTATCTGGTGGAAAGAGGTCCAACTAGAAAGAAATAAGAGAGAAAAGGGAAAGATCACCAGATGGGATCGCATGGTGGAGAAACTGAAGAAGCAGTTCATGCCAATGGACTATGAGTTAGATCTATTGAAGAAATTGCAAGGGTTGAAGCAAGGAAGTAGATCTGTGAAAGAATACACAGAAGATTTTCACAAGATGATCATCAGAACGGGACATGCAGAGGCCAACAAGGAGAAGGTAGCCCATTATCTTAATGGGTTACGACCGAGCATTCAAGAGGAGTTAAGCCTGGTCAGAATGGCCACCATTGAGGATGCTTACCAATTTTCGCTGAGAGTTGAAGAGAAGCTGAAAAAGAGATTTGATAGCAAGCAAAAAGGACGAGGAGGTCAAAGCGGAAGGGGTAGGGGAAGATCTTTTGAAAGCCGAAATGAGGATGAGAAGAAAAATGAAGATGTGGGTACCAGTCGAAGCCAGAGGAATGATAACTTCTACCGCCCACGTGATCAGAATGGTGGTGATCAAAGAGGTAGAGGATGAGGAAGATTTGGGCAAGGACCTGGAAGAGGTGGTTTCAGAGGAACTTGTTTCCGATGTGGTGAAGAAGGGCATCGAGCCTATGAATGTCCACAATACCAAGGAAGGACAGACAAAAGGCCAGAAGGTCATGCAAGAGTTGCGCATGTAGATGAGGAGGCTCAATCTGAGCATTCAGATGATGCTGAAAGGGGAGAAGCCCTAGTGGTTAGAAGAGCCTTGGTGACTGAAGAGAAGGAGCCAGAACAGAGGAAGAATTTGTTTCGCACAAGGTGCAAGTGTGAAGACAAATGTTGTGATGTCATTATTGATGGTGGGAGCACTGATAATCTAGTGTCAGAAGAAATGGTTACAAAGTTGAAGCTGAAGAGGGAAAGGCATCCACATCCATATCGGATTGCCTGGTTGCAGAAAGACCACAAAGTTCTAGTCAATGAGCAGTGCCTGGTGAAGTTCAAGATCGGAAGCTATCGTGATGAGGTACTCTGTGATATCATCCCCATGGATGCATGTCACATGTTGTTGGGAAGGCCGTGGCAGTTTGACAGGCGAGCTGTACATGATGGCCATGCAAACACTTATTCCTTGATGAAGGATGGAGTCTTCCATAAGTTGAAACCCCTGAAGAAGGACGAAGAAAAGGTATGCAGTAGTGCTAGAATTTGTTATGTCTATGGAAGGAAATTTTTAGAAGGCATAAAACATGAGCGTGTGTGTTATGCATTGATTCCTAAAATGGATAAGGAGGGTAGTGAGAAGGTTCCAGTAGAAGTTTCTGGGTTATTGAATGAGTTTCAGGATATTGTTTCTGATAATGTACCTGAGGGTTTACCACCAATGAGGAAGATCAGTCATTAGATTGACTTGATCCCAGGAGCCAGTTTGCCGAATAAGGCAGCTCATAGAATGACTCCTGCAGAAAATGAGGAGTTAAACAGACAAGTTGAGGAGTTGTTGAGAAAGGGTTTGATTCAAGAGAGTTTGAGTCCATGTGCAGTACCTGCAGTACTAGCACCAAAGAAGGATGGGGAGTGGAGGATGTGTACAGACTCTCGGGCCATAAACAAGATAACAATCAAGTATAGATTTCCCCTGCCAAGGATGGATGACCTGATGGACTGTTTGAGTGGAGCTCAGTACTTCACAAAGATTGATCTGAAGAGTGGATATCACCAGATTCGGATTCGAGAGGGAGATGAATGGAAGACCGCCTTCAAGACCAAAGAGGGCCTGTACGAGTGGTTAGTCATGCCTTTTGGGCTAACCAATGCACCGAGCACATTCATGCGGCTCATGAACGAGGTACTGAAAGAGTTCCTAGGAAGCTTTGTTATTGTGTATTTAGATGATATTTTGATATTCAGTAAGTCACTGGATGAGCATATAATGCATATTGGTAGAGTCTTTGAGAAGTTAAGAGAAGAGAAATTGCTTGATTAATCTGAAGAAGTGTAGTTTTGTGAAGAAGGAGTTAGTGTACTTGGGGTTTGTTGTCTCGACAGAAGGTCTCAAGATGGACCCAGAGAAGGTGAAGGCTATTCTGGAATGGCCTACCCCAAGAACTACTACTGAGGTGAGGTCTTTCCATGGTTTGGCCAGTTTTTACAGAAAGTTTATTAGAAACTTCAGTAGTATTTGTGCACCCCTAACTGAAACAATGAGAGGGGATAGAAAAGAGTTCAAGTGGAGCACTGGAGCAGCAAGGAGTTTTGATCTATTGAAGCAGAAGGTGACAGAACAACCTGTTTTGGCTCTCCCGGATTTCAATAAGGTGTTTCAAGTGGATTGTGATGCCAGTGGTTGTGCCATTGGAGCAGTGTTAAGCCAGGAAGGTAAGCCCATTGCCTATTTCAGTGAAAAGTTAAATGATGCAAAGAGAAAGTACTCTGTATATGACCAAGAATTTTATGCAATAGTTCAAGCATTAAAGAAATGGAGGCATTATTTGTTGCCGAAGGAATTTGTTATGTATACTGATCATCAAGCATTGCAGTACCTGAGTAGTCAGGGAAAATTAAATCAGAGGCATATGAAATGGGTAGAATTTTTGCAGAGTTATACATTTGTTTTAAAGCATAGGAGTGGGAAGTCAAATAGGGTTGCAGATGCCTTAAGTAGGAGGCATACATTGTTGATAGAAATGCAGATTGAGGTGGTTGGGTTTAGTGAACTCAAGACATTGTACCCGAATGATCCTGATTTTGCAGAGGCTTGGAAAGCTTGCAAGGAACCTGTTACAGTTGACAGGACAAAGTGGTTGGATTTCCTAATTCAAGAAGGCATGTTGTTTAAGGGAAGTCAATTATGTATTCCGAGGAGTTCCATGAGGGAGAATCTGATAAAGGAGAAGCACAGTGGAGGAATGGCAGGACATTTTGGTCGGGATAAGACCATTTCCATTATCAGTGAGCATTATTATTGGCCTCAGTTATCACAAGATGTGAAGAAGTTTGTGCAGAGTTGTAGGGTATGTCAAATGGCTAAAGGAGTGAGTCAAAATACAGGGTTGTATCAGCCCTTACCTGTACCAGAGAGGTCGTGGGAGGATATAAGTATGGACTTTGTTCTTGGTTTGCCAAGGACACAGAGAGGGAATGATTCAGTATTTGTGGTGGTTGATAGGTTTTCGAAGATGGCACATTTCATCCCATGCCAAAAGACCCATGATGCAGTCCACATTGCTGACTTGTTCTTCAAAGAGGTTGTGAGGCTACATGGTTTGCCAAAGAGTATAGTCTCAGATCGTGACACAAAATTTGTTGGATACTTTTGGAGGACCTTGTGGAAGAAGTTGAAAACAGAGTTGAAGTTTAGTTCTGCACACCATCCCTAGACTGATGGGCAGATTGAAGTTGTGAACATTAGTTTGGGTAACCTACTGAGATGCTTGGTAGGAGATAAACCAAAGGGATGGGATTTGATCTTACCCCAGGCAGAATTCGCTTACAACAATTCTGTCAGTAGAAGCACTGGTAGATCACCGTTCCAGATTGTGTATGGAAGTAGTCCTAGGACTGCTCCAGAATTGAGGAAGATGGACCAAGAGAAGAAGACAAGTGCTGAAGCTGAAGACTTTGCAGAACACATCAAGAATATGCATGAGAAGGTAAAAGAACACATTAACAAGATGAATATGCAGTATAAGGCTAAGGAAGATCAAAAGAGGAGGTATAAGGAGTTTCAGATTGGTGATGAAGTAATGGTCCACTTGAGGAAATAAAGGTTTCCAGTAGGAACCTATAACAAATTGAAGATGAAGAAGTTCGGTCCCTGTAAAATTTTGAAGAGGCATGATTCAGGGAACGCATATGAGGTAGAGTTGCTAGATGGATTCAACATTTCCCCTGTGTTCAACATCGCAGATTTGATAGAATATCATGAGGGTGGCACAGAGGAAGTACCAGCAATGGAACAGTGCGGTATTCCAGCACCTACTTCAGAAAAGGAGGAGATTGAAGAAATCTTGGATAGCCGTGTAGGAAGGAGTACCAGAAATAGGCAATATGAAGAATATCTGGTGAAGTGGAAAGGAAGGCCTATGGAAGATTCATCCTCGTTGTCCAAGGCAGAGGTTGACTGTTTGGGTTTTCCTCAACCATCTGAGAAGTGACGGAGTCACTTTTCAAATTACCCTGGGTGTGTGACGCAGGAGCATCCAGTGGTGTAAGGGCAATCCTACATCACCCAAAAATATATTTACTTTCATTTAGATTTTTTTGTAGATGTTTTTGCATTTCTGGATACCCTTTTCGTCGAAGAAGAATTCCCAACTTTCAGAACTGCTTTTCTGCTTTTTCTGCTCAACTGCTATTTTTAGCAGGTATGAATTTGAAGGCGTGAGGAGACAAAAATTTAAGGGAAGCTTCAGGACATAATAATAAACACTTTGGTGAAAGAATCAGATCAAGAGCATTTCCGGTTCAAAAGTTATTCAAGTTTCAATTTCTGCTTTTTGCCTTATGAAATCTTCGGAGCTAATTTTGAGGTACTTAGAGGCTCCGGATGGGCCTGAAAAATTGGCGGAATACGAAAGTGGTTAGCCTTTAGGCCCCACTTTCCGGCAAGAGATCTTCGCGAGAGCTTTCCGAAAAGGTATTATCATTGAAGATCTGACGGTTAGATCTTGAGTTAGGGCTTCCGAAAGTTGGTGCATAATTTGAATCCCGTTTTTGGCTCCAAACAAAGAAACGGGCTATTTATGGGCGAGTTACTGTTTCTTTTAGGCAGTTTTTGGGGAAAGAAGATCGCATGCTGCGAATAGGGGAATTTCTGTAGTTTCTTTCTGTAATTTGCATGTATTGCAAAACTGGAGGATTTGAGATCCTCTGCATGTAGGAATTTCATACTTTGAAAATAATAAGATTTGTTAGTTTTTCTGTGTGATTTTCTGTGTCTCGGGTTGCACCCTCATCAAGTGGTATCAGAGCGGGTTTTCTTGAGTGTGTGGACAGATCACCGATCATGAGGCAGTTCGCACCAGGACTATGGTTGTGGGTTCAATATATTCAAGATGCCTCCAAGAGTGGCACATGGTAGGTAAGGTGGTGCCAGAAATGCTGGTGGAAGAGATCCATTAGCGGTTGAGGGTTTCAGAGCCCTCCAGAGACAAATAAATACATTACAAAGAGAGTTAAGAAGAGGGGTAAACCCGAGAAGGGGAGAAGAAAGTGAGGATGAAGAAGAGGTGGAAGATTCAGATGTAGAAGAGGAAGAAGAAGCTATTGATCAATATCAAATGCGACTGATAAGGGCCATTTCGAAGATCGGAAAAAGACCTAGAGTAGAAGTTCCCAGTTTTTCCGGAAATCTAGACCCGGAAGAGTTGATTGATTGGATCAATGAGTTGGAAGAGTATTTTGAGTATGAAGAAGTAGAGGACCCAGATCGGGTTAAGTTTGCAAAAACAAAGCTAAAGGGCCATGCCAGTATCTGGTGGAAAGAGGTCCAACTAGAAAGAAATGAGAGAGAAAAGGGAAAGATCACCAGATGGGATCGCATGGTGGAGAAACTGAAGAAGCAGTTCATGCCAATGGACTATGAGTTAGATCTATTGAAGAAATTGCAAGGGTTGAAGCAAAGAAGTAGATCTGTGAAAGAATACACAGAAGATTTTCACAAGATGATCATCAGAACGGGACATGCAGAGGCCAAAAAGGAGAAGGTAGCCCGTTATCTTAATGGGTTACGGTCGAGCATTCAAGAGGAGTTAAGCCTGGTCAGAATGGCCACCATTGAGGATGCTTACTAATTTTCGCTGAGAGTTGAAGAGAAGCTGAACAAGAGATTTGATAGCAAGCAAAAAGGACGAGGAGGTCAAAGCGGAAGGGGTAGGGGAAGATCTTTTGAAAGCCGAAATGAGGATGAGAAGAAAAATGAAGATGTGGGTACCAGTCGAAGCCAGAGGAATGATAACTTCTATCGCCCACGTGATCAGAATGGTGGTGATCAAAGAGTTAGAGGACGAGGAAGATTTGGGCAAGGACCTGGAAGAGGTGGTTTCAGAGGAACTTGTTTCCGATGTGGTGAAGAAGGGCATCGAGCCTATGAATGTCCACAATACCAAGGAAGGACAAACAAAAGGCTAGAAGGTCGTGCAAGAGTTGCGCATGTAGATGAGGAGGCTCAATCTGAGCATTTAGATGATGCTGAAAGGGGAGAAGCCCTAGTGGTTAGAAGAGCCTTGGTGACTGAAGAGAAGGAGCCAGAACAGAGGAAGAATTTGTTTCGCACAAGGTGCAAGTGTGAAGACAAATGTTGTGATGTCATTATTGATGGTGGGAGCACTGATAATCTAGTGTCAGAAGAAATGGTTACAAAGTTGAAGCTGAAGAGGGAAAGGCATCCACATCTATATCGGATTGCCTGGTTGCAGAAAGACCACAAAGTTCTAGTCAATGAGCAGTGCCTGGTGAAGTTCAAGATCGGAAGCTATCGTGATGAGGTACTCTGTGATATCATCCCCATGGATGCATGTCACATGTTGTTGGGAAGGCCGTGGCAGTTTGACAGGCGAGCTATACATGATGGCCATGCAAACACTTATTCCCTGATGAAGGGTGGAGTCCGCCATAAGTTGAAACCCCTGAAGAAGGCCGAAGAAAAGGTATGCAGTAGTGCTAGAATTTGTTATGTCGATGGAAGGAAATTTTTAGAAGGCATAAAACATGAGCGTGTGTGTTATGCATTGATTCCTAAAATGGATAAGGAGGGTAGTGAGAAGGTTCCAGTAGAAGTTTCTGGGTTATTGAATGAGTTTCAGGATATTGTTTCTGATAATGTACCTGAGGGTTTACCACCAATGAGGAAGATCAGTCATCAGATTGACTTGATCCCAGGAGCCAGTTTGCCGAATAAGGCAGCTCATAGAATGACTCCTGCAGAAAATGAGGAGTTAAACAGACAAGTTGAGGAGTTGTTGAGAAAGGGTTTGATTCGAGAGAGTTTGAGTCCATGTGCAGTACCTGCAGTACTAGCACCAAAGAAGGATGGGGAGTGGAGGATGTGTACAGACTCTCGGGCCATAAACAAGATAACAATCAAGTATAGATTTCCCCTACCAAGGATGGATGACCTGATGGACTATTTGAGTGGAGCTCAGTACTTCACAAAGATTGATCTGAAGAGTGGATATCACCAGATTCGGATTCGAGAGGGAGATGAATGGAAGACCGCCTTCAAGACCAAAGAGGGCCTGTACGAGTGGTTAGTCATGCCTTTTGGGCTAACCAATGCACCGAGCACATTCATGCGGCTCATGAACGAGGTACTGAAAGAGTTCCTAGGAAGCTTTGTTATTGTGTATTTAGATGATATTTTGATATTCAGTAAGTCACTAGATGAGCATATAATGCATATTGGTAGAGTCTTTGAGAAGTTAAGAGAAGAGAAATTGCTGATTAATCTGAAGAAGTGTAGTTTTGTGAAGAAGGAGTTAGTGTACTTGGGGTTTGTTGTCTCGACAGAAGGTCTCAAGATGGACCCAGAGAAGGTGAAGGCTATTCTGGAATGGCCTACCCCAAGAACTACTACTGAGGTGAGGTCTTTCCATGGTTTGGCCAGTTTTTACAGAAAGTTTATTAGAAACTTCAGTAGTATTTGTGCACCCCTAACTGAAACAATGAGAGGGGATAGAAAAGAGTTCAAGTGGAGCACTGGAGCAGCAAGGAGTTTTGATCTATTGAAGCAGAAGGTGACAGAACAACCTGTTTTGGCTCTCCCGGATTTCAATAAGGTGTTTCAAGTGGATTGTGATGCCAGTGGTTGTGCCATTGGAGCAGTGTTAAGCCAGGAAGGTAAGCCCATTGCCTATTTCAGTGAAAAGTTAAATGATGCAAAGAGAAAGTACTCTGTATATGACCAAGAATTTTATGCAATAGTTCAAGCATTAAAGAAATGGAGGCATTATTTGTTGCCGAAGGAATTTGTTATGTATACTGATCATCAAGCATTGCAGTACCTGAGTAGTCAGGGAAAATTAAATCAGAGGCATATGAAATGGGTAGAATTTTTGCAGAGTTATACATTTGTTTTAAAGCATAGGAGTGGGAAGTCAAATAGGGTTGCAGATGCCTTAAGTAGGAGGCATACATTGTTGATAGAAATGCAGATTGAGGTGGTTGGGTTCAGTGAACTCAAGACATTGTACCCGAATGATCCTGATTTTGCAGAGGCTTGGAAAGCTTGCAAGGAACCTGTTACAGTTGACAGGACAAAGTGGTTGGATTTCCTAATTCAAGAAGGCATGTTGTTTAAGGGAAGTCAATTATGTATTCCGAGGAGTTCCATGAGGGAGAATCTGATAAAGGAGAAGCACAGTGGAGGAATGGCAGGACATTTTGGTCGGGATAAGACCATTTCCATTATCAGTGAGCATTATTATTGGCCTCAGTTATCACAAGATGTGAAGAAGTTTGTGCAGAGTTGTAGGGTATGTCAAATGGCTAAAGGAGTGAGTCAGAATACAGGGTTGTATCAGCCCTTACCTGTACCAGAGAGGTCGTGGGAGGATATAAGTATGGACTTTGTTCTTGGTTTGCCAAGGACACAGAGAGGGAATGATTCAGTATTTGTGGTGGTTGATAGGTTTTCGAAGATGGCACATTTCATCCCATGCCAGAAGACCCATGATGCAGTCCACATTGCTGACTTGTTCTTCAAAGAGGTGGTGAGGCTACATGGTTTGCCAAAGAGTATAGTCTCAGATCGTGACACAAAATTTGTTGGATACTTTTGGAGGACCTTGTGGAAGAAGTTGAAAACAGAGTTGAAGTTTAGTTCTGCACACCATCCCCAGACTGATGGGCAGACTGAAGTTGTGAACAGGAGTTTGGGTAACCTACTGAGATGCTTGGTAGGAGATAAACCAAAGGGATGGGATTTGATCTTACCCCAGGCAGAATTCGCTTACAACAATTCTGTCAATAGAAGCACTGGTAGATCACCGTTCCAGATTGTGTATGGAAGTAGTCCTAGGACTGCTCCAGAATTGAGGAAGATGGACCAAGAGAAGAAGACAAGTGCTGAAGCTGAAGACTTTGCAGAACACATCAAGAATATGCATGAGAAGGTAAAAGAACACATTAACAAGATGAATATGCAGTATAAGGCTAAGGCAGATCAAAAGAGGAGGTATAAGGAGTTTCAGATTGGTGATGAAGTAATGGTCCACTTGAGGAAAGAAAGGTTTCCAGTAGGAACCTATAACAAATTGAAGATGAAGAAGTTCGGTCCCTGTAAAATTTTGAAGAGGCATGATTCAGGGAACGCATATGAGGTAGAGTTGCCAGATGGATTCAACATTTCCCCTGTGTTCAACATTGCAGATTTGATAGAATATCATGAGGGTGGCGCAGAGGAAGTACCAGCAATGGAACAGTGCGGTATTCCAGCACCTACTTCAGAAAAGGAGGAGATTGAAGAAATCTTGGATAGCCGTGTAGGAAGGAGTACCAGAAATAGGCAATATGAAGAATATCTGGTGAAGTGGAAAGGAAGGCCTGTGGAAGATTCATCCTGGTTGTCCAAGGCAGAGGTTGACCGTTTGGGTTTTCCTCAACCATCTGAGAAGTGACGGAGTCACTTTTCAAATTACCCTGGGTGTCTGATGCAGGAGCATCCAGTGGTGTAAGGGCAATCCTACATCACCCAAAAATATATTTACTTTCATTTAGATTTTTTTTGTAGATGTTTTTGCATTTCTGGATACCCTTTTCGTCGAAGAAGAATTCCCAACTTTCAGAACTGCTTTTCTGCTTTTTCTGCTCAACTGCTATTTTTAGCAGGTATGAATTTGAAGGCGTGAGGAGACAAAAATTTAAGGGAAGCTTCAGGACATAATAATAAACACTTTGGTGAAAGAATCAGATCAAGAGCATTTCCGGTTCAAAAGTTATTCAAGTTTCAATTTCTGCTTTTTGCCTTATGAAATCTTCGGAGCTAATTTTGAGGTACTTAGAGGCTCCGGATGGGCCTGAAAAATTGGCGGAATACGAAAGTGGTTAGCCTTTAGGCCCCACTTTCCGGCAAGAGATCTTCGCGAGAGCTTTCCGAAAAGGTATTATCATTGAAGATCTGACGGTTAGATCTTGAGTTAGGGCTTCCGAAAGTTGGTGCATAATTTGAATCCCGTTTTTGGCTCCAAACAAAGAAACGGGCTATTTATGGGCGAGTTACTATTTCTTTTAGGCAGTTTTTGGGGAAAGAAGATCGCATGCTGCGAATAGGGGAATTTCTGTAGTTTCTTTCTGTAATTTGCATGTATTGAAAAACTGGAGGATTTGAGATCCTCTGCATGTAGGAATTTCATACTTTGAAAATAATAAGATTTGTTAGTTTTTCTGTGTGATTTTCTGTGTCTCGGGTTGCACCCTCATCATACTTCTACACTGAGAAGCCATGTATCCAAGCTTATTGTAATTGTAACAATATCCATTAAATCTCTGAGCATTAGGTTTCATTACCAGATACCTTCTAGATTTGTTCATTTGGTTGCCTTGTCTAGATCTCCTTTGCTCGGATCTGGAATTTTCTCCTTCTTCATATCCAAGACCTCGCTTGTCACCATGAATCCTCTAACTATTGATAAGTTCATCAAGCATAGCTGATCTAGCTTTGAACATTTCCTTATATTCATTTATAGTAGCAAGCTCATTTATGAGATCATCTAGCTAATTTTCAAGTGCCTCTTCATTGTTTTTAGATTCTTCTAATTCATCATCCAATGGGCTACATACCTCAGATTTTTCTTTCAGGGACTATGATATTTTCTCTTCATTCTTCTTCCTATCTTCAATCTCCCTGGTTAGCTTCATCATGATAGATTCCATTTCATTCTTTAGAACTATGTTATCTCTAGTAAGCTTCTCACACTCTTTTGTCTTTTCTTTTAGGGCTTGACTGAGTTGTTCTTCTTCAATGCTCTTGTTGTCATTCTTCTTAATCTGATCACAAAGTTCATTTCTCTTCTCTCTATACTTAATTATTTTTTCTTCCACATACTCAATAAATTTCTCAACATCTAAGAGGTTTGGTTGCAATTTTTGAACTACAACCTTCAACTGATCAAGATCATCCAAGGCCACCAAGATTTATTGTTGAAGACTTCTTGAATCCATTACAAAGGATTCCTAGATCTCCCCAAGCTATTTATACATCCTTCAGAGGAACTAGCTCTGATACCAATTGTTGGAAACAAGCTACACTAAGAGGGGGGGTGAATCAGTGTTGTGCAAAACTTAACTTTATTAACTTTTATTTTCAAAGAATTAACACCATTCAATCTTAATGCATAAACATGAATATTAACACAACACCATAACACCAAGATTTTTAAGTGGAAACTCTATTAGGGGAAAAACCATGGTGGATGGCCAATCCATAATTATGATCTGAGTATACTCAAATGAAGATTACAATAAGGGGAATGCACTTGCACTCAGGTGCACTGCCTATAACTCACTAATCAAAGGGAAGGCTCACTTCCTTACAAAAGAAAATTAGATTAAAACCATCTGAGAGTTTGAACTAAGATAGATAGCATCTAAATATTCTTTATTACAGTTCTATTTTAGGTGTAATATGCAATATTTAGTCCTACACATTGATTTTGCACTTCTTCTCTGTTCTTCTCATACTCACATAACATGTTTCCTATGTGCAAGTGAAACTATGATTTATCACTCTTCTGCTCTGCTCTAACTTGCAATTCACATCACAACATACATCATACAACATATAAAATTATACAGATGAACTTATATATATATATATCCCCAACATAAAATTAATTTACACTTTGTCAACTTCAAATACAACAAAAAATAATTACAATTGTTGGCTAGATCCATAATTAAATCTTTATGCATATCGACAAAAGTTGGTTAGGACATAAAGGGGGCCCAAAAAAAAATGATCGAGCACAAAAAAAATTAGTTAATAACTCCGTATACATCTGTGACATAATGCATTCATGAAGTCAACTCAAATGAAAAAAAAGAATGATAATGAGTCAACCAGATCTTGTGACTTCCACATGAATTGATACGAGCCACTGCACTTCTGAAGTAACATAAATATTATACCAAAAATCATTTCTTGAGATGTGCAACACAAAATGATAACTTGAAATATTCATACAGATTGCTGAACATTGTTCTATCGAATACTTTGTTCTGCCTTATCAATCTTTAGTCTATATGCCAATATGTATGAGTGATAGTATGCGTACCTAATCATTGATTATGGTTTCCATCAATGAAAACACTAGATGATACTGCAGTGTCTCTTGCCAACAAAATCCCATAATTATTCTTCCCTTGATGCCTCCCTTATTTGTGATGAAGATACTTTACCAATTATAACCATGGAATGTGATGAACATCTAATTTGTAGCTCACCTAAAAATATCTCCTACTAGGGAAGCTATCATGATGGAAGAAAATGATAATATGGACACATGTCTTTCAAAAAAAGTGATGTGGCTTCCTAAGATGAATACGATGAAGTAACATTAGACTTCCCTTCACTATAATATCATGAAAATAAGGCTAAGTTTGTTGAGGTTATGAACATTATAACTCTCTCAAGTCCTCTAATTCTTATAAATCCCACAAATCCTTTAATAATTGTATGTCCTAAGGCTAAACTCGCCCTTTTCCCACAATCAAAGCAACAAAAAACTCAATGTTCAAACCTATCCTCATCCTCGAACCCCCTAAGAATAATATATCACAATATTCAAATTACAATATTATTGCTCATACATATGACACTAGAAACAATCTAAAAATAATACAAACAAATCCAACATCCATCCCATTGCCTCAACCTATCTTGCCTAGTTCTCCTCGTTTTCCTTTATAAAGTTTAAAGGAGTATGACCTTGTTGAACAACATAAGAACACTCAGACTGCTAATATATCATTATGGGACATTATTCAAGCCTCATTCCATTATTTTAAAATGATCCAAAGTTCCTTACAACAAGTTCCTACTCCTCCTAATGTGCAATCCAATGAATTAGAAGCCCAAATTCAAGCTATAACTTCATCAACCTGGATATTACATTCCATCCAGATGAGTTACCTTTGCTAAAAGTGCAGAAACAACATGAAGATTTCATGATAATAGTTATTTTCAATAGGATAGGGATAAAGTGAATGCTTGTTGACAATGGATCAGCCCTAAATATGTGTAGTGTAACCCTTTTGGATAAGCTTGGTGTGGATAAATCAATAATTATACCTAATTCCTTATCAGTTCGAGGATTTGACAATGTAGGAAAACAAACGTTTGGTGTGATCACTTTTCCTATTACAATTGGAAAGGCCACATTACAAACCCAGATCCATGTTATTCCTCATGATCTTTCATATAATATTATTTTAGGCATACCATGGATTCATGCAATGAATGGGGTGCCTTCAACTCTTCATCCCATAATGACGTATGTCTACAACAAAAAAGTGTATACAATCAAAGTTGGCCCAAAACCACATAGCTATTTGAACATTGATAAAGACAAGGATGATCCTTTGAAAAAACTAACACCAACTACATAAGTCAAACCTTTACAAGAGAAATACATTGAAAATCATATTGAATATTTTACAAAGTTATTGGAAGATGATTGGGGATCCTTATATTTCACACAAATTCATGGGACAATAGAAGAACATAATAAAAGAGTTTGGAAAGAAAAAAGAACAAAAAGTAATGTCAATACAAAATTCAAATAAACCTTTGAAAGAATCCACATCAACCACTTTAGAAAGAGAAGGAAATTACATTAAAAAAATTGATGAAGTTGATTATGAGTAACCACCGAATCTAGAAGAAATAAAAAAGCTTTATGGAAGATGTTATGAACTTATGAAACAACTTGGTTATATTATAGAAGTATGTGGTTCTAGAGAAAAAATTATTTTGGTCCCCATACAACCTAACACAAAAGAAACCACAGTGGTCATGGTTATTGTTCTTTGAAACAAATGAAAGAATAAAAAAATTCCTCATTTAATATCAATTTCATTACACAAAATACTAATGACATAATTTTGTAGATTTTACACCCTCCCATAACCTAGAGAACCAAAAATCTCACAATCTAAAGAGTCTTGTGTAGTATGACACCTTGCACTAAGAAAGAGATATCTTTGTTACAAAATAAAGGAACATCTTCTACTTTTGAAAGAAATGGTACAACAAGAGTTCATTTTGTGCATATCATAGAGTTCATGGACATTCTACTAATGAATGCAAGGTATTAATTGATAAAATTCTAGATCTTAAGGATTTCTATGCTCTTCCTTGTGTTGAAGCACCTAGTTCCTCTAATTAATACTATTTTTCATAAATAATCTTGGCTAATCCTTATTTTGCACTAAGTAGGGGAAAGGGGCTAGATAGCCTTGTCCTCATATAGAAATTTTCATTGTCTCTTTGAGCTACTTGACCACCTTAATTTGGCTCACATGTGACATAGTTTTATATGTATGTTTAGCATTACATTTTGAGGGAAACACTCTATTCATGATGTAGTCTCATTTGGAACATATGACTTGGAATAGGCCTTTTTGAATAAACTCTCATGTATTCTTCTTCTTTAAAGAAATTGATCACAACAATGGTGTTAGCAACTGATTTAAAGTGGCGGAAAATATAGACAAACATGTTCCACTACTTGTTTTTCCTTATTCTTGCAATGCATCCTTTTCTTGGTGATGTCATTTGTTTTTTTTTCCTCCTTGAGCATGATATTTTTTACTTATACTCTCTTTGAGACATTAGGAACAATGTTCTATAAGGAGAGACTTTACATGAACTAAGCAAAATACCTCAAAAAATAGACAATCCTTTAAATACATAAATGTTCATAAGAAGTTAATGCATCTTGTTATGCCTTTTTATTCTCAAATTTTCATTTTGTGGAGCCTTATTGAAGTTATTAGGGGTATATATTTGGTATGGTTAGTATGATGAGAGTCAACATAAAGGCATGAATTTCTCATTGTACGGTGAGAATTTGACACATAGGAATGACTTTCTCACTAAGCCACTCATTGGCAAAACTCACCTAATGGACATCTTGAGGTTCCACTATCCCAAAGTGAGCATGCATTTTGGACAAACAACTAAGGCTTGATCCAAATCGAGTTGGAGAAACAACCAATGCTTGATCCACCCCTTTTTATTTTTTGTTTTTTTGTTTTTCTTTCTTTTAGTCTTTGACATAGTATGTTTTGGTATCTTTTTTTGCTACTACATACCATGCACCTTGTATGTGTCCCCTAGTGCTTATGTTGGTT
The DNA here is from genome assembly GCA_007115665.2 of Sequoiadendron giganteum. NCBI lineage: Eukaryota > Viridiplantae > Streptophyta > Pinopsida > Cupressales > Cupressaceae > Sequoiadendron > Sequoiadendron giganteum. Next base: position 616,654,996 of record CM021108.1, read on the forward strand.
TGACATAGGATCTTGGATCCTAGGGGCTTGACCAACCCATTGATCTTTTTAATTCTATACCATTCGGATGATCCCACAATGTCGGTTTACAATTTCTAGGAGATTATGTTTTTTTCTAAAATCACATATTTTTAGAAAATATAATGATTTAAGCCTTAAAAAGTTCCATTTTAATAATTCCAGTTCAAGAATTTTTTATCAAACCACCTTAGATCAAACCCCCTTGGATAAAATCTCACTAGTATTAAACCATACCTATAACAGAGCCTCCTTTACACCTATCAAAATGCTAGTAAAAAATAATTGTTGATTTACCTTTTGGGGGATCAAATAAATTCATTTAATTTAGTTTTTGTAAGTATGTAGTCCTTATGATAAGCATCCCAAAAATTATAATTTTAAATAAATTTAATTTAATTATATATTTATTTTTTATTTCTTGTGAATGTAGGTTTTTCATTGAAAATCAAGCTCTTTGTTCTACACATGTGGAAAAATAGTAGATTATCAAAAAATTGTTTGAAAAATATGAGTGCACTAGATATTGAAATCCTTGATCCATAAATTTTTTTTGAATTTTTATACATTCAAAAAAAGTTATGTTGTATATAGTCCATCTATGTTTTAATTATAACCGGTTTGACTTCAAAACTTTTTTTCTCAACAATGTGGGCAAACCATAGTAATATATTAAAATAGATAAAATATTTACATAAGACCTGGTTCAAGCGGCATACTGGCAGGAAAGACTCAAGAAGAAAACCTCTAGTTATAGCCCATACGAGTACAAAATTGTCCCTTAAATGGGATGAAAATACAAAAACTATAATTTAGTTATAGTAGCGCCACCTCGAAATAGTTAGGGACTTAAAAAATTTAAACCTGAGATGGATTAAGGAAAATAATATTCAATAAAACACTGTGAAACCAAATGAAAGTGCTATATATTGTAGTTGAAAATCTAAATTCAAAAACAATAGAACTTTATCCTTCATGGAAAAAAGGTTATGTTGAATATGGTGAGAATCACTCCTTAAAAGTGATGTTTACCAAAAAAACTAGTTTTCAAAGGAGATGGAAAAATAAGTTCAATTTGATTCCAAAAAATTTGAAAAAATATATTTAGAATCTGTAGACAAAATTTCACAAATCACTAGTTTGCATCATCCTCAAATTCCTCACGGTTTAGCCACTATAGGTGCTTGAAAGTGATGTTTTCATTAGAAAAAATTAGTTCAGTATCTAGTTTGGCCAAAAATTGTAAACCAATATTGTGGGATCATCCCATCCACATTAGTGCACTCAGACCCCTCTTGAATGTCTACTTTAGTGTGATTTTTAAGCATGTTCCTCCTCTCACTAAACTGGGGGCTAAATGTAGTGTCAAAAATTGTACACCCTTCTTGGAGATAGTACAATTTTACACTCTACTTGGACCTATTTTACTACCCTTGCATTCATGACCTTCAAATCATCATTAATAGGCCCTTAATACCCTTTATTATGAATCCCAAGGCTTATTTCAACTGAAATCTTGACAAATTCAATAAATGTATTTAATATTCTAACCCCCCGACACTCTCTCACTCCAAAAATATAGGGTGGGACTCATAGGCCACCTTGGGCATATTAGTCCCCCTAGCTAGGGCCCATTTTCCACTTTGGGAGTATGAGTCTTGTTTGGGACCTTTTTTGTGTTTTAAGTGAGAAATCATAGTTTTCAATTCAAATTTTGTAAATATAGGCAATTGGGATCAAATAATTTGTAAATTAGATGGAATGCCTATATAAATAAGGTTTAAAGTCATTACTTCACTAAGAAGATCTAAGAGAAAGCACCTAAGAGCTATAATCATTATTCCAAGACCTAGATCTTTTAAGCCTACAATTGCAAGAGAAAGGCTTGATATCAAGAGAGCTTTCAAGAGTCGCTTATCAAGAATTTTGGAACATCAATTCAATATGCAACAATCACATCAAGATCTTCATGCATCATGTGTTATTGTGATCTAACATGATTGATGTAGAATTTGTGATCCAAGTTCAAGCATTCAAAGTGATATCAAGTTTCATGATTAATATCTACATCCATTGAAGAAAATTCATACAAGTTGAAGATCTACACTCCAAGGATTCAACAAGGTTTTGTGATTTGTTACATTCATTTGTTCATTCATCATTCCTTCATATTATTTAAATTCATTTCAAAGTTTAGTTACTCAAGAAGGGTTTGACTGAGGTCAGCCCCTATCCATTAGAAAAACATTATTTCTCTCTCTCTCTCTTATGATGTGTTCTTTTTATATTTATGTGAATGGGACTCATCTTCCCAACCTAGCGATTTAGTCCCTAATATATATTTTCAAGAACATTCAACAGTGTTAGATTTGGGTTTGAAAGATTCAAAAAGATCCTAAGAAATCCCATAGTAGGAATCATATTCCTAACCTTGTGTACTAGTTTCGTTATGGTTTCTAATCATCATTCAACATATCCCAATCAAATCTTAGAGAATACCATATCCTACCTTGAAAACCCTAGAGTGGGATGAAATTTATTGACCTAGTGAATTAGTGATAGTGCAATCTAAGACAAAACTTTACAGGCTTTACAAACCTTGTTTTGGCATCTCGACTTCTCTAGGTTATTTTCTATTTCATTTTGTTTGTCAATATGATTTCATACTTTCAAGTTTCTAGGTTTTTTTGCATAAGTGTTTGCATTTCTTCTTTGAAGCTTCATTTAATGGTAAACCCATGTCCAATCATGCAAGGAAAAATCTAGTCCCTTCCACAATCAATTCATTTAGTTAAGTTATCTAGGTTCCTAATGAGCTAAAGCACAAAATAGGTCCTAAGTTCCATCTCCTAAAAGGTGGAACACCTTATTTCCCTTGTATTCAAGAGATAAAGTGTGTAATGATTACATTGAAGAGGTCCTAAAGGTAAATTATCACATCCCTAATCAAATAACATGCTACCTTGAGAATAACTATCTAAGGACAAATGCCATCCTTAGATTATTGAAATGAAACAAGTAACAAAAAGTTATTTTCTCTTTTCTCTACCTCTCTTTTTCTATTACTCTCTCTTTCAATCTATATCACCATGTATATCTCTCTCTTTATATATATATATATATATATATATATATATATAAAAATATATATCCCTATATGTTTCTCTACCTTTATATCTCTTTCTCTCATTCTCTATCTTTTAAGTTTCTCTCTCTTTGTATATATCTACCCCTCTATATAGAATTATCTCCCCCTCTATCTCTCTTATTTTTTCTCCTCTCTCTCTTTCTCTCTTTGAAGGTTAGTTAAACTATTACATTTTGTATATGTTAATTTTATTTGTAGTAAATAAAAATATACTAATTATTGATAATAGTATATTTATATTTATGTTTAATAATTTTTTATTATAAAATATAATAAATAATAATAATTTAATTTATATATAATAATAATATAATTATATTATATGTAATTTACTATGTATTATATAAAATACATATTATATATTAATTATATGTTGTATTATATTTATATGTTAATGGATATGTTGTAGAGGTGTGGAGGGTCAATTAGAAAAAAAATTGTTCTATATTTTGCATATGTTTGTGTAATACATGAGGTCAATTGGTAGGCCATTTATAAAATTTTGGTATTTGTGCAACAAAGGTCTCAATGGAGAAGATATAGTTTAAAATAAATTATGCATCCACTTACATGGATCTAGACATGATTGAAATGAAACCTCTACATTAGGAAGATAGTTAGGATCCATAACCAATAGGATCATGTTATGTTTTCAATAGGGAGAGAGGGAGGGACAAGGAAAGACAAGGATATAAATATGGAGAGAGAGGGTGTTGCAAGTATGAAGGTGTTGTCATTGATGTCAAAAAGCTTGTGTTTCCATTGGTGGTAGTTTTTCAGTTATGAAGTGGTTGAGAGAGATTGTTTATTTGATTAGTTACATTATGTTGTCATTAGTTAAGTTGTTGATGTTAACCTCTAATGTAAATTTTATAAGCTTCTATTTACGGTTTAGATGTTGAGGATATTTTAAAAAATTGATAAAATTGATAAAATAAGGAAACAAGGTGTTGTAGAGGTATTATGGTTTGTAGAGGTGTTCATGTTTTGCCTCACATTTCTTCTAGGTTGAAGATCTACTTGTGTGGTTTTATAATGTTAGTAAGAGGTTTAAAACAAAATTATATCTAAAATTTGGGCTTATGGATCAATGTGTAGAGGAAGTTATGTTCACTAGTGTGTGAATTGGTTTTACAATGTTGCTTACAAAGGTGTTTGAAAGAAATGTTTCTTCTTTGCATTTCTCCACAGTTGTTCTTCAGGTCTTCCAATTCTAAAAGTATGTTGATGGTGTTTATATCTTTCCCATGTCAAGAGTGTTGGATGTTTCTGATAGGTGGTTGTCATTGATGTAAACACTATTGGCATCAATTCATTAGAGGTTGTATATGTCGAGGATATTGAGAAAATTGTAATAAAATAAGTTGCAGGTTGTCAGTGGTGAAGTGAAGTTTAGTTTGTTGGCTAGTCTAGTATGTTGATGACCAGAGGTTGTGGATTAGAGGGTATTTTTTTGATTATATCTAGTTTATCCATGTTAAGTTTTAGAGATCTATGTGAAGATTTGATCAAGTTATGAGTATTTGTTTTCTGACAGTTTTGTTGTTTCTTTAGTTGGTGTTCCTAAAAGCAAGTGATATAATTATAGTAAGTTTAGTTGTCGTGGATGATTCTCTAGTGATCCATGATTCTTGTGGATGTTTCTAGATTGTGCTAAATCTATGTTGTATGCCTGTATTGATCATTGTGCTCACTATTTTATTTTGTGTGTTCATTTTTTTCATGTTCATGGTCGATAAGGTGATTGTAGTGTGTTGTGGATCTTTAAGGATTAATTATTGAAGATGGTTCATGTTTGAGGATGTTGTTTTGGGTCCTCACTATGTTGTGGCCAACATTGGTTGATTCACATTGATAATCATTTATGTTTTGGGCCAACATTTTGTATTAATTTTATATTTTATTGAAGTCGACATGTAGATGATGTTGGGTAAAAGGACAAAGTTGTGTCACACTTTTATAAAGGAACCAACCAACACTTTTCTAAGTTTTAAACTTGAATCACTAGAAACTTGCATATATGTTTTGAATTTTGAAATTATGTAATAAATTTTTCATTTTGTAGTATATTTTATGTTTGTATTTTTTGGAAAAAATTAAAAAATCATTTGAATATATTTTTTATAAATTAACACTATAATTTAGTTGATGATAAAATGCTGAAAAAATGACATTACGTGAGACATCAAGCTTTATATAGTAAACTTTTTTTTTCCTTCAAATTGTTTGTGTATATTTATAACTTGAAACTTTAGGGCATGAATATATTTTATTGTAGCTTTAATAAATATTTAAATGTGCATGGATTGAAACATAGTTGTTTCCACTCGATTTCAACTTTTAAATTAAATATTTATCTAAAATAGAAAAAAAAAAATATACTATCATAATCTAGATTCTTTTATCTAGTGCATCATATTTATTTATTTTTCTTAATAAGTTTTAGTATTTTTCTTGACATGCTAATCAACCTAATATTTTTGTGTTGATAACATATTTTTAGTAAAAAATTATAAATAAAAGGTTAGCTATTAAAATAAAAATATGTTTGAAAACTACACTTATGGATCTACAAAAGGGTATTTTTACATTTTAAAAAAAATGTTACTTATATGAGCAGGAGTTGTTGAAATATTAATTTTTCAAATAATTTCATTTTTTTGGTAAATTGGCTTCAAAGTGGTGCTACATCTGCATTTAACCAACAATTTTAGTTGGAAACATTGTGGACATATTTAACTTATCTAGAATAAATCTTACTAGATCATATGTTTGACCAAAATTGATTTTTAGTTATAAATACTAAAACTCACTTGTGCTGATAAGTTGGCTAAAAGTGTGACACAACTTTGTACTTTTACCCTGTTATTCTTGGTTGTGTATATATGTGAGAAATTTTTTACATCATTTGTGATATGCAACATGTGAGATGTGCGAAGTCTGAGTGTTATGTGCGAATAAAGTTCAGATCTTTTGATGGAAGAAGTAAAGTGTGAAGAAAAGTGAGTAGAAGAAAGAGTGTTCATGTGCTTAACTAGAACTATAGTAAGAAATTAGCATATGTTATCTTCTCAGTTCAAAATCTCTCAGATGGATTTAATCTGAATGTGACTCTAAGGTAGTGTGTCTTCCTTTGGGTAGTAAGTCTTTTTTTTATTTGAATAGTGAGCTCTAGGTAGCTTGCCCAAATGCATGTGCTTTCCCTATTTAATATACTTTTAATAGAGTATACACTTGTGGATTAAACTTTATCGTGGTTTTTTCCCTAACAGGGTTTCCACAAAAAAATCTTGGTGTTGTGTGTTTCTGATGTGGTGATGTTTTTTCTTTCATGTTTAATTATCAAATCTGAGAATAAGTTTAATAAGTTTAATTTTTGTGACAACTAATTCACCCCCCACTCTCAATTGTCTTCCCTTGTTTTTCCAACAACTGGTATCATAGTAGGTTCCTTGGAATAATTTTAATAGATTGAGGTGGTCTAGTATGGCGACATATAAGAAGGATAGTCTGAGATTTGATGGAAAAAATTATTCTCTATGGAAGATTTGAACTGAGTGTCATCTGAGATGAATTGGTGAACCTTAGTGGAACATTAAAAATAATAGATACATCATCCCAAAAAATGGTCCTTCTATTGCAGGTGAGATGAAAAATGTCAAGTACAAGATCAAGGCTAAGGAAGCATTGTTGAGTGCTCTAACTGTAATGCCCCGCCATGCAACCCTAGAGGAAGTTGCAAACAACTACTTAAATAGGATAATTTTTATTTTTTGGTTTAATTACAATTATTAAGCAAGTTCGCTAACTAATGCCAAAAACCTCTAAGGTTACAAGAAAGAGGTTATATAGAACCTCAACAAAAAACATGAATTAAACCATGTCATTTAATTACTAAATAAATTAAACACATGCATTCCAAATAAGATAATCTACATCAAGCATAAAGATAATTTCAAATTCATTATACATAATTTAAACAATAAGGTTACAACACTCATTCCCTGAATGAGGCAAGTCCAAAAATAAAGATTACAATTACAATTTCCACCTCGATAACAATTGAGGGGTAAAATAATACAAGATCAATTGAAATGAACTAAAGAAAGAACTGAAACAAAAACCAACGAGCTCTCTAGTTGGAAGTTTCATCCACATGAACATGAAGAAAGAACCCAATGGAATTAGGTGCACACCACCCAACCAAGTGGAACCCAAAGGCCCACCCCCCATGCTAGGAGATAGTAACAAGGAATCCTATCCAAGACCATCTACCTCTAGACATAGGCTAGATCATTACTAAACCAAACCGACACATCCAATCACACGTACCACACAAGCATATCACAAGTACAACTCAAGTAGAACATAAGTACAACAAAAATACAACTCAAGAGCATCACGAGTACCTCACAAGTATAAATCTACATGGTCACATTGCTTCCAGAAATAAAGCAGAACAAGTATGTTAATAGAACCATACACATAATAATCGATTACCAATTATGGTCAGAGTGGGTATGTTAAGGAAACCATACCCACAAGAAACAAGAACCAACTATTGCCCTAGATAGAGTTTCATCACACAGCTTGTCATGGATTATCCTCTGGGATTCTTCCTAGGCTCCAGCCCCCACAAGCAAAGGTTATCCTTGTGACCTTTACCAAATCTTTGCCCCCATACTCACTCATGCGGAGCCAAATACCTTTCGTATAGACAAGATAGATGACCTTGCCATTCCAAGCCTTCCCACGCATCCCAAGCCTAACCGAGCACTTAGGTCCATGATTGAGGCATTAATATCTTGATTAGTGAGAAGTTAGTCATAATCTTCTAAGTATTGTTTTAGTTATCACTTGATTAAACTACTTCTGAAGGTTATCCCGGATACCTCTTTGGGCTCTGGCCCCTACGGAAGCCACTCTTCTACTTGACAACTCACATACCAAAAAATCACCAAGGGTACAAAGGTACAAACAAACACGATACCATGTCCATCCTTTCTCAGGAGGCAACATAAGTTCAAACCCTCTCCAAGCATTGGAGGTAACAACAATAACATAACCAATCTTGACAAGGAGGCACACTTTACAAAATCCACTTCTTTCACAGGAGGCACAAAACATTCCGATTTGTATAAACTGGGTATAACATTGGCATAACTTAATGCATTACCCAAGGGAATTAACAAAGAGTCGACATCACAAGACGACAACCCCCAACCTCTAGGGTCCTCTAGAAGACTTACAGATTAAAAATACACTTAACCACTTTCCCAAAAATATGAACTCAGAGGAAACAATCATGAAGGCAAGTTGCGAGGAATTAAACTAGCTTTGGATTCACTAAATCCATTTCCCTTATTAACATCAGTAATCTATTGCTCAATTAAAACTGATTTAAACATACGTCTCTTATAGACAAGGTGAAATTTAAACCTACACTTAATTTCCTAATTGCCTTAAATAATAAAATAAGCATATACTTTTATAATTCCAGAATATAGCATTTTAAAATAGATAACCATACGTCCTTGCAACTAAATCATTTTAAAAATAAATCAAGTAATTTCGCCATTTAAACACATTTCTATAAATTCAATATTTGCCTAGCAAATCATATTATAAAAAAAAAAAAAAACCACCAACCTGACTATTATATAATGATTTAAAATTCTCTCAATTATATTTAAATCATGCATCATTTAAGCACAATAAATTAATACCTAAACATATATAAATATTTTAACAAAATATATATGTATATTCAAAATTTAATCTCCATCATATATATATATATATATATATATATATATATATATATATATATATATATACACCAAAAATACATATATATCAATATTTAATATTATATAATATAATATAAAAAATTAATAATAAATATTTTAATATTCTAAAAATATAATATTAAAGTTATTAATATACATATATATATTTTTTAGAAAGCAAACTGACTGGCCTCGAGCTGCGCACGTGGTTTTAGGGCCATTGTTTAGGGCCGGCTGCAGGCATGGTTTTACCACCACTGACTGTGTTTACACAGTCAGTGCTGTGGATTGGGTGATGCCGCCAGTGGGGCTATGTACATAGTCGGCCACCACCTCCAGTGGCACTGTACACAGTACAGCGGATCATCGGGGGTGGTGGTGGCGGTTGTGTAAACAACCACCGCACCAGGGTGAGTAGGCTGCGGGGGTCATGCTAGGCGTGGCTCCCCCAATGCACCTCCCATGAGGGTGTGGTGGGGGTGAGCCCCCAGCCCCTAACAATATTTTGAATTTCTTTTTTTTTTGGTTTTTTTTTAATTTTTTAACCAAAAAAACCTATGGATTTTGAAATCCGTGCCTCTTCCAAAAGGGGCATTTTTGAAATATTTCAATAGCATAGATTAATATGAATATTTTATATATATATATGTATGTATGTATATATATCAATATATATATACATAAATATATATATTTAAATCCTCAATGATAATTTGCAAAATTAATTGAGAAGGAAAATATTCAAACCCAATTCTAGCCAAGAATATAAAGATTTTATTGAAGGAATTTTATTTTTTTTTAAATGAAGAGATTTTTTTTTCCAATCAACTTGGATTCAACATGGGTTTTCTATTTTTCCAAACAAAGATTTTTGTAAACAACATATATAAATCTATCAATTTATTTCAAAATCAAAATCAATATAATGACATGAACCTGGTTTTCAAAAGTTTGAGAAGATCCAGATGACGCACAGATCCTTGCTTCGATTCCCTCTTCAGATCATCCATTTTCACAACTTCAATCCAAAACCCACAAAATCCAACAATACTTCCTCCCTCCATTTTCCATTTTTCCAAAAACTTCATCATCCAAAATTGAGAAAAGAAATTCAACCATAAGGATCAAACCCTAAAATTTCAACAACTGCCCTCATAAATTTCAGAAAACAGAAAATGCAAAATATCTCAATTTCCTCCATTTTTGAGTTCAAACTTTCAAATTGACTTTTAAATCATTTTTTAATTTCAACAAATATCAAATAATTTCCAAAATGAATTTTCTTAATTTCAAATTAATTAATTTAATTAACTCAATAAAATAAATCTAATCCAAGATTAAATTATTTTATTAATTAAATTAAATTAATTTAATAACTTTAAATAAAATTTTACGCATTGAAACTAGATTAATTCAATCAACAACCTTTATATATATATAAAGCCATTTAATTACCTTTTAACTTGCAATTTTAAATAATCGAAGAGAGGAAAACAATCAAAGCAACACAACCTGACAACACTTGATGACATACTAGGACTAGGGTGATGACTTGGCACGGAAAACCTAGCTACTATCTCCCAATCGAATACCGTTGGGCAATGGACACGCTCAAACCTGCCAACCTACAAACACAAAGTATATCCACATGCATATAATATGAATAGCATAAAATACACACCATGAAGAGGAAATCTCAGAATCACAGGGCTCTCGCAATCGAGTGATGTGATCCGTCTCCTTCACCAATACAATATTACCAACTGATGAAGCTAACATCATTAATATGATCAAAAGCATAAACATCATTAATTCAATTATCCACTATGCTAATCCAAAGCATGCCATATTGATAACATCAGAAAAATACACCATCACACTAAAATATAACATTCGCATAACTTTACAGATAGCAATCAAACAACAAATGAGTTCTAAGTCAAAGCACTTAACAAAAAATAAGGCCTAACCAAACAAAACATTGTTCGATCAAAAGAGAAAAATGGTGGGGTCTTACATCCTCCCCCCCTAGGGTCAGGCTTACTCCTGGAAGCCTGCAACTACCCCTAGTGCAAACTCCATACACACATAATCAAGGGTTCCAAACTAAACCACTCCATACCTCAACATATAAACAATAGCAACCCGTGCCATATACAACTCAGCCAAAAAAACACTGTCAATCCAACCAAGACAACATGGTGAAGCAAACATCAACCAAGTCTCTAAAACACATACCCAAGGGTTATCACCCATAATGCACATATGTACCAATACCCATCACTCAGAGAGTAACATACCAACCCAAGAAAGAAGAAACCATGAACCCAGAACAACTATCCAACTCAAATGAATCTAACAAGACCACAATGACCTATCTCTTGCTGTATAAGGTGACCAGCTTCCAAGAGATAGTAATCACAAAAAAGGTGAGTAGTGGGTCCTAGTTGCAAAACAAACTCACCTACCCCCATCCTCAATGTTTCCTGCATCTACTTCCTTGTACACACTCACCAAGTCTGTATCATACGTCCTTGGAGAGGAATTACAATACAACACATAGCCGACATTGAAAACAACAAAGATCACTAGCCTAGCCACCAAATTAATAAAGAAGATAAAATTAAAGTTTAATTCCAACAATAAGGCAATAAATTTGCACAATTTCAACACTGAATCCAAATATATATAACCATTAGGGTTATAAGAAAATAAGATCACAAGTTGTGGCTAAACCTTCACAATCAAATATAAACAAAGTTTCAGCCCTCACAATCAACCAAAAAGAATCATCAATAACTGAAAGAAAGTTCACAATATTTAAATTCCACTATACAACAATTGTGTGACTAGTTACTAGCCACCAACGAGGAAGGAGGAAATAATGTTCGACTAGAATGATAATAGCCCTTAGGTGGTGCGGAATGAGCACACAATCCACAAGACCTAGAGTGTATCCATGAATCTCAAACAAGACACAATTACTAGTTTCTTTCATTTACAAGGGTAAAACTACATACATAATCCCATATGAACATCCAATTCCATAACCCATGGGATACCTATCGAAATTTCCTAACCAAAACCTTTATCAGGTTTCTTTCAAGTTACTCTTTTCCACAGAGTACATCATACTAAAGTAGGAGCCATGAACACGTGTTCACTTAACAACTTCACTAACAATTTGCATGGACAACACAATGGGCACGAATGTACCCAGAGAACCCAGTGTTTAAACCTAGGCTCTGATACCATGTGTAATGCCCCACCACGCAACCCTACAGGTTGTTGCAAACAACTACTTAAACAAGATAATTTTTATTTTTTGGTTTAATTACAATTATTAAGGAAGTTCGCTAACTAATGCTAACAACCTCTAAGGTTACGAGACAGAGGTTATATAGAACCTCAACAAAAAACATGAATTAAACCATGTCATTTAATTACTAGATAAATTAAACACATGCATTCTAAATAAGATAATCTACATCAAGCATAAAGATAATTTCAAATTCACTATACATAATTTAAACAATAAGGTTACAACACTCATTCCCTGAATGAGGCAAGTCCAAAAATAAAGATTACAATTACAATTTCCACCTCGATAACAACTGAGGGGTAAAATAATACAAGATCAACTAAAATGACATAAAGCAAGAACTGAAACAGAAACCAACAAGCTCTCCAACTGGAAGTCTCGTCCACATGAACATGAAGAAAGAACCCAATAGAATTAGGTGCATGCCACCCAACCAAGTGGAACCCAAAGGCCCACCCCCATGCTAGGAGATAGTAACAAGGAATCCTAGCCAAGACCATCTACCTCTAGACATAGGCTAGATCATTACTGAACCAAACGGACACATCCAATCACACGTACCACACAAGCATATCACAAGTAAAACTCAAGTACAACATAAGTACAACAAAAATACAAGTCAAGAGCATCATGAGTACCACACAAGTACAACTCTACATGGTCACATTGCTTCGAGAAATAAAGTAGAACAAGTATGTTAAGAGAACCATACACATAATAACTGATTAACAACTATGGTCACAACAGGTATGTTAAGGAAACCATACCCACAAGAAACAAGAACAAATTGTCATCCTAGACAAAGTGTCATCACATAGCTCATTATGGGTTATCCTCTGGGATTCTTCCTAGGCTTCGGCCCCAACAAGAAAAGGTTATCCTAGTGATCTTTACCAAATCCTAGCCCCCATACTCATTCATGTGGAGCCAAATACCTTTTGTATAGACAAGATAGATGACCTTGCCATTCCAAGCCTTCCCACCCACCCCAAGCCTAACAGAGCACTTGGGTTCATGAGTGAGGCATTAATATCTTGATTAGCGAGAAGTTATTCCTAATCTTCTAAACATTTTTTTAGTTATCACTTGATTAAACTACTTCTGAAGGTTATCCTAGATACCTCTTTGGGCTCTGGCCCCTATGGAAGCCACTCTTCTACTTGACAACACACATACCAAAAAATCACCAAGGGTACAAAGGTGCACAAAAACACAATACCACGTCCATCCTTTCTCAGGAGGCAACATAAGTTCAAACCCTCTCCAAGCATTGGAGGTAACAATAATAACATAACCATTCCTGACAAGGAGGCACACATTACAAAATCCACTCCTTTCATAGGAGGAACAAAACATTCCCGTTCATAGAAACTGGCTATAACATTGGCATAACTTCATGCACTACCCAAGGGAATTAACAAACAATCGACATCACAAGACGAAAACCCCCAACACTAGGGTCCTCTAGAAGACTTACATATTAAAAATACACTTAACCCCTTTCCCCAAAATATGAACTTAGAGGAAACAATCACGAAGGCAAGTTGCAAGGAATTAAACTAACTTTGGATTCACTAAATCCATTTCCCTTATTAACATCAGTAATCTATTTCTCAACTAAAACTGATTTAAACATAAGTCTCGTACAGACAAGGTGAAATTTAAACTAACACTTAATTTCCTAATTGCCTTAAATAATAAAATAAGCATATACTTCTATAATTCTAGAATATAGCGTTTTAAAATAGATAACCATATGTCCTTGCAACTAAATCATTTTAAAAATAAATCAAGTAATTTTGCCATTTAAACACATTTCTATAAATTCAATATTTGCCTAGCAAATAATATTATTAAAAAAAAATAAAACCACCAACCCAACTATTATATAATGATTTAAAATTCTCTCAATTATATTTAAATCATGCATCATTTAAACACAATAAATTAATACCTATACATATATAAATATTTTAACAAAATTTAATCTCCATCATATATATATACACCAAAAATACATATATATCAATATTTAATATTATATAATATAATATAAAATATTAATAATAAATATTTTAATATTATAAGAATATAATATTAAAGTTATTAATATGCATATATATATTTTTTTAAAAGAAAACTATTTGGCCTTGGGCAGCGGTTTAGGGTTGGCCGTGGGCGTGGTTTTACCGCTGCTGACTGTGTTTACATAGTCGGCGCTGTGGATTGGGCACCGCCGACGATGGTGGGGTTGTGTACACAGTCGGCCACCACCTCTGGCGGCACTGTGCACAACACAGCGGACCATCGGGGGTGGTGGTGGCGGTTGTGTAAATAGCCACCCCACTAGGGTGAGTGGGCTACAGGGGTCACACTGGGCATGGCTCCCCCCATGCGCCTCCCATGGGGGTGCGGTGGGGGTGAGCCCCCAACCCCAAAAAAAAAAATCAATTTCTTTTTTTTAATTTTTAAAAAAAATTTAACTAGAAAACCTTGGATTTTTGAAATCTATGCCTCTTCCAAAGGGCATTTTTTGAAATATTCCAATAGCAATATAATATTATATATATATATATATATATATATATATATATATATATATATATATATATATATATATATATATATATATATATATGCATATATATCAGTATATATATACATAAATATATATATTTAAATCCTCAATGATAATTTGAAAAATTAATTGAGAAAGAAAATATTAAAACCCAATTCCAGCCAAGAACACAAAGATTTTATTAAAGGAATATAATTTTTTTTAATTCAGAGATTTCTTTTGCAATCAACTCATATTCAACATGGGTTTTCTATTTTTCCAAACATAATCTATTTAAGTTTCCAAACAAATATTTTTGTAAACAACATATATAAATCTATCAATTATTTCAAAATCAAAATCAATATAATGACATGAACCTGGTTTTCAAAAGTTTGAGAAGATCCAGATGATCCACGGATCCTTGCTTCGATTCCCTCTTCAGATCAGTGATTTTCACAACTTCAATCCAAAACCCACAAAATCCAACAATACTTCCTCCCTCCATTTTCCATTTTTCCAAAAACTTCATCATCCAAAATTGAGAAAAGAAATTCAACCATAAGGATCAAACCCTAAAATTTCAACAACCACCCTCATAAATTTTAGAAAACAGAAAATGCAAAATATCTCAATTTCCTCCATTTTTGAATTCAAACTTTCAAATTGACTTTTAAATCATTTTTCAATTTCAATAAATATCAAATTAATTAATTTAATTAATTCAATAAAATAAATCTAATCCAAGATTAAATTATTTTATTAATTAAATTAAATTAATTTAATAACTTTAAATAACATTTTTCAGATTGAAACTAGATTAATTCAATCAACAACCTTTATATATATATAAAGCCATTTAATTACCTTTTAACTTGCAATTTTAAATAATCGAAGAGAGGAAAAAAATCAAAGCAACACAACCTGAAAACACATGATGACATACTAGGACTAGGGTGATGACCTGGCATGAAAAACCTAGCTACTATCTCCCAATCAAATACCATTGGGCAATGGACACACTCGAACCTGTGAAACCAGGTGGAGACGATGCCCTGTGCTTGTCAACCTGCAAACACAGAGTATATCCACATGTATATAATATGAACAACATAAAATATACACCGTGAAGAGGAAATCTTAGAATCCTAGGGCGCTCGCAATCGAGTGATGCGATCCATCTCCTTCATCAATAGAATATTACCAATTAACGAATCTAACATAATTAATATGATCAAAAGCATAAACATCATTAATTCAATTATCCACTATGCTAATCCAAATAGTGCCATAATGATAACATTAGAAAAATACGCCATCACACTAAAATATAACATTCGCATAACTTTATAGATAGCGATCAAACAACAACTGAGTTCTAAGTCAAAGCACTTAACAAAAAATAAGGCCTAACCAAACAGAACATTGTTCGATGAAAAGAGAAAAATGAAGGGGTCTTACACTAACTAATTATGAGATGATAAATGTAATGGATCTGAAGACTACTTATGAGATATGGAAAATTTTGGAAACTTTGTATGAAGGTGATACTCATGTGAAGATGGCTAAGCTGTAGAGCCTGAAAGGGGAATATGAAACATTAAAAATGGGTGAAGATGACAAAATCACTGCATTTATGTAGGGAGTGAATGAACTAGTGTCTAATATTAAATATGTTGGTGGAACATTGGAAGAATTAGATATTGTTGCTAAAGTGCTCAGATCCTTACTTACTACATACAAACATAAAGTTGTTGCTATTGAGGAGATCTAGACCCTTACAAATGTAACTAGAGACATGTTGATTGGTAAGCTCACTACTTTTGAGTTAAGTGAGTTTGGTGATGCTCTTCCTAAGATAGAATCTACATTCAAAGATACTACCTCTGGGAAAGATAAGAAAAGATATGATTTGGGAGAAAGTTCCTCTAGAAACTTGTCTAAGTATGAGCTGAAGAAATGAGAGAGATTGATGAAGAATAGAGAAAACTAGATGAGCTTGAAGAACTTCTTGTCAAAAGGGTAGCCAAAGGAGAAGGTAAGTATAAAGGTAAATTTCCTCTTAAATTTTTTTCATCCAATAAGATAGGTCATTCTTCCTCAAGGTGTCTAGAAAGAGTTCTTAAACCAAGATCTAACAAGCCTAGATTCTAGAGAAAGTGTTATTTTTATATTGATGAAGGTGTAAAAAATGATGAATCTGATAAAGGAAATGTAACTAAGGATGATTTTGTATTTATCACTATTAAGGAAAGTAATCATGTACCTACTGAATTTGCTAGTTGCATGAATGTGGAGAAAGCTCTAGCTGCTAGAATTGAAGAAAATGATGAATGGGTGATTGAAAGTGGATGCTCTCATCACATTATAGGTGATAAAATTAAATTTGTGAGTCTTGAAAAGTATGATGGTGGTGTTGTAAGATTTGGTGATGATAAATTTGGTGTAATCTGTAGTAGAGGATCCATTTATTTTGATGGTAAAAATAATACTGATGATGTTTAATATGTGGAAGGTTTGAAGCATAATCTTTCAAGTGTTGGATAAATGGTTGACAAGGGATAGAATCTTAAATTCAAGGATGGAAAATATATAATATTGGGGAGTTCTAGAAATATGATTACATCACGTACAAAAACAAAAGGCAATATCTTTCACTTGAGTGTTGCTAGTAAAACTTGTTTGATTGTTCAAGTTGATGAAAGTTGGTTGTAGCATACGAGATTGTGTCATGTAAAATTTGAAAATATTATCAAGATAAGTTCTATTGAGGTTGTGAGAGATCTTCCTAAGTTGGTAAAACCTACTAATACCATATGCAAAGAATGCCAATTAGGGAAGAAAACAACATTGTTCAAATGAAGTATTGGAGCTTGTACATACCAATATGTTTGTTCCTTCTAGAGTCAAAAGTTTACAAGGAGACAAGTATTTCATGTTACTCATTGATGATTATTCTAGATTGATGTGGGTTGCTTTCTTAAGCGAAAAATTTGAATCTCTAGAGAAATTCAATATTTTTAAGGCTAAGGTTGAGATAGAGATAGGTCTAAAGATTAAATTTATGAGATCAGATTGAGGTGATGAATTCATTTATGGAAAGTTTAATTCCTTTTGTGAAGAACATGGGATAAAGAGATAATTATCTACCCCACGGACCCCTCAACAAAATGGAGTTGTGGAAAGGAAGAACAAGATAGTTTTAGATGTTGCTAGGACTATGATGTTGGAAGGAAATGTCCCATATATCTACTGGAGAGAAGTTGTGATTTTTTTTCTATACTCTCAATTGGGTATGTGTCAAAGGTGATAGTATTGGTAAGACTCCTTATGAGATATGGTTTGTTCATAAACCTAATGTTAGATACTTCAAAAATTTTGGGAGTAAATGCTATATTAAAAGAGATGAAGATATAGGAAATTTTGATGCTAGGAGTAACGAAGGAATATTTCTTGGTTACTCTACTAAAAGTAAAGCCTATCAGTGCTTCAACAAGAGATTGAGGAAAGTAGTTGAAAGTGCTAATTTCAAGGTTGATGAAGACATTATTAGACCATCTAGAACCTATGGATGTGATTTGGATGATCAAAATTTCAATTCAGTTCAAACTCAAAATCAAGTGTAGATCATTCTGGTGAATCAAGAAATCTAAGAGGAAGGAACTAGTGAAAATGTAGAAGAGAGATCAAAAGAGCTTTAAGTTCAAGAAAATACTAAGACTCCAAAGGTATGTAATATTGAATCATTTAGAAGATCATCTTATAGGAGATAAGAACAAAGGTGTTCAAACTAGGAGAAGAATTGTAGAAGAATACTATTTGATATCAAAGACTAAGCCAAATAGTGTAAATGGAGCATGCAAAGATGAATATTGTATGGAAGCAATGAAAGAAGAGATACTGCAAATTGAGAAGAATCATACATGGATTCTTGTTCCTAGACCTAAGGAAAAAAATGTAATTGGAACTAAATGGTTCTTTCAAAACAAACTAAATGAGCAAGGTGAAGTTGTTAGAAACAAAGAAAGACTAGTATGTAAAGGATACTCTCAAATGGAAGGAATTGAATTTGAAGAAAAATTTTCCTTGGTTGCTAGGATTGAAGTTGTGAGATTGTTTCTTGCTTATGCTTCTTACAAAAACTTCATGTTTTATCAGATGGATGCCAAGTCATCATTTCTAAATGGTGAACTGAAAGAAGAAGTATATATTGATCAAATTGATAGATTTAAATCAACTCATCAGGGAGATATGGTTTTTCAATTGAAGAAAGAATTGTATGGACTTAAGAAAGCCCCAAGAGCATGGTATGAAAAATTGGATAAGTATTTGTTGAAACTTGGATTTAACAAAGGTATCGTTGATAGTAATCTGTATTTCAAGATTGATCATGATAAATATTTGATTGTTGAAGTCTTTGTTAATGATATTATTTTCGGAGGAGATGATAGTTTGTGCATGAATTTTGATGATGAGATGAAAAGTGAGTTTGAAATGTCTATGATTGGAGAAATGGAATTATTTTTGGGATTAAAAACTGCTTAGTTAGATAAAGAGATTTTTATATCTCAGTCCAAGTATGTGAAAGAACTACTAAAGAAGTTTGGTATGGAAGATTCAAAGCTAGTTGGTACAACTATGGTGACTGGATATAAGTTGACTCAAGATGATGATTCTCCTAAGACAAATTAGACTAGATATAGATCCATGATTAGTGGATTACTCTATTTGACTCAAACAAGACCTGATATCATGAATGTTGTATAAATTGTTGCAAGATTTCAAGATGATCCTAATGAATCTCATGTGACTTTTTCGAAGAGGATTTTTGGATACTTGAAGGAGATAGTTGATTTTGGCCTATGGTATCCTAAAGAACATGATTTTACTTTGAGTTCTTTTACTGATGTTGATTGGGTAAGAGATGTGAATGACATAAATAGTACTAGTGGTGGTGCATTTTTCATGGGAAAGAAGTTGATTTCATGGTTAAGTAAGAGGTAGAATGCCATTTCTTTATCTATTGTAGAGGAAGAATACATTTCTACTGCTAATAATTATACTCAGGTATTGTGGATGAAGCAGATGTTGAAAGATATCAGAGTTATGTATGATGAACCTATTGCTATATTTTGTGATAATTCAAGTACAATTAACATTTCTAAGAATTTGGTGCTGCATTCAAAAACCAAGCATATATCTATAAAGTTTCACTTTTTGAGAGAGAAGGTGAGTGAGAAGGAATTCAAACCGGAGTATGTGCCTACTAAGGAATAGATTGCAGATATCTTTACCAAGTCCTTTCCTAAGTATACTTTTGACTATCTCAGAGGGAGGCTAGGGGTGATTACCCCTCCTAATCATAACTAAGGTGCATTGAATTGTATCAGTCTATGTATTTGGTATTCATATCTTGATCTGGATTGATTTTGTGGTGGTTGCTACTTAGGGGGAGTATTCAGATGTTTAGAAATGTGGTTCAAAGCTTGTCTTTGTCATTTATTTCAAAGGGGAGAAGAGTCATGTGAAAAATTGTTAATTATCTAGGGAGATGAGTCAAAATCTAAGGAGGATAAAGTGTTGAGAGAAATTTGTGTTGATGGTGTTTTTCACATCACATGTTGCCATCAATGCCAAAGGGGGATATTGTTGGATGTTTCTGATATGTGGCTTTCATTAATGTCAACACTATTGGTATTAATGCATTAGAGGTTGTATATGTCAAGGATATTGAGAGAATTGTAATAAAATAAGTTGTAGGTTGTTAGTGGTGAAGTGAAGTTTAGTATGTTGGATAGCTTAATATATTTGATGATTAGAGGTTGTGGATTAAAGGGTTTTTTGTTAAGTATATCTATTTTATTAATTAAATTTTAGGGATTTGCATAAAAATTTGATCGATTTATGAGTATATGTGTTCTAACAGGTTTTTGTTGTTTCAATTGGTATTCCTAAAAGTAGGTAATGTAATTCTAGTAAGTTCATTTGTGGTGGACGCTTCTCTAGTGATCCATGATGCTTGTGGATGTTTCTAAATCATGCTCTATCTATGTTGTACATTTGAATTAATCATTGTGCTCATGATTGGTGATTTTCTTTTGCGTGTTCATATTTTTCATGTTCATGGCCGACAGGATGATTGTAGCATGTTGTGGATCTTTGAGGATTAATTATTGAAGATGTTTCATATTTGAGAATGTTGTTTTGGTCCTCACTATGTTTTGGCCGACATTGGTTTATTTGCATTGATAAAAATTTATTTTTTGGGTTGATAGTTTGTATTCATTTTATATTTTATTGAAGCTAACATATAGATGATATTCTTGGTTGCATAGATATATGAGTGATTTTTTACATCATTTGTGATATGCAACATGTGAGATGTGTGAAGTGTGAGTACTATGTGCAAATAAATTTCAGATCTTTCGAAGTCAAAAGTAAAGTGTGAAGAGAGTGAGCAGAAGAAAGAGTGTTCATGTGCTTAACTGGAACTATAATCAAGCATTAGAAGATGCTATCTTCTCAGTTCAAAATCTCTTAGATGGATTCAATTTGAATTTGACTATAAGATAGTGTGTCTTCCTTTGTGAAGTAATCATTTTTGTATTTTAGCAGTGAGCTCTAGACAGTGTGCCTAAATGCATGTGCATTCCCTATTTACTATACTTTTAACAGAGTATAAACTTGTAGATTAACCTCCTTCATGGTTTTTCCCCTAACAGGGTTTCCATGCAAAAATATTAGCATCATGTGTGTTTTTGATGTGGTGATGGTTTTTTCTTTCATGTTTAATTATTAGATCCGAGAATAAGTTTAATAAGTATAAGGGTATGTGCACGATCATCATGGGCCAAAAAGTGGCAATATGATGGGTATTTGGTTGACGAATTTTTTTTTACCCAAAATTGATGAAGCGAAAAGGGTTTTTAAAGGAGATTATCATATTTAAACCAATATAAATTATGCTTTACTTTGAATTTAATAAATAATTATTATTCATTTTCTATTGAATTATGACTAAATTTCTCATTTTTTGGCTGATTGAAAAACATCTATAGCTTTCAAATGGTATCATATTTTTTGAATCCAAAACATATGTCACATTCTATTCTTTGCATAATATAAGATTAAAAAATAAAATATTGAATCTCATGAATTTTTGACCAAGTTAAGGTGGTCAAATATACGAGTCTTTATATTTTTTAAAAAAATTCATAAAAAAATTATAATTAATTATTTACTTGGAAACAAATTACAAAAAAATATGCATCACATCGAGACATGAGTCCTCTAATTGTATCTAAAATATTATAAAAGATTAATATCATTTTAATTTGGTTAGAGTGGTCAGATAGACACCTACTTCTTATTTTTTCCCTGAAATTTAAGTACTACTCCAATGAAATTTCAAATTTTCACCAAATAGATTTTATTTTTTTGTAAATAAACTTAGTAATTTGGAAACCAAATTAAATTTTCTATAGATTCTAGTCTTACATATTTTTTAAATAATATAGATAACTTATTCAAATTTTTATGTCAAGTTGCCTAACTCTGATTTTTCTAAATGTTTTGCCACTTAAGGGCCTATTTTTCCATGATGATCCTGCACATATCCATAATTTATGTGGCAACTGATTCACCAACCTCTAAGTTGTCTTTCCTTGTGTTTCCAACAAAGAGGATTCATGGTTTGGTGCTCTAGAAGATATATTTTAGAGTTGTAGTGTTTGAAAATGTAGTCTAAGAGTATAAGTTGTGTACATTTTGAAGGTGTGAATTTTTGCAAAAGAGTTTAATGGATTTCAAGTTTATAGAAGAATATTCTAGATCATGATGAAGCATGGTATGTGGTTCATAATTCATCCTTGGATTTGAGGAAGAGTGCAATTCAAAGTTTAATGGTGTTTGCATTGGTAACGATCGACTTGGTGTTTACACTACATTCAAATAGTTTTAAGTTTTAATGAAGGCATAGCATGGCATGTGAGAATTTATTTTGGCCATAGTTAAGTTTTGTATTCGTCCACTTTCATTCCTATCCACTACAGGAATGTTTAGTGAAAACTTGAAGATATTTTTCAAGTTGTGGATGGTATAAATGCAAGGTGAGTTGATGTGACATGAAGAATGGAATAGATTTGAGTGCACTATGATGTAAAATTAAGTGCAAAAGTGTGAATTATAGTGAGATATATAATGCAAGATTGTTGAATGTAGTGAGCTAAGGTATCTTTATGCCTTGAAGGCTATGTGTGTTATTGGAGTTGTGGTGGAATCTCTATTGCATTTAGTTTGTGTTGTTTGTTTAACATTCTATCTTTTTTTCTTCTTTCTATTCCATCAGTGAGCCTCGGCTACAAGCCTTTTTTTATAGTGTGTCCTATTCTGGCACTGAGCCTCCTTATACTAGTTTTTCAATTACTTATATTATGAGCTAATCCTCATTGTGGTTTTTTCCCTTCTAGGGTTTTCCATGTTAATTTGGCTTTCTCTTATGGATGGTGTTGATTATTTTAGTTTTTGTCGTCTTCTTTGTTGGTGTGAATTAATGTCTTGTACCTAGTTAATTCACTCACTAGGGAATTAGGGGACATATTCACTTGTTAATTTTACTTAGGATATAAGATTCTATCTAGAATTCTTAGTTTGATTTTCTAGAACTTATCTTATCTAGCTAGTATTGCTTGATTCCTAGGTAGTTAGTTTGTTGGTTGTCTCATGTAATAGGATTATGACACTTGTCATGATCCTGTCTAATCCTAACTATCAATCTTACCTTTATAATAAATTCATCTCATGTACATTTGCATTCAGGAATATTCAACCATTATTCAATCTTGAATTGTTGAAGCAAGCTTTATTGCCATTTTATCTCTTGTGGAAGATATTTTGGTCTAGCAACTATTCCTGGGGGTTTTGGGGAGTCACCATTAACTCCCACATGGTATAAGAGATATAGTGTTTTAGATTCCTTCCCAAATCTAAGGGTTTCATGTTGGCTTTAATATTTTATTAGGAGCATTTTGGGGTTTCAAGGACCTCATGGTTGAATCCAAAGTGGCGAAGAAAGTTAGGTTTTCCTTTCATTTCATCAAATTTGGTAATGTTTTTCTTGATCTATGAATTTTTCAATTTGAGGGTTTCAATTAAAAGATCTAGAGGTAGATGAAAAATTAAGGAACTTTGAGCCCAAATCAACCTCACCATTGTGATCAAGTGGCCTGAAAGACGAATTTTGATATTTAATTTGACTATATTTTAGGTAAAGTTATTTTTAAGGATTTTTTTTCCCTGGGTAGGCTGTACGCCCCTCTAGGTCGACATTATTGTTTTTGAAAAAATAATTATTTAATTGAAATAGTTATCGAGCAAAATTTTATTAATATTCGTGCACAATAAATTTGTGGAGTTTATTAAAATTAGAGTCAACATCTGTGGAATATTTCATTGTCGATCTATTTGTGAATATTGCACATGTGCATTTTAATTATTGCAGGGTTTGTATGAAGGTGGTCAGCTCTTGGTTTGACCTGAGACCTTGACCCTCTTTATGTTGACCCTTCAATCCTCACCACTGGCAAAAAATATTCTCAAAAATTTGGCATATTGTATGAGTCTGTGGGTTCTTTGGTTGGTCGTAGTCTATCTATAAACAATGTACCTAATTGGCATTAGTAGTAATCAAATCTTGCTTGTTTTAGGGTCTTGTCAGCATAAGGTACAATAGTTTTTTTTATATTTTGTAAAAGATTTTATTTACAAGATTTTTACTAAATAGATTTTCTTTATAATGTCGATCATGTATTAAGGCTGACCAATTTTCTTTATTCCTATTGGCTAATATTTCATTCATCTTGCCTCTTATTTTAAAGCCTCTCAAATATTTATTTATGAAATTGAAATCTAATGTTATAAATTTTTTATAAACATTGTAAAAATATTACTATAATCAAAGTTGGTTGCCTTTTTTACTATTTTTGTAAAGGCGACAGTGATTTTGGGCCGTGATTTTGTATAGTGGTGGTTTTTTTAATTTTACATTTTCTATGGGTATGGTCACATGGATGAACACATTTTTACCTCTTGAGCGCTTTAAATTTTCACTGAATTAGTCTACCCTAGACCTTTATTTTTCCTCTTGTGCCCAAAAATAGCCATTTTTTTCTTTTTTGCACAACTTTCTCATACAGAGGTGAAGTTTTCGAAAAAAAAAATATCGTTGAAAGCCAAACATCTCAAATTTTCAATGGTGCCTTTTTTTCCAACTTGAAGCCAAATCTTCTGTTTTCACCTCTTATCTCATATCTTTTCGCTCCAAACTCTGATTTTCCTAAAATTTGCGGAATCAAGAAGGTATTCAATAGTACTTCATTTCTATTCATGCACTTTTTGACAATTTGTTTCCATAATTTTACAATTTTAATTTGTAGCTGATTTGGTACTTTTGGATACATTGTTGTATATTTGTAGAAAAGGGTGTAAATCTGTTTGGGACAAAGGGGTTAATTTCTTGTATTGTAAGGAAATTAATTGTTCCTCTATTGTAATGTCTAATTTTATCATGGATTTTCTAAAAATTTTACTCCTAACTCCATATAACTATAATGAATGGAGATCACAAATGGAGTTATTATTGTTGAAATTGATATTGCAAATGGTAACATTTGGTCAAGATCCAAAACCTACAGGAGCTAATGAGAGAAGGAAATGGATTGATATAAGGGATGAAGCACTTGGTACTCTTATTTTATCCATTTTTCTAGATCTTAGATATCACGTTGCATCTTGGGTATGTGTAGGATCATGATGGGCCAAAAAGTGGCGATATATAAGTGATATGATGGCCCATGTGGCTGACGACTTTTTTTTAACCCAAAATTGATGAAACAAAAAGGGTTTTTAAAGGAGATTATAGGCTTTACACCAATACAAATTATGCTTTACTTTGAATTTAATAAATTATTATTATTCATTTTCTATTGAATGACGACTAAAGTCCTAATTGATAGGCTAATTGAAAAACATCTATAACTTTCAAACGATATCACATTTTTTGAATTCGAAACATGCATCACATTATATGCTTCACATACTATAGGATTAAAAAAAAAATGAATTTCATGAAGTTTTGACCAAGTTAAGGTGGTTAGACATATGAGTTCTTATATTCTTAAAAATTTGTAATAAAAAATTCATAATTAATTATCTATTTGGAAAACAATTACAAAAATATATGCATCACATTAGGACATGAGTCCCCTAATTATATCTAAAATCTTATAAAACAATATTATCATTTTATTGTGGTTAGGGTGGTCAGAGAGACACTTCTTATTTTTTCCTTGAAATTTAAGTACTACTACATTGAAATTTTAAATTTTCACCAAATAGATTTTTTTTTTTCAAAATAAACCTAGTAGTTTAGAAACTACATTCAATTTTTTACATATTCTATTCTTACATATTTTTTAAATAATATAGATAACTTATTCAAATTTTTATGTCAAGTTGCCTAACTCTGATTTTCTGAATTTTATTGCCACTTTTAAGGGCCTATTTTTTCCATGATGATCCCACACATACCTTCTTGCACACATCCTAATAATGTTTGGAATAATTTAGAGTCTCTTTGGTAAGCCAAATAAAATGAAGGAATTCAAGTTGGAGAATGAACTAATGAGTCTTAATCCATCATATTTGACAATATCTAAGACTTCTTCTATAATCTCAATTCTCTAAAGTTGTAGTTATCTAATAGTGGGGTGACTAAAGTGGAAGAACAATTGATTCTTTTTATTATTTCTAAGCTTGGTCCTGATTTTTTTTTTTTTTCTACATTCTATGCTACTATGGATGCCCTTGGCAATGCACACAAAATGCCTTCTCTTGATGAATTTACAACTCAACTCACAAGGGGATAGGAAAAATTGGTACACATGGGCACATTGAAGTCTTCTACATCTCATAATCTTTTGGAAAAGAATACAAAGGCTTAAAGTGGAAAATGTTAGAAGCATAATAAGGTACCCAAGTCTAATAAGAAAGGTAGATATTCACCAGGTATATGTCGGATCATGATGGGCCAAAAATTGGTGATATCTAAGTGATATGATGGCCCATGTGGCTGACGACTTTTTTTTACCCAAAATTGATGAAACAAAAAGAGTTTTTAAAGGAGATTCTCAGCTTTTCACCAATATAAATTACTTTTTACTTTGAATGTAATAAATAATTATTATTCATTTTTTATTTGAATTACAACTATTGTCTTGATTGATAGGCTGATTGAAAAACATCTATAGCTTTCAAACAGTATCACATTTTTTGAATCCAAAACATGCATCACATTCTATGTGTTTCATACTATAGGGTTAAAATAAAAATCATCAAGTTTTGACCAAGTTAAGGTGGTTAGACATACGAGTTTTTATATTTTTTAAAATTTCTAATAAAATAATCATAATTAATTATTTACTTGGAAAAGAATTACAAAAAAATATGCATCACATTGGGACATGAGTTCCCTACTTATATCTAAAATCTTATAAAAAAATATTATCATTTTATTGTGGTAAGGGTGGTTAGACAGACACCTACTTCTTATTTTTTCCCTAAAATTTAAGTAGTTACTACATTGAAATTTCAAATTTTCACCAAATAGATTTAAAAAAAAAAAAACCTAGTAGTTTGTAAACTACATTCAATTTGCTACAGATTCTATTCTTACATATTTTTGAAATAATATAGATAACTTATTCAAATTTTTAAGTCAAGTTGCCTAACTCTGATTTTTTGAACTTTATAACCACTTAAGGGCCTATTTTTACCATGATGATCTTGCACATACCCCACCTTCACATGCATTACTGAGTCTACACCTTCTTCTAAAGAAGAATCATCTAAAATGAAGTTCAAATTTGTATATTGTAAAAGTTTTTGACATGATGATCATAGATGTTATAATAATAAGATTAATGAACTCACACACATTCTTCAAAATAATAACATATAGCTGCCCTCATCAGTGCCTTCTTCTTCTTCAACATCTCCGTTAGCAACCCCATCATCAACTCAATCAAAGAACATAGGATCTACAAATGGGCTACACAAAATTAAAGGAAAACAACTCTTTTCCTCTACAAGTCCTAAATCTAATAGATAACTTCTTGATTCAAGAGTATCTCATCATATGGCATCTTTGATCGAAATGTTCTCTTCTTTCGATCCTTGTGATTCACCTTATATTTTGATGGGTAACAATACCTATATGAAGGTAACTAGGAAGGGTTATATTTAAATGGGTGAAGGGACTTTCAATGATGTTATTTATGTTCCCTCCTTTACATCAAATATCCTTTCATTTTATTAATTTACTCATGGGGGTCAAGGTAAAATAGTTGAGTTCACTCATGATAAAGTGTATATAAGTGACTTTAAGAGTAGGGATATTTTTCCTATCAAGATATTTCATCATTCATCTCATTTGTACTCCTTTTCATATTTTTATTTAGAAGGTGATAAGGTTCCTTTGACTACATCACACACTTCATTGAGTGTGAACCATGAGGAGAAGATAGGTCATCTACACCTTGGTATTCTAGAGACCAGTGTTGAACTATGTGCACCTCCCCCTCCTACTTATTCAACTAATAGTACTTCTATTTAGCAGGTTGATCATAGTTTTTTAGATCTTGATTTGTGTGATGATTATTTGGCAGGTATTTCTAGCTTGTTTGTGGAGTCTCATACTATAGATTTGGAGGACACACTTGAGGGTGTTTCTCTCTTATTTGATGATAGTTTCAACACAACTATTCGAAGTGTAGTAAAAATGTATACCATTGCATTTTCAATCCTGTTTGGGCCCACCTTGATTTATTTATCTTTATTTATGTCTTAATTAGTCCTATTTTGCATCCAAAATCCTTATTAATTACATATTTTCAGGCTATTTAATCCTGACAAACATCAATGGATAAATGATAATTTAATGATTCTATCTGAGTGTCCCTAATTTTAAGGTTGGGACTAAGACGCCACCTAGGGCATCTTTATCCCCTAAAGGTCTTGGGACCCTGATTTTAAAGGCACCTTAAATGGGACCCCTTTTGGAGTTTGTGCCCCAAGTTTTTAGCCTTGGGACTAAGACACCACCTAGCGTGTCTTAGTCCCCCTTAAGCTTTTTTTTAGGATTTAATTTCAAATTCTTGTGGGATTTAGCCTCCTTTAATTAGTGATCTCATATGTTCGCTCAATGTGGTGTAATTTTAGGATATTAAGCATGAATAATGATAAATACAAGGTTCATTAATCATTATATCCTAAAAAGAAATCTAAGAATTAAAGCTTTCAAGTATTCAAGAGCATTTCATCAAGAATTTGAAGCCATCATCAAGATCTAATCATAATATCAAGGATATTATTGTATCATGTTTTTTGTGCTAACAATTGTGATGTAGGGTTTATGATTCAAGCAACTATTTCATGAAAGATCTACATAATTCAAGAAGGATTCAAAAACAAAATCTGTTGCAGCCATTTCCAGCATGTTAGCAACACCTTGTTACAAGGGTTTGGTGATTTGAAACATAGTTTTTTGTTCATTCATAATTTACCTCCATTTCATTCTATTTCAAGGTTTAATTACCAACAAGGGGTTTGACCAAGACAAACCCCCATTCACTAAAAATCATTTTTTTTCCCTCTCTTCCATGTTTTTGTTTGTGAATTGAGGTTGAAGAAATGAAGATCATTTGGAGTGAAAATTTTCAAAGTTACATTGAAAAGTTGTCATCTTCACGAAAACTCATCTATAGACTAGATCTAGAAGTTTCAAGACTTGAGACCAGAGAAGAATGAAATACAAACCTTGGACCTTGAGACCACATTTCAAGATTTAAAAAATTTAGATTGGGACTAAGATGGTAGCAAGGGTGTCTTAGTCCTCCAAGTGGAATTTTGTAGAGATTATTTTAGATCTAGTTCCAACATCTGAGGATTTTGTATTTACCCAAAAAAAAATAGAAGAAATAGTAAGGTTGTAAGGGTGTCATAGTCCTCCATAGCATATTTTTACAACTTCTTTCCATTTCTAGAATCCTCATTACATTTCCAGAACTCCTAGGTACACATACCCTAACCTTTTCTTGCACAATTTAATCATTTACATCCTCCATTTAGCTTGCATAACTAGGTTTTGTGAGTTGAATGTTAAGTTGTATTTTCCAAGATTTTGCTTGGTGATGAACCCTTCAAAACTTAAAGAACCCCCTCCTAGGTCTTCCTTATTGATGATTGACTCACCCTTTGGGTTTTTAGTCAATCCTATTAGGGTTTCTAGGACATTATTGAATGACCATAGGAAAATAGGGGTGTTCTATGACCTAGGCCATAAAAGCTCCCACATTTTTCATATGGTTTATTTTGGGAAACCCAACATTTTAGAGCATTCATTTTCTGATTTGGAGTCTATTAAAGTCCTAGATCTAGCTGCATTCATTCTTTCATTGCATCTTGCATTAGTGAAAGTACATTTAGGTATTCTCACATTTTCATTAGTAAAAGCGCATATAGGTTGCATTTTTACTTTCTTGCATCATCTTATCTCATTGAAAAACTAAAAAGTTCATTTTCAATCATTCTAATTTCATTTGGAACATTGTTATTGCATTAAAAAAAAACATTCAACTTTGCATCCAATTTCTTGTTATTAGTCACTTGTTTGCACATTTTTCTATTTCCAAACATTGGGTCCTTAGGTAGGCAACCTGGGAACACTATTATCAACTCAAAAAAAAAAATTCTCTTAAAAAATCTCCACTAGCACTAAAACACCGTTATTGGTATCTTAGTCTCTTTGTAGGATTTTGCCTCAAAAATTTTCTTGAGTTATTTGTTTTTTGTTCCAGTTTCTAGAACCTCAAAATTCCTTCAGTAGGACCAAGAGGCCCTTTCTGGAATCTTAGTTCCTATGAAGTTTGAGGTTGTAGTTTTCATGGATGAATAGTGATTTTTCTACCTCTATTTGTTGTATTTACTCTTGTGTTTCGGTTTGCCAATTTTTTGTGTCATGCATTTTAATAGTTCATGTTTACATTGATTGATATTTAGATAGATTATTTCATTTTAATTTGGTTATTTGTAGACTTCATTTTATTTTCATTAGAAAACCAAAAAACAAAACCAAAATCATTAAACTCAAACAAGTGCATAGATTTATGATATTTTTAAACCCTTTGTCCACTAAATCCTTGAAACAGGAGGATACAAACATCAACAATAATGAAAATCATAATTTTTCTTCTCCCAATACCTCTCCTATTAGCTAAAAAGGCATCTTGGTGAAAGAGAAGGCAATCATTGAGTATGGTGAAGCTCTTTTTTCCCCCTCTCACCATTCCCCTTGCGAAGATATTATAACAACAAAAGATGAATTCATTGCCACCACTTTACTTAGTTTACATTCCCCTCCCAACACTTCCCCCACTTGTGAGAATGCTACAATCATGAATGACCATGAAAATGACATTTGTGAGGATAGGTTGGTGTTAAGGGACCTAATAAGTGATAGCTTTGACAACCCTACTTCTACTACTTAGAAAGACATTATAGAGAATAAGGGTGTAATTATAGATAACTATGATAATAATACTATATCTTCCCCTAATATCCATCATATTAATTAAGATGATAATTGTGTATTATAAGATATACATTAAAGTCATGAAAATATCATTTCTCCCTTTCCTAATGCTCTTACCATTTGGAAATATCTCTTTGAACAAAAAGATCCAATCATTGGAAAGCATGATTATCCTTTTCTTGATGCCTCCCCTAGTTGTGATGAAGCTACTTCACAAAATCTAACCATGGAATATGATAAACATCTTACAAGCTCTCCTACTAGGGTAGATAGTATGACACAAGAGAATGAGACCTTAGAGAAAAAAGGAAAATCAAATGAAGCCTTCTCCTAATATCCCCACTATTGATAAACAAGAAGTTCCAACCATTGATAACTCCCTTGCATATGATGAAGTCATTTTAGAAGAACCAACCATTGAATGTCATGAATGTAGAATAGTCTAGATAATTGAGAGGGGGGTGAATCAATTATT
This sequence comes from Sequoiadendron giganteum, assembly GCA_007115665.2. Taxonomy (NCBI): domain Eukaryota; kingdom Viridiplantae; phylum Streptophyta; class Pinopsida; order Cupressales; family Cupressaceae; genus Sequoiadendron; species Sequoiadendron giganteum. Next base: position 616,686,950 of record CM021108.1, read on the forward strand.
ATAAAACAATTTTACTATCCTTAATTAATCCGTAGAAAAATCAAATCAATTAGATAAAAATTAAATAGATATGAACATGAAAGAACTTAACAACACCATGCACAAAGAACACCAAAATTTACGTGGAAACCCAAGATGGAGAAAACCACAGAGAATGTTAATTCTTAATTATAAAACATTGGTTAAGGTGACATTGATTAAGGTTATTGTTACAAGGGCTTACTACCAAATTTCTCACTATAGGTAAGGCTCACTATCGGTGGCCTCACTTCCCAACTATTATAGCCAAAGATATAAAAGGCTCACTACCAAAATAGGAAGGCTTAATTCCTTTAGAAAATGGCTCACTCCCAAAAGAATGATGAAAATGGAATGCACCATAGAAATAACTGTCACTAACAGTCACACCAGAAGAAAATCACTATCTATTGTCTCTGGTATACTTTCGCATGATGCATGGATTTTCAGATTCGCATTCACCACACTTTTTTTCATTGAATGAAATCAAATTTTACTTATACCAATCCATTCCTTCATAATCTTACCAAGTTGGCCAAGAAAAATAATTAGGTCACCAAAAATATATTCCCATGGTGGAAGGCAATGAAACGTGGACCACACCTAACCTCTTTTCTCAAATCAACACACTACATATTAACCGTGATATACAAAACCAAGGAGTAGGATATAAAAATTATAATGAAAATAATTTCAATGTTTCAAGACACACTAACCACTTTCCAAATTAGTTTGGACCCAAAAGAGTGTATCTCATTATGCTGCAAAATGTATGGGACTAGGACAAGCATGACTAAAGATAGATCAACATAGCACAACATATAGAGTAAGCCAATCTTGATCACCAAAGAAAAAAAACCAAAACTTAATTAATCAGCCAAGATATGTTGACATCAATGACAACCATTAATGACAACAATCAAAAAAATTGCAATCCATTAATCTCCCCCTTTTTCATTGATGGAAACATTCATCAACAATAAACTAAACAACTTAACAACTACATCAACATCATCAAGGAACCTCTTTTCTTATTCCTATTTTACATCAATGACAAAGGGAGAATACCCCCCCTGAGAAAATCACTTTGCTCCCGCTATGAGGAATCCACCAAGAATTGATCCAGATAAGAGGGAGCATATAATACCCTAGACCAATGCACACCCTAGTGCAAATTATTATAGACCTAGAAGAGGAAAAATCCCTAACTTATTCTAGAGATACTCAAAAGTATCTTTTCTCAATGGTTTTGCGAAAATATCTGCAATCTTCTCTTTTATGGGTACATATTCAAGTCTTACCTCACTCTCCAATACCTCCTCTATCAAGAAGTGATGTCTGATGGATATATGCTTTGTTTTTGAGTGCTATACCAGATTCTTGGAAATATTTATTGCGCTGGTATTATCAAACATTATTGAGATTAGTTCATCAAATGATACGCCAATGTCCTTTAGCATTTTTTTCATCCATGATACCTAAGTGCAACATGAGGATGCAACAATGTATTCAACTTCAACATTAGATAAAGATATAGTCTTTTTTCCTACTTTACCAAGAAACCAACAATGATCTAAGGAAATAAGCTCCACCACTTGTGCTTCTCCTATTATCAACACACCCAACCCAATCAACATCAATATAGGCTATCAAAGTGAAATATGAATTATTTGGGTACCATAGTCCGATATCTTCTATACCCTTCAAATATCTAAAGATCCTTTTTACTAAAACATGTGATTCCTTTGGTTCTTGTTGAAATCTAGTTGTTAATAAAATAACATACATAATGTCTGGTCTAGTAGCAATCAAGTATAACAATCCTCCAATCATTGACCTGTACATACTTGCATCATCTTTAGATGAATCATCTTCTTTTGTCAACTTGCATCTGGTAACAATAGGTGTCAAAACTAGTTTGGAGTTTCTCAACTCGAACTTCTTCAACAATTCTTTGGTATACTTGGATTGGGAAATGAAAATTCCTTTGTTGTTCTAGTTTACTTGCAATCCAAGAAAAAAATTAAACTTACCTATAATAGATATCTTAAATTCTTTCTGCATTTCATCTGGAAATTTTCCGCACATATCATAATTTCCTCCAAAAATTATTTCATCAACATAAATCAAAACAATCAAAATTTGATTTGAGTGGATTCTGTAGTATAAATTGTTTTCAGCAGATCCCTTTTGAAACCCCTGTCCAATCAAGTACTTGTCTAATTTTCCATACCAGGCTCTAGGAGCCTACTTCAATCTATATAAAGCTTTCTTCAACCTACAAACAACATTTGGTTCACCTAGACTTAAATCCCTCTAGTTTCTCAATGTAGACTTCTTTCATTGCCTTCACCCAATTCTAGTAATTGCATGCTTCTTCGACAGCCTTTGGCTCAGTTTCCAAGAGTATACAAAGTAACACTTACTCTTGAGCTTCTTTTATTCTTGTGATGGCTCCCTCATTCTTATCTCTAATAATCTAATTTTTTGAATGGTTTCTCTGTACATATCTTGGAGTTTTGGTTGAAGTTGTTGGAGATTCCTTTGTCTCTTCTTCTTTGTCATCTGAGTTATCTAATTCGTATTCAATATTCCTATCAAGATTTTTTTGAACATATTCATCTACTTTCACATTCACACTTTCAACTATCTTGTTTAGTCTATTGTTGTAACAATGGTACACTTTGCTTCTTGTAGAGTAACCCAAAAATATACCTTCATTAGCTTTATTGTCAAACTTTCCAAGATTGTCCTCATCTCTTTGAATGTATCATTTACTTCCAATTTTTTTTTAAAGTACTTTACTATGGGATCTCTTCCATGCCATAGCTCATATAATGTCTTTCCATATTTCCTCCAAAAAATCACTATGTTAAGAGTTTATACTACTATGTTTATCACTTCTCTCCGCTAGACCTATGGTATACCTACTTTCATGATCATTGTTCTAGCTTCTTTTTGAACTGTTTGGTTCATTCTTTCCACTACACCATTCTACTATGGTGTTATAGGGGTCGAGAGATGTCATTTAATCACACGTTTCTCACATAAATTTTTAAGTTCATCAAAATTGTACTCTCCTCTATCAGATCTTAAGCACTTGATTCTCCTGTCAACTCTATTCGCAACTCTTGCCTTGAAAATATTGAATTTTTCTAGAGCCTCTAATTTTTCTCTTAAAAATGTGGCCCAAGTTAGTCTGGAATAATCATCTACTAATAGCATGAAATATTACTCACTTTGCAAGCTTCTTGTTCTGGTTGGACCACATAGGTCAATGTGTACAAGGTCCAAATATCTAGTAGATGATTTTTTTCCATGGAATTTTCCTTTGATCTATTTTCCTTCTTGACATCCTTTGTAGATAATGCTTTTTAGTTTGGTCAGTCTTGGAAAATCTCTGACTACCCTTCTTGAACGTATCCTTACCAAGTTGTCAAAGTTGATATGAAACATCCTCCAGCACTAGAGCCAACTATCATTTCTCTAAGAAAATAGGCATCTCTTTGTAGCTCCTTCTAGTTGATGCATATGGGTGAAGCCACAATAGTGGTTTACAATTCCAGTGAGGAAGGAAAAATCACAAAAAATGACCCCATGCCAGAAATGTGATTTTGGGGGTTTGTATAAACCTACTAGTTCAAGAAAATCCATTCCCTAGTTTCTTGCCCAAAAATCAAATAAAAATTCATTATGTGAGGCGGTTCACTTGAACCCCTAGGGGTTTGTATGAACCCCCCTTATCCCTCATTCTCCCCCTTAGACACAAAAAAAAACCTAAATTTTTTAACTTTGAAGTTTGGTTTGAATATGAAAATGGTAAAGACTTCACAAACCTAACTGGAATTAGGTATGCTGGTGTTTAAAAAATACAACCCAACTAGCATTTGCAATTCTCTAAGAGGTAGCCAACCTCTATATTAAAGAACCACAAAGGCTAGTGGCCAACTGACAAGATTCAGTCAAAGACTGACATCTCCTACACTTCTGGCTTTGCAGGACCAAGGTGGGTAAACCTACACAATGTTTAAAGATTAATTCAACCATACACACAAACATTTCTTTTTATATCAGATAATTCCCAATGAAAACACACTAAGGGAGGCATTAAAAACTTCAAACTTGGCTAAATTCTCAGTAACTCAACCCTCTCTCAGCCGTTGGAAAGCATGACACACAATAACACAATAATATTAGGAATGATTTTTCATTAAAAATTTTCACTTAGATGCACAAAATTGCATAAAATATCAGTGCCACTTTTGGGCCATGGATTCAAACACATAAAATGTATTTTCCAAAAAACAGTCTTCAACCAATGGATTTAAATTGTTGATACTTTGTATCAACTATTAGTCTCTTGCACCAACAATCCTTCTCTTACTATCAATCATATTCTTCTTATCAAATCCCATCTGCACACCTTACATCACAATCACCTTCTCAAAGGATTTTAACCACTTCTTTGAAATAGAACATTGAACAGATAAAACAACCTCATGAAACTTGAGATGATAAACTCAATGAAACTTTGTATTATTGAATTTATATGACTGAAAGTGTACAAATATGGAAACAATCTGATGACATTCATGAATGTGGAAACACCTTCATGATGTTAATTGCATAAAATTGGTTGTATTTAATCATGAATTTAGAAAATTATAGCTTACAGACTCAAACAATGACTCAGAAATTACAATTCTCTATCTACCCAGCCTAATACAAAATATCAAAACCCTTTACAATGAGAGAATAATAGAAGATATAGAAGAAGAGAAGAAAGAAGGAGCAACCCTAGATTAGATCTAGAAATTCCATCTGGAAGCTTCATTCACCATTGATCAAACTGAAAATACTATCTCCTCTTCTTCATCTGCAACAACAAACTTATTCCCTCAAAAATGACACTTGCTCATCATTGCCCAGTAACTAAAAACATGCCCATGTGAAGAATCTCATTATTTTATCTAGCTGCACCTATCTCAGCATTTTCCCGTACAATTTTTTTTTTATGTTTCTCTTTACTTGTTGCAACAATACTTCAGCAAATAATAACCTTTGTTTACAAAATGAATAAATTCACTTTTTAGCCCAACACTGAATATTCAATCATAAAGTGAATAAAATGAATATTAAATTCACTTTGCTTATGCCCCCAAGTATGAAATGAATGTAAAATTCATTTTACATGATTCCCACAGTGAATATTTAAATTCACTATGTCCAATGAAAATATTAAAATATTTTCACCTCCAGCCAATAAAATAATTTGCATAGTGAATTATTCACTATATACAATTTCTCTCGTGAACATCCTTTATATTTTCTCCCTTCATTTCACTTTCACTGTAAAAATTCATCTCCAAAAATGAATATTATTTTACTACGGTGAGCATTCATTCACATTTAAAATTCTTTAGTGAAACATTTAAGATTTTACTCATAAGTAAAAAAAAATACTTAAAAATAATTCACGAGCACTTAAAATATTAAAATACATTACTCCATGGGCAAATTATTTCCAAATATTTTTTCATTTAAAATTTTCAATGGGCCCACCCTCTATTTTAGTCAAACACCACATTTTAAATATTTTTTTCCCTCTAGGATCAATCTCGCCCACCTCGCACATTTTCCATGACGTCACCGTTTATTTTGTGAGGTGTGTGAGAAAAGGTTGAAATTACCCTAATTTCAATTTAGATTTTCAATATTTTGCCCCATTGGAAATTTTTACAGGGCCCACCTCAATTTTTAATCAAATTTATTTAACTTTTGAAAAAATCAAAAATTGGCCCCTCCCGTGCATTCTCGCCAACCTTGCACCTTTTTTATGTCATCACCAATAATTTGGCGAGGACAATAAGGTTAACCCTAAATTCATTTTCTAGAGTGTTCCCATTATCTGCATTTGGCTTCCCTTGGCTACTTCGCATTTCTTCAGGTGACACTTTGATGGATGCCATTGCCTTGTTACAGGTCGCGCCTCCCTAATCTCTAATGGATTTCATTGTTAGAGTAAAGGTTTTAACTTAATTATATTGATTAAGTTACCTTTATTCCCTTCTTAGGATTTCACGTTAGTTTGCATAAAGTGACATTTAATAATTATATTAATTATTAAATGTTTTCCTATTAGGGCTTCTTTTAGGGTTTTTCCTATTAGGGTTTCTTTAGGGTTTGCATGATCTCCTTTTATAAGGATTGATCTCTTTGTATATTTCACAACATTATATCGATTCCCTTTTGTTTTGATAAGACAATTTCTTCATTTTTGAGAGCTTCAAACCCTTGTTTGTTTTCTCCATCCATTCTCCTCTTCCTTGTGACAGGTATCCATTTGCATGCAGGTGATCTTGGAGTCTGAAGTTGGATTTCTCAACTTCTACATGGTATCAGAGCTTTCCTATTGCATGCCTGTTCTTGTTTGAAAATTTTGGAGCTACAAGGTTGGATCAGGTATTCATAGTTTTGGGGTTTGCATTTTTTGATCCAGGGATTCACCTGCAATTTCAAAGCTTTTTGAGCCCAAATAGACCTTGCCATTGCGTCCGCAGCAGTCCAAAACCCCTAAATCGACTGTTCATTCGTCGATTTTGGACAAAGTTGATTTCAGGGGCAAAATTTTTTTACCCGTATGGCCGTTATACGACCATCTACTTGCCTGGTAAAAAAATAAAAAATCGGAATTTATTTTTCCGCATCTTTTTTTCATCAAATTTTTTTTTTTTTTTCTAGAAAAAAATCTCGTAGTTTTGCATTGTAAACATTTTGATTTTTTATTAATTTTTTTTTTTAAAAAAAGGAAAAATTGAAAAAGCCTTTTTAGGCTCTCTTAGGACTACAACTGCGGGTACCCTACGGTTGCAGGGATAGTACCAAGGGTACCGTCGCCTACCATTATGGCAGGCAGTGGCCCCTTGGGCGCCGCCCCCTACAGGGGTTGGTACTGCATGGATACCGCCCTGCCACCTTGGTAGGCAGTGGCCCCATGTGGACCCCTTCGCCCTTTTTTATTTAATTTTTTTTTTCAAAAAATTAAATTTGTAAATTCTTTTAATTGTTTTTTCTATTAAATAAGTCCAATCGCGCTTTTGCGGTGACAAATGTTTGGCCTTCAAATTTAAGCCTGCATTTTTGCTGCGACGGTTGTATGACCATCAAATTTAATGCAGCACTGGCTTTTTCCCCCTTTGGACCTGTTTTCTTCCAGAGGCCGTAACTTGGGCATACGATATCAGTTTTGACAAACGAGATATCCTTGAAAAGCTGGTTCTATCAATTTTCTAGTGGTGTGGGTTTCATTGCTTTATTTTTCTATTGATACATTCTACAGCAAGTTGAAGTCATAGGAGCTGCTTTTAGTCTTGAGCTCATAACTTTTGATCCGTTTCTCTGTTTTTCATGATCTCAGTGGCGTTCGAACCATATTTTAAAGCTCTTCAGTTCCATCCATGCAATGTTTCTAGATTTCACTCCAAGTATATTTTATTCAATTTTTTTGTGTTTTCACACTTTGGAGAATTACCTGGACATATTCATTCTTGGGAACTTTTCATTTGCATGGGATGCTTTGTTTTTGGCTATTCTTGATTTATTTCCAGTGTTTTGTTCTTTGTGGGAATTTTGAGCATCATTTGTAAGAAATATTTTATGTAAACGTACTGAGATAAAGTGCCACAGTATTGTACCTGTATTTTTTTGGGATTTTGCACATAAGGTTGTGCCATATTTTGTACTTGCACTGTATTATAAAGTGCCATGGGGGGTTGTGTAGTGCCTTTGTTTTTCCATCACACCTTTTTCCAATGAGTGTCCCTCCACGATGACAGTGGATCCATATGATTCCAGCCTCATGCATGTGTGCTTTATTTTGCACACCACTTTTTCAGTTGCAGGTGCTTTCTTGTGCACTTTCAGATGTTGTATCTTCTTCTTAATGCACTACAGGGTGTTTCACATCATTTCAGTGGATCTATCAAGCTCTCCCAGTTCAGTATTATGGGGGGGGTATTATACTGTTTGTGCTAATTCTTCCTTGGTTTCACCTTGGAAGGGATCTTCCATTCTCAGTTGATTAGTGTTTTCAGACTATTGGTACTTGTACCATTTGTATCTTTGTTCCAGGTGTTTGTCTTTATTTTCCATCTAATTCGAGTAGTGTCATTTGGGGCACTCATGTAGATAGTTGTCTTCTTGATCCTGATCATCGTATCTTCAACAGAGGTTCTTCAAGACCATAGCAGTCATCTTTCAACAGTTGTTTGTAGCTTCTTCTACTTCAGTGATGTTCTTCTTGGCTTTCTACATCTCTTTTTTGGAGTAGAGCTTTTCCCATGAGGTTTTCTCTATTTCTCCACTTTATAGAGATTTGGTTGTATTTGGGTACCTAATCTAGCCTAGTTGTCGGGACCCATGTTTTCCTTCTTGCATTATAGTTACCTTTGCTTTCTTGCATTTGTTTGTAGCTGCATTGTTGCTAATGTTAAGGGGGGTGTTAGAGTAAAGGTTTTAACTTAATTATGTTGATTAAGTTACCTTTATTCCCTTCTTAAGATTTTACATTAGTTTGCATAAAGTGACATTTAATAATTATATTAATTATTAAATATTTTCCTATTAAGGCTTCTTTTAGGGTTTTTCCTATTAGGGTTTCTTTAGGGTTTGCATGATCTCCTTTTATAAAGATTGATCCCTTTGTATATTTCACAACATTATATCAATTCCCTTTTGTTCTAATAAGATAATTTCTTCCTTTTTCAAAGCTTCAAACCCTTGTTTGTTTTCTCCATCCATTCTCCTCTTCCTTGTGATAGGTGGGATGATGCAAGAAGTTGGGTCCACAAAAAGCTCAAAAAGTGGAAGTGTTTTTTCTATTTTGCAGAATTTGTCACACTTGGACTGAAAATTTGAGGCACTTACACAATGAATTTTTAAAAAAGTTAGTAATATGAAATTTAGAAATTTGAATCTATTTTATAAATATGTAAATTATTCAAATACCCAGATTGTAGAAATTATATTTTGATAAGGATCTATAAAAACTTGAATCTAGTTTATAAATATGTAAATTATTCAAATACCCAGATTGTAGAAATTAAATTTTGATAAGGATCTATAAAATCCACTTTTGAAAAGTCCCTATTTTTTTACCATACCATGCACGTGTACAAACAACACTTTTTCACTCAAATAAAAGTATTTTGCTAATTCCTTTTGGGGAAAGAGAGCTAACAACATGAATATCGATGAGGAATTTTTTTTGTAATTTTTTGTTCAATATATATTTTTTTTAATTTAATTTTTATTGGCCTTAATTGTTGTTTTTAAAAATCAACGTGTACAGACAGCATAATTTGACCTAAACTAAAAAAAAATTGAAACTTTTTTTTTCATTGTGTAAAGAATTGTCTAAATATTGATGTCATATACTTTTTTTTACCAAAAAATTAACCAAAAAAAAGTTATTAAAAAACAAAAAACGTCTGATATTTCAAGTTTAAGGACTAGTTTTCTTTGAAATTGATTAAAAAATAGAAAATATAATCCAATCTTAATAAAAATAATATATTTAAAAACAAGACATCATGTTCTGTAATGGGTTTTATTTTTATAGATTGATTCAAAAAAAAAACATCATCAGCCATATTGTCAAAGTTGAACATTCTTCTTCAATCTGCCTTAGTTTTTTAGTTGCAGGTACAAGGCTAAGGCTCAGATTGCCAACGCTTTCCCGAAACTAAAACCAAGTTTGCAGGTGGGTTGGGAAACATCTTTTTTAATAACGCATACGCATTACGAAAATGCATACGTGTTATTGAAACAAAACACATACACATTATTTTTTTACCCGTTGGGTAAAGGTAACGCGTACGCGTTATGAAACACGTACACATTTCTTTTTCAGAATGCGTACGTCTTATGAAATGCGTACGCGTTTCTGATATATCTATTTTTCCTAATTTGACATTTTTTGGTACAAAACGTTTTTCCTGCAACATTCTTTTTCTATAATACGGCCCGAAAGCTCGATTTTCTGCATTTTTTATTGCAAATTTGTCTTGTGTGGGGCATATTCTATTGCAAATTGGTTGAAAAGTCAAGTGCTAGTTGAATTTTCTGAAGTGAAATCAAGTACAAGAATAATTTACAGGAAGATTCAAAAAAATAGAGTTTTTGGATGTATTCATGATATTTTTGTGTACTTCAAAGTTCAAAAAAGAAAGGATCTTCATAGTACAAAGTGTTATTTGAATATTTGAAGGAGGTGAAAATTTGAAAATTGGTTACAAGTAAATCATTTTTTTTTTCATCAAAAAGGGTTTGGTAACCATGGGATCAAAACAAAAAACAAAAAAGTGTAGAAAGTCAATCACACCCAAAGAAATTCAAGCAAATAAAGATATGGATGCAAAAATACAAAATGATAGAAGAGAAAGAATTTGTCAAATGAAAAATTTGGAAGCATCTAGCTCAATGAATGTTGAAGAGAAATTCATGAATGATGAAATGAATGTAGATGATGCAAATGTGGAGATGGTGAATATAGAAGAAAATGCAATTATGGAGACAAACTCAACTATGTTTTCAACTTCAACTTTGAATGATATGGAAATAGTACCTATGCAAACAACTTCGGGTATGTCTTCAAATCCACCTCTCAATGATATGGAAAATGCACCTATTCAAGCAATCTCTCCAGGTATTTTTTCAAACCCAAGTCTTGATAATATTGATTTTGCTTGTTTAAATGATGTTGGATACACCATTGATGATATCAATAATTCTAGGGTTGAAAGAATGCAAAAACAAAAAAAATGATGAAAATATATCTTATGAGAATGCAAATGTTAATCAAATCCCTCATATTGATGAAAATGAGAATGAAATCTTTTTTACATTTGAAAATGAAAATGGAACCCCTTGTGTGAATGAAAATGAAACCCCTTGTATAGATGAAGGTGAAAATATTTTTTTTTACAATTGAAAAATATGTGTTAGATAACCTTCATGGTAAATTTTCTTGGAGACAAATTAGAACTTATGGAAATAAAATATATAAAATGTTTTTTTATAGAAAAAAATTAGGATTCCAATGTCAACTCATGGTGCAATTGATGAGAATGTGGAAAATGAGAAAAGTGATGAAAAAATTAAGTATTTTTGTAAAACCAAAAAAGAAAGATGATTCAATAGAACAAGTCATTTCTAGTGTTGCTAATGCTATTGATTTTATAGGTAAGAAAAGTCGATCTAAAGATAAAAATGTGGCTCATCATGTAATAACAACTACTTTAGTTGATAAAGCAACTTCAAATAAAAGAATGTTAAGTAAGATTAGTAAATTTATAAAATTAAATCCTAAGACTTTGATTAGAGCTGCTAAAAGAAGATAAAATATTGAAAAGGATCTAATTAATCAATGTTGGAGTTTTAGTGGTAGACTCCCAAGATCAGACATGAAATTAACTAACGAAATTAAATCTTTAATCGATAAATTTTGGCATGATAATACAAGAGTATCACCTAACATTAGAGATGTCTAAAATTAAGGGTGGGTTCCAAAATTCATGTACCTCATCCAAAGCATCTCTTAGATATGAGTCAAACTGAATTATATAAAAAAAATTTAGATTCTTCAATCTTACCATTGAATATTAAAATAAGTCAAAGATCATTCGAAAAGTGTAAACCTTGGTATGTTAGAATTAATAAGCAATGAATCTCTTGTTGTTGTAAGACTCATGTACAATTTTGTTATTATTATGATAGTTTTCGATATATATGATGCACTTTGCATGTTAACCAAATTATGCAGGACATTTGTGGTATTAATATGCCACCTAAAAGAATCAAATATTTTTTATCAGGTTTATTTTGTGAACCCTCTAATGGAAACTTATTTTATTTAAAATCATGTATTTCTAGAGAATGTGATAGATGTGCTAAATTTTCATTATTAGGTGAATGTGTGGATGAAAGTATTTTAAATGAATTTGGACAAAAATTAGTAGATGTAAAAATATTTAAAAATGTTGAGTATTCTTTAAAAGATGGAAAAACTGGAAAACATTGTGAGCTAATTATGGAAAAAAAATACTGTGCATGCATTTATTAAAGAATTTAAAGATAAGATTGTACCTAAATATGTTCAACACTCTCAGTATGCTCATTGGCTTGATAATAAATTTCATTTATGTAAAAAAACATTCCCAATCGAAACTATATTGTCAGTTGTTGATTTTTCTAAAAATTATACTATTGCTCCACAAGAAGAAATTCAATCATAGTATTATAATTCAGTGCAAGTAGCTATTTTTATTCATATTGTTTATAGACATGTAGATGATAGTAGAGAAGATAATAGAATTTTTTTGAGAGAGTACCATTTTTATGTAAGTGATAATCGATTACATTCATCTGAGTTTGTTCAATATTGTTTTGATATATTTTACAAAAATTTAAAAGAAAGAGGAATTCAATTGCTAAAACATCTCATATGGTCAGATAATTGCATGGGTCAATTCAAAAATGCTAGGATTTTTTATTGGTTATGTAGAGTTCATAAGGAAAATAATATCCAGCACATATGGAGTTTTTTTGAAGCCGGTCATGGTAAGGGAGAACACGATGGAGTAGGTGCATGTGTGAAAAGAGCTCTTGCTAGAGAGCAACTAAAATTTGAGGATGCTACAAAATTTAGAGATGCACATGCAATTGTAGATTGGTGCAATACCAAATTATCTACAAGAGTAAGTGAGAGCTCAATAATTCACCGCTTCTTTTGGTTAGTTGAAGAAAATGATATTTGTTCTCGACAAGATTGTGAAACAATTAATGGATCTGCAAAATGCCATTCATTTAAGAGTTTGAATACAAACACATGGACAATATGGACAAGGGAGTTGGCATGATTTTGTCAATTTTGTATTGCAGGTGATTGGGAGGCTTGTGAAAATATGGAATGGGTTGAACAATGGCAACAAAGAGCCTTAACAGCTACATCGACACATGTTCAACATGGAACAATAATTGAAGATAATCAAGCATTCGCATTAGATGATTATGATCATGTTTCTATTCTTGTACAAGAAGGTACATTATTTATTGAGATGAATTTTATATGTATGCATGTTTATATACATGAATTAAATATAATTCATGCTCTTTATTGAATTTTTTATCTATTTTTGTAGGACATGTGTATGTTGTTGTTGCACCCGAGGGGAATGAAGAGGAGACAAAGTATTGGTTGGCTAGATGTGTTGAGAGAAAATATAAGTTGGCACATCCTAGATTGGATGATGATAAATTTTAGTATCCAACTAGTTCAGTCATTGTTGTTGGCACCTAGCTTCAAAAATATTTGATAAGAAAGAATGGCTTGCCTGCATTTGAAGATTATGAAAGACACAAGAAGATTATACATTATTCACATTTGATTTTGGCAACCAATATAAAACTAGTTAGATATCACGGGAGGCCTACTAATAAATTTTTATGGACAGTTTCAATGGATGATCATGAGACAATCATAGATGCATTACAAAAAAGAGAGGTTGCAGATGGTACAACAGAGTAAATAAATATTTGTAAGTATATCTAGTTGTATGTATATGTTTAATTGATATATTTATTTGTCTTTAAATTCATTTCCTTATTAAAGTTTTATATCATTTTTTGTTTCAGGTCTCCCTTGATACTAGATGTTTTACAAAAAGGAGAGGAGATGCACTCTTATTACAATGGAATTCAAATCTAGAGATAGGTAACTATATACAATTGTAGATACATTTAGTTCAGAGTATAAATATAAAACTAAATTTAATTCATTGTCATTTTATAAAAAAAAATATAATTTATTTCATATCCCCTTAAGACATCCTCTTATGTACCATTAATCCATCCTCTTCCATCCCCTTTAAGTCTCTCTATTAATTCCCTTTAATTCATTCTATTAGGACCCCTTAATCCATCCTCTTGCATCCCCTTAAGTCACTCTCTCAATACCCCTTAAGCCATCCCCTTAGGTCACATGGTTTAGGGTTTAGGGTTTCTAGGGTTAATGAGATGCTTAGAATAAAATATTTATATGGATTAATGGTTTAGGGTTGATCTCCTATGATTTAGGTCACGTGGTTTAGGGTTTAGGGTTTCTAGAATTCACGAGATGCTTAGAATAACAAATTTATATGGATTGATTGTCTAGGGTTGATCTCCTAGGATTTAGGTCACATGGTTTAGGGTTTAGGGTTTCTATGGTTCATATGATGCTTAGAATAACAAATTTATATGGATTAATGGTTTAAGGTTGATCTCCTAGGATTTAGGTCACATGGTTTAGGGTTTAGGGTTTATAGGGTTCATGTGATGCTTAGAATAACAAATTTATATGGATTAATGGTTTAGGGTTGATCTTCTAGGATTTAAGTCACCTGGTTTAGGGTTTAGGGTTTCTAGGGTTCATGTGATGCTTAGAATAACAAATTTATATGGACTAATGGTTTAGGGTTGATCTCCTAGGATTTAGGCCACGTGGTTTAGGTTTTAGGGTTTCTAGGGTTCATGTGATGCTTAGAATAACAAATTTATATGGATTAATGGTTTAGGGTTGATCTCTGATGATTTAGGTCACGTGGTTTAGGGTTTAGGGTTTCTAGGGTTCATGTGATGCTTAAAATAACAAATTTATATGGATTAATGGTTTAGGGTTGATTTCCTAGGATTAAGGTCACATGGTTTAGGGTTTAGGGTTTCTAGGGTTCATGTGATGCTTAAAATAAAAAATTTAAAGGACTTTTAATCTACCCTCTTGCATCCCCTTAAGAAATCACTTTAAAGGACCCTTAAGTCATATCCTCTTACATGTACCCTTATTCCACAATCTTGCATCCCTTAAGTCACTTTCATAATTCCCCTTAAGCCATTCTCATAGGACCCATTAAGCCATACCCTAGGGTTCATGACATGCATCCCCTTCATCCATCCTATGGAAAACATCATTTGAATTTGTATGGAATTTATAAGATCCAATTTTGTAACTTTTACTATATATTTACTTAAATGACTCAAAAAAATTATAGAACTACTTACATTAATTATTTTTGAAGTTTCTCATCAAGTCGGTCTACCATGCGATTGTCACTAAAAATATATTTTATCAAGAGACTATGTAAATATGAATTTTTGGTCTTCACATAAAAATTGATAAGCTAAATAATTGGATATACGTGTGCACACATAAATGTTTCATCATGTTGTATAGTTGTATGATTTTCAATGAACTTATTAGTAAATTTTTAAAAATCTCATTCCGATTTTATAGATTATACATTTCATATAATTTTTCAAATATTTTCTAGAATTGGTAAATAGTTAAAATTATGTGCTCTTAATTTATTATGAATATAATCTAAACTATTTAAGGAATATTTAAATTTATCACCTTTAACCATGTGATAAATTATATATTTATGAAATTTGATTGTAGAGATAAGAATTTATATCTAGTGCATGTATTACTTGAAAATTAGATAAAATATCTAGATCTACATATGTATGAGTCAATATAATCATCAAAATGAACATAACATGATCATAATTGACTGTATATATAATCATCACATTAAAGTCATCTGATATAAATTAAAAAATATATGTATATGTCAAGTCCAACACATGAAAGTTTAAATAAAACTAGAGATGTTTGGTCTATTTAAAATTTAAAACCATTTAACTATCAGGCTGATCAGTCAAATCAAGTCTCATCTTTGTTCCAGGTCAATTAGATGTACCTGCATCATGCTATAAAAGAGTACAAGTAACTTGAAATTAGATTTAAATTTATTTATAAATTTTGATATAATTAAACATATTTAAACCCGAAAATATAAACTTTTGGATAAAAAATAAAAATTTAATTAAATATCTAGTAAATACAATAAAAATGATTTTTAGTACATGAATAATTTACCATATGATCATGTGGATCTACTGGAACATTTTGTTCAATGGGTAGCATAACTGTCACTTGAGAAGATCCAAATGCCTGATCTACTATATCCTGCATATTCATATATAAAGCAATCAATATGTTAAAACCTCGAATATATATATACTTAAAAGATCCATAAAAAATGTTTAGGATATTTAGTAAAGTTTACAACCTCTAATGATATGACCTCAAGATCACCCACCTGAGATTTCCCATGCATAAATTTTGACGATGTCTTAGGTGCACCTGTAATGGGTGTCTCATGAAATCCCTGTATATAGATGTACAACAATTTGTATAGATCATTCACGCATGTGTATGTAAATGTAAAAATTGTTCAAGATATTTAGTAAAGTTTACAACCTCGAATGATATGACCTCAAGATCATGCACTTGAGATTGCCCATGCATAAATGTTGATGATGTCTCAGGTGCACCTGCAATGGGCATCTTATGAAATGCCTGCATATATATGTACAATAATTTGTATAGATCATTCACGAATGTGTATGTAAATGTAAAAATTAAATTAGATCTATGATGTGTATTTAATTCAAACTTAACAAACTTTTTGAAAGAACACACCTGAGCCGATGATGACTTAGGAGCGCTCACCACAACTTGTGGTTGGTTAGCACTAGGCATGCTCATGTGACCTCCCTACATCTAGATATAATATATATCAATCACACATCATGTGTAAACATTCAAAATAAATTAGATATATATATATCCACACAAACTAAATTTAATATATATTGGTTTAAGTACCTGACCAAAAAGTGAGCCCATATCTTCAACACTCGACATATAGACATGATCATTTTGAGTTTTAGGCATTGTCTGATCATGCATCTACACCAAAAACTTATTGAATTAATATTGTATTATATATATAATATGATGTTATTATTTAAACATGAATTTTGCACATTCCAAAAAAAATATTTTTCCCATAAATTTCTCAAAAAGTATAGGGGCACCGCAGAATTTCCATGTGGTGGAGTATCAAACACCATCCACCGTCTATCACAAAAATGTGCAGCTATCTAGGGGTGCCTACACCATAAAATTGAAATTCATTTTTTGGTGGGTGGAATTGGTTGGCTAGTTTGGGGGTTAAAAAAATATTGGCGCATGGCTTCTTTGGTAATTTTAAGGTCATTAATTTCTTTATAAGACAATCCATCTACATAGAATTGTCTCCTCTCATCTCTCCATTGATGGAACCTATCTAGGTCTGCATCAATAGATCGAACAAAATTGACAATATTTTGCATCGTAGATGTAAACCGTGAGAGATGGGGGGGAATTCTAGGCTCATTTTTTATTAGATCTATATTTTCTTGAATGACCATAAGATTTTCCCTAATGCTCTCTCTCAACTGATCCTGGTCTACTATAGGGGGTGGGGGGTTAGGAGGTGGAGGGTTTGGAGGAATGGGGTTTTCTTGTGGTGGTGGGTTTGGATCTATGGGATCTACAGGAATATGTGGTTTAGGCATAAAATCCTCTATGCTAAATAGTGGATCCATGTGAATGTACAACCAAATGGCAACTGCACATGTTAAACAATTAAAAAATATATATCAACAAACTAATTAAATAATGCACACAATTTGAAAGAACTATTTAAAAATCACATTGAACATACACAAATTCAAAATAAAATTCATTTGAAGACCATTCGATTTATAGCATTAAAAAATCCATAATGTTCATTAAAAATCCATAGCATGTACACATTAAAGTTTATAATATAAGTTTGTACAAGTTTTGAAAATTTTAAATTTGTGGTTTACAATTTGAGTTTTGGGTAAGGGTTTGTGTTCATATTTTAGAATGTAGGGTTTAGTGTCTAGGGTTTTCTTGATTAATGATATTTGATTATGTATGGTTTCAAGTTTACATATAGTCTGAAAGATTTCTAGGTTTTATGGTTTAGGGTTGATAGATAAGATTATATGGCTCATGTGATGTATACATATAAGGTTGTAGACATCTAATTGAAGGTTTGGGGATTTTGAAAGTTATATATGTATATTAGAATAACGTAATAACCATTAAGATCTATAAATTAAAAAAATTGGTTATAAGGATACATTTAAACATATAATAATAGAAGCATAGGAATCATGGTATTTGAAAAGGGGAAATGATAATAGTAGTTACCATAGAACAAAAAATATTGTTCATATGAGAGACATAAAAGGTATGAGAATTAAATATTATTTTAATAATAAATTATTAAACAATAGTATAGTACATGAAACTTAAAGGATGCAAATAAATTAAAATTATAGTGATTAAAAGTAATAATTATGCAAGAAATAAGGAAGCCAAACTACCAATTCGGTAGGGTCGAATCCAAGACAGTTTGCAACCCAATCCTTCACCAATTATAGAATTTAGATTTATACATTTTAATTTCTTGAATTTTTTTTAATTTTGAGTAATAATAATGAAGGAAAATCTTTAAGTTGATGTTCTAGGACCCCCTTTGACAAAATGGTAACAATCGACCTAGATTATGTTTAATCAAGAGTGAAGGAAATAAAAATTAAATATGTTATGACAAAAAGTTTATGGTTGTTATAAAAAATTGAGGGAAATGCATTGTCTTGTGATACCTCACAATTATCACTACTAAAAATAAACTTTGTTGATCACACCTAAAGACCCCATTGTTATATAAGTTTGTAAATAAACTCTTTGAAAACTAAAATTGTGAGAAACATAAATTGAAGAAATAAGACTAAAACCCTATGTGTTTTAAAAAGTTCCACTAGTATTCATGATTTTTAAATCCTTATGAAACCATCAAAAACCTTAGGTACCTAAGTACGGGGATATTGGCTCAAATACATAGTTTCAAAGCTAAAAAACTACTAGAGTATGGATTTTAATGACAACAAAACCCTAGAATAGAACAACCTTTACAAACATCATAAAAAAATTGAGGGAAATTCTCTATGATTTAGGGTGTAATGGGCCCAATATATATGCACATGATATATTTTTGTGAAGGATTTTTTAATATATTGATTTAAATTGTATGCATGTGTGCATATGTATTTGTATATGAATTCGTTGCATCCTCTTAAGTTGTCTTCTAGTTTAAGAACAAGTTGAACATATTGAATATATGTTCATATAAACAACTTGAATATGTTTAAGACAAAATTCAAGAACACATAGAAGAACAAGTTGAATAAGAACATGTTAAATAATAGATTAGAAAAACAATTGTTAGAGATGCAAAATTGGAGAATTCAGTTCAAGAAGACATTGCTAATAGATTTATTTTTCAAGTTTAAGATAAAAAATTTAATCAATATAGATGAGGAATTTTTTTAAATACAATTTCATCTAGGGGTATGTTGCCTTATATTAGAATTTTTATCACACTAATTCTAACTTGAACCACAGACGGGCTAATTATAAATTGAACCATAGACCCTAATTATAACTTGAACCCTAATGTATTCTAACTTGAACTCTAACCCTAATTGTAATTAAATCGGGTATCATAACCTTAGTTGAACAGTGACCCTAAATTCATATAAACTTTTTAATCATAAACCTAATTAAATATTGATTGAATGTTTAACTCTCACCAAAATTACAACCATTTAACCCTAGACTCTTAATTTAATTTTTACCCCAACCCTAGAACCCTACACCAATTGATGGGTATAATTCTAACTCCAACCCTAAACTTCATCTTAAATTTTAATTCATAATTTCATAATCCTAACCCTAACCCTAATAAAAATATTACCCTAACTCTAAACCTAATTGAATACAAACCCTAACCTCAACCCTTACCCAAATATTTATCCTAGAACCCTAACCCTAGAATGAATTTTAACCCTAATTGAACTCCAACTTTAATTGAACCCTAGAAGCAGGTAATTGAACTCTTTAATATATTAAACAAGTAAACCTAATCATAACCCTAATTGTAATTTTGAAATCTAACTATATAATATATATTAAATTTTAAGCCAAACCCTAATTGTACCCTAGCTTTAACCTAATTTTAACCTACAAATAGGGTTTTAGTTTACGTTTTCTAGGGTTTAGGTCCAAGGATTAACGGTTTGAGTAAATTAGTTTTTTAGAACCTATAATTTAGGGTTTTCAAATTTCAAAACTAAATGTGTCGAATTTAGGTTTTTTTTTGGGTTTTCGATTTAGAATTTTATGTTGTTTGTTTCATTGATGTTTTTGGTTAATTAAATACAGTTTAAAACTATTAAATATTAAATTAAAACAAACTAAACAAAAATAACTAAATAGTAATTATAATGCAAAAATATTGTAGAATTCAACCAACCTAGAGGTCACTGAGGTCAGGTGTGTCGACGGGAGGAGGTGAGAGTGAAAATTTGGCAAATTTTGACTGTCCAAAATGCGTATGTGATATGCTTCTCCTTCTGTTGGCCCACTAAACTCGACTGTAAAAATGACTTTCACAGTCGCTTATTTAAAAAATTAAATAGTTTTTAGAAATGCGTACACGTTCATAATGCATATGCATTACAAAACGCGTACACATTATGAACACGTGTGCATTTGATAACACATACATGTTTTAGGTTCGTATCCCTGAATTGTAATGTGTATGCATTATGGATTTAGGATTGGGTATGCGATACATAACGCGTATGTGTTTCATGTGAGATTTTTTTTTGCCCGAAACTTCCCCTCTTCGTGGACCCAACTTCTTACACTTACCCAGGTATCCATTTGCATGTAGGTGATCTTGGAGTCTGAAGTTAGATTTCTAAACTTCTACACATTTGCCTACTGCTTGTGTAGGTTTCCCCCCTCTATAGTGTGCGCCTCTCTTGGTCTTCCCCTTACTCGCGCCCCACACTTTTTCTAGTCTGAGCCCACTCCACATGCTGGCCACGGGCTTCGCCCACTATGCTTTGATAGGTGTCTTTACCTTCAGGCTACACCTCCACCTATTGGTTGTGCCTACCTCTTGCATTTTCTTGAAATATACGAATGCCCTCCACTCATGCTTCCTTTATCACTTGGCACAGGCTCCTCATACCATGGTCCTTCCATCCTCCAAGCTCTCACACCTTTTTCTATGCTTCCAATTTTGGTTGAGAGTTACTAAATCCTATTCAACAAATCCATTTTATGCCTGTGGTTTAGTTCGCATATGACACTTGCAAGGGAGTGTCAAAATTTCTTTTAACAAATGCATTTTGTGCTTATCATCCATAATGGTGTTCCACTTCATTATTGATGATGCCCCATACTTTTATGCGTGCCCCTCTCTCCTCTTGTGTTTGACAGTGTTGGGATCCTCTCTTGTTGGTTGTGGTGGCTTTCAATGCCAAGAACAAATAGCACCCAACCTCCCAAACCTAATTTACATTGTGCATGCTCAATGGTTTATTTTAATCATCCTCTGTTCATACCCATACTATATTTGAGTTGAATAAGACAACATTTGTGCCCATAATTACAAAATAGAACTTCTCCAAATAATTTTGATAAAATTTTAACATGTACATTGGCCGCCAGGTGCTAAAGCTTTCAAAATTTCTCAGAATAATGGTTACATTGCTTTGGATTCCCTATGGTTGCACCAATACATTTGTATCCTCATAATCAGGAAATTTAGACAATATTGGCTTACATAAGATTTCCTTTTTCAATACCATGTAACTTGTTCAAACAACTTAGCAAGATTAAGTAGTCTTGTGACTTTATCCTATGATAACTGAAAATGAAAAATCATGTTCATTCTTTTATGCTTTGGAACAAGAGCATCTCCAACCTTAGTTTGAGCTTCCCAATAGTTGTATAGTTGAAGGCATTTTAATTGAATATCCTCCTTACAATTATCATTTGCATTTTCAAACTATAGGAACAATGATTCACAAGAACTTGTGTAAGAAAATAATAATAACCTCTACCTTGTCAATCCATCACCATATACTGCTCTCACAAATTTGACTGCAATATTCTCTTTGAAGAACTCCACAACTGTGCAAAGCATGTCGAGAGCCAAGTGGGTCCGGCTAAAAAAAATTCATTCTCAAACAAGTTTTACCCTCAAATGACTTGAAACTACCATTTGAATACTTCTGAAGTTGAAAAACGACTGGGTTGTGATCAAAATTTACTTTTTGGCACATTTGGAAAATGGGAAAAATTGACCCATTGGGCTCATGAATCAATCTGGAAAACTAGTCAAACAAGCTCATGAAACCATAAAAAACTTGCAAGCATATAGTCATTTGACCCAAAATTATAGTGCAAAAGATGGCTTAGAGAAACATATTACAAGGAACCGGATATTAATCGGCAAAGTTTCCTAGTCAGACTTTTCTCAAAAAACTGTTGTTCTGAAACAATTAAAACTCATTCAACTACCAATTTGTAAAAATAGAAAATCAACCCCTAGCGAGCTTCCATCGAACATAGTGGAACATGAAATAACCCTAAGCATGTGTGCAAAAGGAATTTTCTTGAAACATAACTAATCAAAAGTTATTAATGATCAAATTTGATCACTTAGAAAGGGGTGTCAGGAATGCAGATGTAAAACTAAACCAACTGCATTTGGTTTCAATATGCTAAAAACATAAAATTAGATAATGAGGCTCTAAAAACTGACATGTGAGATCATTTAGCTATGGAGAATAGAGAACAACCTTTTCTTTCTCCAGATAGTCAATTGGTTGCAAAAACAAAGCTCAAAAAAGATACAACTTTGCAAAACAAACAGTCTGCAAACAACAGAATAGTGTCAAAACCCTTGAGCTTCACTTTTTGAAACTCTTTCAAAACTCATCATGGGAGGCTGAAAACTAACACACACATTCACATAGGTCAATAAAATAATTTTGCAAATGGGTTTTGCATGAAAATCAATAGGCTTCAAATTATAAGCCTCCAAAGTGGGTCCCCCAAACAGATTCTTCAGGTGCACTCCTGAAAGTGCAGAAGAAAAATATTTGAAATAGGCATCTCAAATTTGCAAAATTTGAGAGTGCCATTAGTGGCTCTGACTGGGGATGTATGCCCCTTTTCAGCATAGCAAGATTCTAGATCTCTGATGAGTAGACCAAAATTTGAGTCCATCAGGTGTCCTCAAACTACTCCTTTATTTAACCTTATTTTTTCAACTTCATCTGATGACCCGAGGTCACTAAATGAAAAATGGGAATCAACTTCTACCTCTGTAAAACACAATTCTGTAAAAATAAATGATCTCCCTTAACTTATGCCTGCCTCTTTCAGACCATATCAACATGAACAAATGCATCTTTAAAAACATAAGTGTCAGGTTACCATTGGGAAAGTAGAAACTTGATCTCTGTTCAACTTTGTCATCAAGTGGCAACCAAATCAGATATGTCACATCACTATCACTTTCTTCATTCTCTAATTTCACATCAAGTGATAACATTTGAAAATGGGGATCAAGACCATATGAAAGCATAGCTTGGTCACAACCATCCGCCTGATGAAACATGCTAGTACCCTCTATCAGGCAATCATTCACAACATCATCAACATGTTCACAATCACTATACATCTGAAAGTTAGGCATACTTTCAAAATGATGATTATTACATGGCAACAACCTATCACATAAATCATTTAAATAATTCTCAATCTGAAAACAACTTCCCTCAGTGTTTTTCACATTGCCACATTCTATGAAAACCTCTTCCAGCTGGCAAAAATAGCACTCACATTCTACCTTGTGGCTGGAACTGTTAAACTCAAACTGATTACTAGTTTGCATATCAAAGTTAAAATTATTACAAGAACTCACCAAAATATTTTGTTCATTATGCAAACCATCTCAAAGTGTATGAAAACAAATACACTCATGCATTAGCACACTTTGTAACTGTTCTTCATCATGTTGGTATTGAGATTCATCTGTAATCATATAGTCATCCTCTGAACATAAGGTGTCAACCTCTTCAATATAACAAGCTTTCTCAACAAGCAATTCTAGTTCAGAAGAATAATCTGATTTCTCATTGAATTCGGCATTAACATCCACATGAAAAAACTCATGTTTAGGCTCATTCAAGTCAGCAAACAAAGACTTGTCCAAATCTGCATTACAATCTTCAATATTTGACTCATTAGATGCATAAATCTTATGGTTATCTATTGTTTCAAGCTCATCAAAAGAGATTTTTGGACTTGCATCAGTGTCCATATATTCATATTCATCATAATGTGCATCATCACAATCAATTTGTTGTTTGTCTTCATCCATATTATCATCACCATGATCAACTGGTTTATCATTGGAAAAAGAATCAGAGTCACTTGCATCATACCTTGCATCTTGAAGATCATCATCATTATCAAATTCAATAGGGGTTTCACACAACAACTGAGAGTTTTGCTCATGTGCACATTTTTGATATCCTCTGGTCAATAGATCTAAAATTTGTTCACAACTCAATAGATCACTGTTTCGATCTATTGTTTCAACCACTTCCTCTTTTTTACCTTCACTTGAATTGGATGCAATATCAAATTGCAAATCAGGGCATATCAAAGTATCATCATCTTCCAACTTTGAGAACTCAGAAGGCTGATCATAAACTAGATCTCCCCAATCATAGGAGGTAGAATTGCTGATGACATTATCACAAGAAAAGTCATAAGTAGTCATAATGAATAAACTATCGACCTCTCCCTTCTTACTTTCTTCTGGATTGTCATAATAACAATCCACATCACTTTGCATTTCAACATCAGATTGGGTATCATCACTGAAAGAGTCACTTGTATCCTCTTGAGGATAAATGCACATATCTTCTTTATCAAACTAAAAACTAAAAATGGTTTTCTCATTGTAGCTGCTTGTGGTTTGTCTTTCAAACTGAAATTCATCACACACCTCCTCATTTGTAGCTGATAAACTTATGTTCTCAAGATTATTCCCTAAATCAACAAATTCTTTTCTCTCATCATGAAGACTTGTGTCAAAGATACACTCAACACTTTTAGGCTTGACTTGATCTATTGTATCATCATATTGTTGATCACATATATCTTCTTCAAAGAGTAAATCCAACTCATATTCTTCTTCGGGTTCTTGGCTCAGAAGACTCAGCTGTCAATTTTCAGTTGTGTATACTCCTTTTGTAAGTTGTTCAAATACAAATTTCTCATCACTTGATGATGCATTCTTCTCATCTTCTACCTTTTCAAGTCTACAATTATTTGAAGACATCTGATCATTTGCATTCACACAACTGCTGATTTCATCAATAGGTTTTCCCATAATTGAAGACAAAAAACTTTGAACATACTCATTCCTCTATTTCTCCAAATTATCCAGAACTGTGTATGCCATCTGCATGCTCAATATTTCAAAATATTTTAACAGTGCACTAGAGCCTTCTTCATAAGCTTCAAAATACATATGAATACAATATGATGTACTAGGTGTAAAAAATTTTGGGATTAGTGAAAGGCCAACAAAAAATCTATGACTGAAATCAACACTTGACTCTCTAGTTTGCTTCTTGATCTGCTTTAACCTCATGACAAGTTCTAAGGGATCTCTTGAAAATTCTACTTTATAAGCAACCACTAATTTATCCCAGTGAGGAAATATCTTCTCAGGAAATCTTAAATCCCAATCTCAAGCTTGTACTTCAAGAAATCTCACAAAAAATCTCATCCGCATATCGTGATCTCTAAATGAATGTTTCTCCATGAAACTAGAAAAACTTTGAACATGTGCATCTCCTTCACATATGGTATATCCATAAAATCTAGGCATCTCCTTATAAACTTGAGTTGACATACTTTCAGTTTCATAATCAACCCATGACAAATCTAACTAAGCATACAATGGGTCAAAGGAATTGAAAACGGGTGTAATGACTTCACAAGTAGACATAGTTTGATGGTCTCTTGAGCGGGCTTGTTGAAACATTTGGTGTCTTTCATCCATTTCTTTAATTCATCCTTTCAAAAACATAATTCCATTTAGGACTTAATCTAGGCTTATTAACTCTTGGGTTCTTACACTTTGGGGTATTAGATGCTTGAAGATTATTATACTTTTGACACTTCTTGACAAGTTGAATCAAAGTATTCATTGGTATAGCTACTTTACATTGGTGATCCATGGATATTACAAATTAAGGCTCACCACATGATGGGCAATAGGGATAATTATTGACATAATGACAACCTGGGCTTGAAAATTATGACAAGACAAATGGATGGAAACCCCTAAGATACAAAAATGCATTCTAACCATCCAAACTAGCAAATATTTGAGCACTAAACAAAATATTTCAATGGAACTGCAATTACATTCAACAGATCCAACAAATGGAAGTGTGCAAACTTAATTTATTGTTCTTTCCCTTTGTCAGTGCGAACTCACTCAATAGGGAAGAAAAGATTCTTCTAAGAAGTTCAAATATGTTTTTCATACACAAGTTTCTTGAACACCAAGAATGAGGAATACCTGGAAACTTTGCAGCTGCTGCAAATTGTCTTCCTGACTAGTAATATTTGCAGATCTGGAACTTTCTTCAAATTTTTAACAAGTTCTATCAACAGAGTCGCCAACTCTTTTCATAGAGGACTGAACTTCAAGCAGTATGAAGTTCCTTCACATGTAAACTTCTTTTTGAGTTCCTTTCAACTAGCAAAGCACCACATATTACAAAACTGTTTAGGTTCATTGCAACAAATTCTTCTCCAGGGTTGAAATCCTTCAAACTTTGAACTAAATAAGAATGGAAAATCATTTAACTCTATACAATGAATCTTAAGGCTAGATTTTGCAATAAGAATTTTCTCCAATTCTCCCTAGTGGAGTCGCCATTCTATTGGTGTTTAAAAAATACAACCCAGCTAGGATTTGTAATTCTCTAAGAGGTAGCCAACGTCTATATTAAAGAACCACAAAGGCTAGTGGCCAAATGACAAGATTCAGTCAAAGACTGACATTTCCTACACTTCTGGCTCTGTAGGAACAAGATGGGTAAACCTTCACAATTTTTTAATATTAATTCAACCATACACATAGACATTACTTTTTATAGTAGATAATTCCCAATGAAAACACACTAAGGGAGGTATTAAAAACTTCAAACTTGGCTAAATTATCAGTAACTCAACCCTCTCTCGGCCATTGGAAAGCAAGACACACAATAACATATTAATATTAAGAATGATTTTGCATTTAAATTTGTTTCTGAGATGCATAAAATATCAGTGCAACTTTTGGGCTATGGAGTCAAAGACATCAAGTGAATTCCCTAGCAAACAGTCTTCAACCAGTGGATTTAAATTGTTGATGATTTGTATCAACTATTAGTGTCTTGCAAAAAAAATCCTTCTCTTACTATCAATTAGATTCTTCTTATCAAATCCCATCTGCACACCTGAAATCACAATCACCTGCTCAAAGGATTTTAACCATTTCTTTGAAAATAGAACAATGAACAAATAAAACAACCTCATGAAACTTGAGATGATAAACTCAAAGACACTTTGCATTATTGAATTTATATGACTGAAAGTGTACAAATATGGAGACAATATGATGACATTCATGTATGTGGAAACACCTTCATGATGTTAATTGCATAAAACTGGTTGTATTTACTCATGAATTCAAAAAATTACAGCTTACAGACTCAAACAATGAATCATAAATATCAATTCTCTATCTACCCAACCCAATACAAAAACCCAGAACCCTTTACAATGAGAGAATAATAGAAGATATAGAAGAAGAGAAGCAAGCAGGAGAAGCCCTAGATTCGATTTGGAAATGCCATCTGGAATCTTCATTCACCATTGATCAAATTGAAAAGAATATCTCTTCTTCCTCTACAACAACAAACTTATTCCCTCAAAAATAGCACTTTCTCATCATTGCCTAGTAACTAAAAACATGCCCATGTGAAGAATCTCATTATTTTATCTAGCTACTCATATCTCAACATTTTCCCATGCAAAAATTATTTTTTGTTTGTCTTTACTTGCTGCAACAATACTTCAACAAATAATAAACTTTGTTTATAAAGTGAATAAATTCACTTTTCAGCCAAACACAAAATATTCAATCATAAAGTGAATAAAATTAATATTAAATTCACTTTGCTTATGCCCCCAAGTATGAAATGAATGTAAAATTCATTTTACACGATTCCCACGGTGAATATTTAAATTCACTTTGTCCAATGAAAATATTAAAATATTCTCACCTCCAACCAATAAAATAATTTGCATAGTGAATATTTATTCACTATATATAATTTCTCCCATGAACATCCTTTATATTTTGTCCCTTCATTCCACTTTCACTGTACAAATTTATCTCCACAAATGAATATTATTTTACTCCAGTGAGCATTCATTCACATTTTACATTCTTCAATGAAACATTTGAGATTTTACTCATAAGTAAAAAAAATACTTAAAAAGAATTCACGGGCACTAGGAATATTAAAATACATTCCTCCACGAGCAAATTATTTCCAAATATTTTTCCATTTAAAATTTGCAATGGGCCCACCCTCCATTTTAGTCAAACACCACATTTTAAATATTTTTTTCCCTCCAGGATCAATCTCGCCCACCTCACAGATTTTCCATGATGTCACCATTTATTTTGTGAGGTGTGCAAGCAAAGTTTGACATTGCCCTAATTTCAATTTAGATTTTAAATATTTTTCCGCTTTGGAAATTTTTACGGGGCCCACCTCAATTTTTAATCAAAACTATTTAACTTTTGAAAAAATCAAAACTTGGCCCCTCACGTGCATTCTCGCCAACCTCACACCTTTTTTATGACATCACCAATAATCTAGCGAGGTTAGTGAGGTCGGCCCTAAATTCTTTTTCTAGAGTGTTCTTGTGCTCTACATTTGGCTTCTCTTGGCTACTTCTCGTTTCTTTCTGGCACTTTGATGGATGCCATTGCCTTGTTCCAGGCCGCGTCTCCCTAATCTCTGATGGATTTCATTTTCCTGCTGCTTGCATAGGTTTCCCCCCTCTGCAATGTGCGCCTCTCTTGGTTGCCCCCCACACTTTCTCTGGTTCAAGCCCACTCCAGATGCTAGTCACAGGCTTCTCCCACTATGCTTTGATAGGTGTCTTTACCTTCAGGCCACACCTCCACCTACTAGTCATGCCTACCTCTTGCATTTGCTTGAAATTTACTAATTCCCTCCAGTCATGCTTCCTTTATCACCTAGCATGGGCTCCTCATGCCATGGTCATTCCATCCTCCAAGCTCACGCACCTTTGTCTATGCTTCCAATTTTGCTTGAGAGTTACTAAATCCTGTTCAACAAATCCATTTTAGGCCTACAATTTAGTTCATGCCTGACACCTACACAGGAGTGTCAGAAGTTCTTTCAACAAATGCATTATGTGCTTATCAGCCTTAATGGCATTCCACTTCATTTTTTATGGCGCCCCATACTTCTATGTGCGCCCCTCTCTCCTCTTGTGTTTTAAAGTGTTGGGATCCTCTCTTGCTGGTTGTGGTGGCTTATAATGCCAAGAACAAACAACACCTAGCCTCCCATACCTAATTTAAATTGTGCATTCTCAATGGTTTATTTTAATCATCCTCTGTTCATCCTCATACTGTATTTTAGTTGAATAAGACAACATTTGCACCCATAATTACAAAATAGAGCTTCTCCAAACCATTTTGATAAATTTTCAACATGTACACTAGCCGCCAGGTGCTGAAGCTTTCAAAATTTCTCAGAGTAATGGTTACATTCCTTGGGATTCCCAATGGCTACACCAATACACTTGCATCCTCATAATCAGGAAATTTAGAAAATATCGGCTTACATAAGATTTGTTTTTTCAATACCATGTGACTTGTTCAAACAACTTAGCAAGATTAAGTAGTCTTGTGACTTTATCCCATGATAATTGAAAATGAAAAATCATGTTCATTATTTTATGATATGGAACAAGAGCGTCTCCAACCTTAGTTTGAGCTTCCCAATAGTTGTATAGTTGAAGGCATTTTAATTGAATATCCTCCTTATAGTTATCAATTGCATTTTCAAACTATAGGAACAATGATTGAAAAGAACTTGTGTAAGCAACTAATAATAGCCTCTACCTTTTCAATCCATCACCATATACTACTCTCACAACTTTTACTGCAATATTGTCTTTGAAGAACTCCACAACTATGCAAAGCATGTCGGGCCCCTTGTGGGTCCGGTTAAAAAAAAAATCATTTTCAAACAAGTTTTACCCTCAAATGACTTGACACTACCATTTGAATACTTCTAAAGTTAAAAAATGAATTGGGTCGTAATCAAAATTTACTTTTTGGCACATTTGGAAATGGGAAAAACTAACCTAGTGGGCTCAGGAATCAATCTAGGAAACTGGTCAAACGACCTCGTGAAACCATAAAAACTTGCAAGAATATAGTCATTTGACCAAAAAGTAGAGTGAAAAAGACGTATCAGATAAAAAGATCACAAGGAACTGGATATTAATTGATAAAGTTGCCCATTCAGGCTTTTTTGAAACAACAGTTGTTCAGAAACAATTAAAACTCATTCCATTGCCAATTTGTAAAAATAGAAAATCAATCCCTGGCAATCTACCATCGAACATAGTGGACCACTAAGATACCCTGAGAATGTGTGCAAAAGGAATTTTCTTGAAACAACACTGATCAAAAGTTATTAATGATCAAATTTGACCACTCAGAAAGGGTTGTGAGGAATGCAGATGCAAAACTGAACCAACTGCATTTGGTTTCAATATGCTAAAAGTAGAAAATCGGATAATGAGGCTCTAAAAACTGACATGTGAGATAATTTAGGTATGGAGAATAGAGAAAAAAATTCATTTTCTCTAGACATTCAACTGGTTGCGAAAACCTAGCTCAAACAAGATGCATCTTTGCAAAATAAACAGTCTGCAAACAACAAAACAGTGTCAAAAACCAAACTTTGTCAAAAATCATCGTGGGAAGTTGAAAATTGACACACACATTCACATAGGTCAATAAAATATTTCTGCAAATGGGTTTTGCACTAAAATCAATAGGCTTCATATTATAAGCCTCCAAAGTGGGTCCCCCAGACAAGTTCTTCAGGTCGACTCTTGAAAGTGCGGAAGCAAAATTTTTGAAATTGGCATCTCAAATTTGAAAAATGTGAGAGTGCCATCAAGGTAGTCCTTGGAACGATTTATCCAACAAATATAATTTTGATATGTTTTTGTTTTATTATGTATTTTTTTTTAGTTTTATTAAATATAGGTTTTTCACCAAAAAATGAAGGTCTTTCTTCTGCACATGTGGAAAAATAGGAGATTATCAATTTTTATTTTTTTAAATATGAGTGCACCAAATATTGAATTCCTTGATCTAACAAAAGAATAAATTGAATTTTGATATATACAAAAGAATTTACACGTTATATGGTCGCATTATGTCTGAATTATAATTGGTTTGACTTCAAAACTTGATTAAAGAAGAAATATTCAATAAAAAAATATCTAACCATGTGGAACCACTAGATATTAGAGTTACAAATCTAAATTCAAAATAATTAGAATTTTATCCTTCATGGAAAAAAAAATTATGCGTTATATGGCCATATGCAAGATCATCATGGAAAAAATAGGCCCTTAAGTGGCAATAAAATTCAAAACAATTAGAGTTAGGAAACTTGACGTAAAAATTTGAATAAGTTATCTATATTATTTCAAAAATATGTAATAATAGAATTTGTAGAAAATTGAATGTAGTTTATAAACTACTAGGTCTATTTTTATTTGTAAAAAATCTATTTGGGGTATGTGCATGATCATCATGGAAAAAATAGACCCTTAAGTGGCAATAAAAATTCAGAAAATTAGAGTTAGTTAACTTGAAGTAAAAAAATGAATAAGTTATCTATATTATTTCAAAAATATGTAAGAATATAATTTGTATAAAATTTAATGTAGTATCTAAAATACTAGGTTTATTTAAAAAAAAAAAAAATCTATTTGGTGAAAATTTGAAATTTCAATGTAGCAGTACTTAAATTTCACAGAAAAAATAAATACATGTCTATCTGACCACCCCAACCACAATAAAATTATAATATTTTATTATAAAATTTTAGATATAAGTAGAGGACTCATGTCTCGATGTGATGCATATTTTTTTGTATTTTTTTTCCAAGTAAATAATTAATTATTATTTTTTTATTAAATTTTTTAGAAAATATAAAAACTTGTATGTTTGACCACCTTAAGTTGGTCAAAAATTCATGAAATTCAATTCTTTTTATTAATCCTATAGTATGAAAAACATAGAATGTGACGCATGTTTTGGATTCAAAAAATGTGATACGATTTGAAAGCTATAGATTTTTTTCAATCAACCTATCAATCAAGACTTTAGTCGTAATTCAAATAGAAAATGAATAATAATTATTTATTAAATTCAAAGTAAATCATAATTTATATTGGTGAAAAGCTGAGAATATCCTTTAAAAACCCTTTTCGTTTCATCAATTTTGGGTAAAAAAAAGTCGTCAGCCACATGGGCCATCATATCACTTACATATCGCCACTTTTTGGCCCATCATGCTCCTACATGGTGAAATTTTGAAATTTCAATGTAGTAGTACTTAAATTTCAGGGAAAAAATAAGTAGGTGTTTGTTTGACCACCCTAACCACAACAAAAAAAAATATTTCATTATAATATTTTAGATATAAGTAGAAGACTCATGTCCTGATGTGATGCATATTTTTTTGTAATTTGTTTCCAAGTAAATAGTAAATTATTATTTTTTATTACAACTTTTATAAAATATAAAAACTTGTATGTCTAACCACCTTAACTTGGTCAAAACTTCATGATTTTTTTATTTCTTTTAAATCATATAGTATATGAAGCATAGAATGTGACACATGTTTCAGATTCAAAAAATGTGATACCGTTTGAAAGCTATAGATTTTTTTCAATCAGCCTATCAATCAGGACTTTAGTTGTAATTCAAATAGAAAATGAATAATAATTATTTATTAAATTCAAAGTAAAGAATAATTTATATTGGTGGAAAGCTGAGAATCTCTTTAAAAACACTTTTTGTTTCATCAATTTATTATTTATTAAATTCAAAGTAAAGCATAATTTATATTGGTGGAAAGCCGAGAATCTCCTTTAAAAACCCTTTTCGTTACATCAATTTTGGGTAAAAAAAATGTTGTCAGCCACATGGGCCATCATATCTCTTACATATTGCCACGTGTTTTCCCACCATGATCTTGCACATACCCATATGGTGTGCGTCACTTTTTTAAAATGCTATTTTTTGAAAAAAAAACAGTTTTTGTGGGAGATGGAAAAAGAAGTGCAATCTAATTCCAATTTTTTGAAAATAATATTTTTTAGAATCTATAGACAAATGTGACGAGACTCTAGTTTGCATAATCTTCAAATTGCTCATAGTTTAGCCGCTATAGGTGCCCGAAGGTGAAGATTTAGTTAAAAAATAATAATTTCAGTGTCCAGTTTGGCCAAAATTTGTAAACCACTATTGTGGGATCACCCATATTCCCACTTATTCTTTTTCTTGCTGCAACAACAGTTTTGGAACTCTTTCGGATCTCACAACCATAATCCTGAAATACAACATTATAGCCTTTCTCACACATTTCTCCAACATTGAAAAGATTATGATATAAACCCTTCACATACTAAACATTATTAGGGTTATGCTTTCATCAATGGTAATAGAACTAATTCCAACAATCTATGTTGTTTTATCATCTCCAAATCTAATAGAACCTCCATCATATTTCTCATGCTTTAAAAACTTAATTTTCTCACTGGTCATGTGATTCAAATATCCACTATAAATCAACCATTAATCTCTATTTATTTTGACAAAAAATGCAACTTCACTGTTATCATCAGATTTTTGATAGATATTAGAGATATAAAATCTAGGTTCATCCTTTTATACCAAAAATAAAAAATCCTCATGGTCAGATTCTTCAACTGAAATACTGTAATTCTGATTAATGTAATAGGCCTTCTTATTCATCTTTTTAATTTATTTCCTTGTTCTTTTCTCTAGATACTTATTTGCTAAATGAACAATTTTTCCATATCTAAAGAATCTAAGAGGTAGCATACCTATGTAATTTTTGGTACCTTTCTTTAGTTTTCTTGCGAATTTTGTTTCCAACTCCTATGAACTTTCGCTATCTGGATCATCTTCTATTTTTGTTGCTTTTAAGGTTGTTTCAGATTTCTCCTTTTCTTTTCTAGTTTTTCTCATTTCAAATGAGGTCAAGGTTCCAAATAGTTTCTCTCAAGTAAATTTCTTTATATCATAAACTTCCTCAATGACTAAGATCTTGTCACTGTATCTTCCTAGTAGGGTCATCAAAATCTTCTCCATAGCATCTTCATTTGTCAGAGTGCCTCCTTCATTTTTGACTTCATTTACTGCACTACAAACTCTCTAGAAATAGCTTGCTATATCCTCACCTTCTTCCATCTTCAATTTTTCATATCTATGCTTAACTATGAACTTCTTTAATAATTTGACTCTATCATTTCCTTCATAGATTTCTTTCAGCTTTTCCCAAACATCATAACTAATTTCCAATGAAATAAATGTTGTTAAGTCAATCTTAGATAAAGCACTAAATATTGCATACCTTTCCTTCTCATTCTCTTCATAGGATGAAATCTAATCCACACTAGAAGGAACATTTGTTGGTTCAACATATTTTGTCTCAATAGCTTTCCAAGTTTTGTACCCTAGAGAAATCAGCAACCTATCATTTGCGCTTTCCAGAAACTATAGTCAGATCCATCAAACACCATAATTGTTAGTTTTTGTACCATTAGACCTACCCCAAGCGGTTAAGCTCTCCTTTGAGGAACCAAATATCTTATACCAATTGTAGAACCATTTGGATAACTGAGAATGAGGGTGAATTAGTTATTATAAAACAATGTTCTTAGCCTTAATTAATTCAGAGCAAACTCAAATAAATTAGATAGCAATTAAATAGATATGAACATGAAAACACTTAAGAACACCATGCACAAAGAACAATAAAATTTTCATGGAAATGAAAGATGGGAAAAACCACGAATAATGCTAATTCTAAATTATAAAACACCAGTTAAGGTGATTTTTACAAGGGCTCACTGTAGGTAAGGCTCACTTTCAAAGGGCTCACTTCCCATCTATTATAGATAAAGATAAAAAAGTCTCATTATCAAAAGAGGAAGGCTCAATTCCTTCAAAAATATTCTCACTGCTAGAAGAATGATGAAAAGGGAATCCATTGTAGAAATAACTGTCACTAATAGTCACACTAGAAGAAACTCACTATTTGTTGTCTCCGATATACTTTCACACAATTTTTGGATTTTTAGATTCTCATTCACCACACTTGCTTTCATTGAACAAAATAAAATTTTACTTATATTAATCCATGCCTTCATAATCTTCCCAAGTCAGTCAAGAAAATTTTGAGTTAAGTCACCACAAAACATTACCATAGTGAAAGGGAATGAAATGTGGACCACACATAAGATCCTCACTCACATAAACACACTACATATTAATCATGGTATTTGAAACCAAGGAGTATGATGTACACATTACAATGGAAGCAATGTCAATGTTATGGGACATGCTAACCACTTTCCAGATTGGTCTAGACCCAAAAGATTGTATCTCATTATGTTGCAAAATGTATGGGACCGAGACAAGTACAATTGAAGATAGATCATCACAACACAACATTTAAAGTACACCAATCCAAATCACGAAAGAAACAAAACTAAACCTCAATCAATCAACCAAGATATGTTGACAACCATTAATGACAAAAAGCAATAGCATCACATTCCAACAATGAATAGGTGTTTTTTAGTTCTCCTAACAACTCTCCTCCTAGGGATAATATCATGGTGCAAGAAAATGACAATAATAGTAATGAGGCTTCCTTAGATGAAGATGATGAAGTGAAATTAGAATCCCCTTCACTAAAAGATCATGAAAATAAGGATAATTATTTTGAGGTTATGCACATTAGATACCCCTTGGAGTACTCTCCTGAGCCTAAACTTATCATTTATCCACCCTCTCAAAAAACCAAATTTTCAAAAAAAACTCATCCTTATCCTCAAACCACCTAAGAATAACGTTTCACAACAAATAAGTTACAATACCATTGCTCATACATACAACACTAGGAAAATTCCCCAACCAAGACAAGAACCTTCAACATCCCTCCCATTGCCTAATCCTATCTTGCCTAGTGCTTCTCATTTTCCTTCAAAAGGTTGAAAGGAGTATAATAATGTTGAAAAACTTAAGAATACTCTCGCAAAGATATCCCTCTCAAACTTGATTCAAAATTCACATAACTATCACACTATGCTTCAAACTACCATAAAACAAGTTCCTATCCTTTCTAATGTGCAACTAAATGACATAGAAACCATGATTCAAGGAATAAATGCTGACATGGTTTTCCACCAAAGTAAGCTCCCTCCTTTGGAAGTGCAAAAAAAATATGACACTTTCATGATAATATCTCAATACAATAGCACAGGGTTAAAGCGAGCCCTTGTCGACAATGGCTTCACCCTTAATGTGTGTAGTGTAAACCTGTTAGATAAGCTTGTTGTTGATAAATCAAAAATCTAACCTGTCTCTTTATCTATTAATGGCTTTGATAATGTGAGAAAATAACTACTTGGGGTGATCAAATTACCTATTAAAGTTCACAAAGTTACATTAAAAACCTTGATCCATCTTATGCTTGATGACCTTTCATATAATCTTCTTTTAGGAAGACCATAGATTTAGGAGATGCATGTTGTTCTCTCTACCCTTCATTGTATCATGAAATATGTCTACAACAAATTTTTTTATAGAATCAAAGTCGATCTTGAATGATACAATTGTTTGAACATTGAGAAAGGTAAAGAGAATCCTTTGAAGAAATTAACACCAACTACACAGGTGGAACCTGTGGAACAAAAAGACAAAGAAAAACACATTGAGGAGGTCATGAATCTATTAGATGATGATTCAGGTTCCTTGGATTTCACACCTAGCTTTTATGGGAAACCGGAGATCATAATAAAGAAGTGTGAAAAATAAAAAGAATTAATGCCAACATAAAATTTAGAAGATCCTTTGAAAGCATCCACCCCAAACATTTTAGAAGACCAAGCAAATTACATGACAAACTTTGAATAAACTGAATATCAACAAGCACCGAATCCTAAAGAACTGAAAAACATTTATGGAAAAGTTTATGAACTTATGAAGCAACTTGGTTATAGTGGAAAAGGATATGGTGCTAGAGAACAAGGTATCCATATCCCTATAGAGCCTAACATGCAAGGAATGACTAATGGTCTTGGCTATTTTCCTTCGAAAGACATAAACAAGCCTTCACTCAATATCAACACTATTTCAAAAGATTCCTCTAAGAAAAAATTAACAATAGTACATTCTAAATTGATAGACACTAGTGGTCTTGATTCTTATCATTTGTAAGAAATAGAGAAATATTCACTTAACATTAATGTCATCACACAAAAAAATAAAAATTTGAATTTCATAGATTTTACACCCTCTTGTAAAAGGGAGAAAAAAATATTTCAATCTAAAATGTCTTGTGTAAGTATGACATAGTTTACTAAGTAAGAAACATCTTTGTCAAAAAACAAAGAAAAATCTACTTTTGATCAAG
The DNA here is from genome assembly GCA_007115665.2 of Sequoiadendron giganteum. Lineage (NCBI taxonomy): Eukaryota > Viridiplantae > Streptophyta > Pinopsida > Cupressales > Cupressaceae > Sequoiadendron > Sequoiadendron giganteum. Next base: position 616,724,738 of record CM021108.1, read on the forward strand.
AAAGTATCTTTTTGAGACTCCTCCAAGACATTTGATATCCCTCCCTCCAAGAACATGAAATCAATTTTACTAAAATAGTTCATTTTGTGCATATCATAGAGCTCATGGTCATTATACTAATGAATGTAAGGCTTTAAGTGATAAAATTCAACACCTTAAGGAATATGGTGCTCTTCCTCATGTTTAAGCACCAAAGTCCTCTAATTGATACTAATTTTTACACAAGCATTTTTTTCATCAATCATTTCAGCTCATACTTGCACTAAGTGGGGGCAAGGAATTAGGTAGCTTTGTCCTCGTATATCACTTATTGTCTCTTTTGGCTAGTTGACCACATTTCATGTATATATAAGAGCAAGCTTGGGATGTGGATGGCATGCCTTAAGTTTGCTTGCATGTTATGTACCGAGTTATGTATTTTTTGGGAAACCCCTTCCCTTCTCATGATGTAGCTTATTGGAAACATATGACTTGGTATAGGGATTTTCAAATAAGCTCTCATATCTTCTTCTACTTTAAAGCAATCACTGATAGTAATGGTTTTAGCAATCACTTTAAAGTAGGGGCATACATCGACAATCAAGTTTCATTGTGTTATTTTTTTTTCCTGTGACATGTCCTTTTCTTGGTGGTGTCATTGGGTTTGATTTCCTTTGAGAGTGTGATATTTCTTTTACTTGTCCTCTCTTGGAGACATTAGGAAAAATGTTCCCTAAGATGAGAGATTGCACAAACTAAGAAAAATCACTTTGAACATCCCTTTTTTTTAATTGCATTTCATATTTGTACCTTATTGAAGTCATGGAGGTATGGCTTTGATATGGTTCCTTGAAACTCACCTAGTGAACAACTAGGTTCACTAGCCCTTGTGAGAGATCATTTTTCTTTTTTTTCTTATCATAGTCATGAGGATATGAATTTTATATGGACCTCTTGGGGTTCATCTAGTGAACATTAGCTTCACTAGCCCTTGTGAGCATGTGTTTTTTTTTGCATAGTGGACAACACATTCCATTTGTTAACCTTTTTGGACAAACATCCTAGACTTGGTCTACATTGTATTGGAAACCCAGTCAAAGCTTGATTCGTTGAATTTTTCCTTTTGTATTTTTGTTTTCCCTTTTTTATCTTTGATGGTGTATGTTTGTGATCTTTTTATGGCTTCATATATCATTTGCAAGCATGTTCTTTTGTGCCTATGTTGGTTTTCCATACGATCTTGATCCTGAGAGCTTGGCCACCCTCATGGTTATTATCATCCTATCTTACTAGAATTCATACATTTGAAACCCTCTTGATTGCGCGGTTGGATACTTTAGTGTGAATTTGAGGAAATTTCATCCCCTCACTAAAGTGGGTGCTAAATGTAGTGTAGGAAAATGCATACCCTTGCATTTTCACACTTTTTTGGACCTACCTTGTTTTTATTTATCTTTATTTATGTCTTAATTGGCCCTATTTTTCATCCACAAGCCTTATGAATTACATATTTTTATGGCTAATGCTGGAAAAAATGAACGGATAACTGATAATTTAATGATACTGTCTTAGTGCCCCTGATTTTTGGGTTGGGACTAAGACAACACCTAGGGAATCTTTGTCCCCCAAAGGTCTTGGGACCTTGATTTCAAAGGCACCTTAAATGGGCCCCTTTTTGGAGTGTGTGCCCCATGTTCTTAGCCTTTGGACTAAGATGCCACCTAGGGAATCTTAGTCCCCCTTAAGCTTTTTTTATGATTTTAATTTCAAATTCTGGTGGGATTTAGCCTCCTTTAATTAATAATTTCATATGTCAGCTTGGTGTGGTGTAATTTCAAGATATTAAGAGTGAATAGGTATAAATAAAAGGGTCTTTCAATCATTTTATCCTAACAAGAAATATAAGAATTCAAGAATTAAATTATTCAAGAATTCAAGAGTAGTTCATCAAGCATTTGGATCCATCATCAAGATTCAAGAATCATATCAAGGATATTGTTGCATCATGTTTGTTCTTGTACTAATTATGATGTATGGTTTATGATTCAAGCAAGTGATTCATGCATGCTCTACATCATTCAAGAAGTAGTCAAGAACCACATCCATTGTATCCATTTCAAGCATATTTGTAGCACCTTGTTACAAGGTTCTGGTGAGTTGCAACATAGTATTTTTGTCATTCATCATTTCCCTCCATTTCATTTAATTTCAAGGTTTAATTACCAACAAGGGGTTTGACCAAGGAAAACAATCAACAAGTTTTTCCTCTCTTCCATGTTTGTGTTTGGTGATTTAGGTTGAAGACATGAAGATAATTTGGAGTACAAAGTTTCAAATTTGTCATCTTCACATAAATTCACCTATAAGCCATATTTGGAAGTTTCTGAACTTGATACCAGAGAAGATGGAAATACAAACCTTGGACCTCAGAGACCACATTTCAAGATTTCAAAATTCAAATAAGGACCAAGATGGTAGCAAGGGTGTGTTGGACTCAAGCGAACACTAAGAGGGGGGGAGGTGAATCAGTGTTCTACAAATCTTAGCTTTATTAATCTGATATTAAAACAATTAAAACATTAAACCAAAGAAATATGAAAACACACAAAGTAATCATCCACAACCCTATAACACAAGGATTTTTTTGTGGAAAACCTCTTAGGGAAAAAACCACAATGGAGGTTAATCCACAATTTGAGTACTCAAATAAAAGTTTTACAAAAGAGAATGCACTTGTATTTAGGCACACTGCCTAGAGCTCACTACTCAAAACAGAAGGCTCGCTGCCTTACAAAAGTTTAGATTAAAATAGTCTAAATTTTGAACTAAAATAGTCTCATCTATTCATGCTAGGTTACCATTCTGGTGAAGCTCATGGATCATATTTTGTATCTTATGATTTATTCTTCTCTTCGCTCTGCTCTACTCTGTTCTACTATTCGCTTCACAAATCCATGCACAAATGAATTCACACCCTTACCCTATTGAAATTTGAACCAAACATTAATACATTTCTCATCTTACACATTCATTATATCAAAATTATAAAACTAATCTCATATATATATCCACTATCAAGGATTTGATCATTGATATGTCGGCTTGATAAAACATTAAGTTCTTTTCAATTGTCAACTAGCTCCTTGATTAAATATTTGTGTGCATCCTCCAAAGTTGGTTAAGACATAGAGAGGACCCAAAAATATATATTCAAGCATGAAATAATTTAATTAATTACTCCTTATACATCCACAATTACTGTATTTGACAAGTCCTCTTGCTAGCAGAAATAACCAACATATTTGTGCACCAGATCTCCTAGATTGCATACCAATGAATGCACATCAAGATATTCCATGAATAAGGTATTTTAAACATAAAAAAAAATTCCTCTAAGATCCATAACCCAAATTAATAATGTGGTGAAGTAATTGGATCAACATCTATGCTTTTAACTAGATGCCCTATTCTTCATTCTATTCTGCCGGTGTAAACCAAAGCTAGATTGTGGACTGAATGAATGACTTAGGTTGCCATCAATGACAACACTAGAAGCCATATGCCAAAAATCTCCCCCTTTGGCATTGATGGAAACACTTGTGAAAAATGACTAAGTGTCTGAATCATTATAAGTACACTGCCAAACTTCAATGCTCTCTCTCCCCTTTGCTTCGAAAACATTTTTTAAAATATAGCTCTCCCTAAGATTGATGAGACATTTTTCACTGAGCTCTCTCCCCCTTTGACATCAATGAAAAATCATAGAAACCATATGCCAAAAATGACAAACATGTGTTCAAAATCTCCAAAACTTCAAAACTAATTCAAAACTTTTTTAAAAGTTAGAAAATTATCCTATGATTTTCCTTCATTTCCGGAAGGAATTTATTCCAAGAACCTATTGTGATCCCAATGATTATGATCATGCTATTTTTCTTGGATTTTTTGTTGAAAATTTAAATGAGGGGTTCCAGAATTGTAATTACTTTCTTCGGTTTCTCACCTTTCCTCAGTATCTCCACCATCTGTTCCAATCTACATTTGGTTTGATCCTTCACTTTCCAAAAAGTGTCCACAAGTGTGTTATTGGTGGATTGAAATTTTATGTTCTCAAACTATAGCTCTCAAATATTTTTCTTGATTGTGCCATCCTGATCCTAAAACATGTCAAATAATTTTCCAATCCCATTCAACTCTATTTCAATCTACTCAAATTTCTCTTTGTACTTCTCACCTACATGAGGCCAACAGATGTAGTAGATGTAGATATTGTTAGTTGAACTGATGCATTGTCTCAACTCATTCATTTTATTCTTTAATTTGGTAAGTGATATCTTGAACTGTCCCCTCAAATGTGAGATGATTTCACCTTCTTCTTTTACTTGAAACTCAAATTTCATTGTTTCTTTGTTGCATTCAATCATTTCTGTAGGTAGAGTGTTCTGTACACTTTCCAATTTTATCTTGCAGTGCTCAACATGAGCATTTAGTACATTCAGAATCATATCATAATCATATGATGGTCTGATAGACCACAACTTAACAATTTTTGCATTCCACCTTCTTCCTAAATAAGTTGTTGTAGATTCTCTTTTGTCAAGTCATCTTCTTCTTCATTTGCCTCTGACATTTCCTTTTCTAGTTCTTATTCATTTCCTTATGTATCCTAAGTTTTTTCATCAGATTCTTCATCTGGAATATCCATAATTTCCTGTTCTTTTCTTTTTCCTTCACTTATAGGAATCTTGCATTTTGAAGGGCTATATTCAATAGTTTCTTTTTCTCTTTTCTTCTTTTTCTCCATGCCACCAGAAGAGGAACTAGCTTCAAATGATCTTACCAAAAGATAAATACCGAATGAACCAAACTTTCCAAGAAAATTATTAAGGAAACTTTCAAATTCTTGATCCCAATTAGCCAAGATCTTAGAGTATGAATATATTTGTTTACATATTGGTTCATTTACTTTCCACATCATATTGTTGATCTTTGGAAAACAATTCAAGAAATACATTTTAAAACATATAATCAGAGTATTGAACCTAAAAGGGTAGCATGTCTCTTTTGTTAGTTTCACATTCTCCATTAGCTGATCCTTTATCAATCTGCATAGGTCAAAGTCCTGACCTTCCATTATCATCTTGTGAGAGATATAAATTGTAGCATCCAAAGTTGCTCCTTCTCTTTTTCTAAAAAAGACTTTGTATGAAATTTTGTGTTCAATGTACTTTGTAATAGGATTCTTGACTGTCAAAATTATTAGTACCCTCTAATCTCTGATTATTTCAGTTAGGGTTTCAACTTCTTTGTTCTGAATTTATTTCTTTCTTGGTATATCTCCAACTTTGCATAATCAAGTCAAATTCTCGATTACTTCCTTTGAAATGACGTAGATTTTTTCTAGATTCAAGCTATCATCATGCAATCTATTCAATATGAATTTAACGAATTTTGTGTTCTCAATGTATGGAAACTCATTCCAAATATCCAAATTCTTGTGTTTGGCTTCATTCAATTACTTTAATTCATTGGGTAACAACAAATTCATCATGGACCTAATCTTTCCACTACTGTATTCATCTAAAATAATTGATCGTTTGATTTGTTCCATTTTTCATTTCATAATTAGGTTTAACAACCGCACACCAAATTATATGAAAAATATGAAAACAATTAAAATACCTAATAAATTTTGGGAATTTCTGACAAATCGATTTGACTACTTTGAAATTATTCTACTGAGTGCTCTCCTTCTTTTATCCTTCGATGCAAAGTGACAAATGAGAGTTTCGACTTGAATTTCATAGTTCACACACTTATAATAAATGCATTTGCCCTATGTTTTTTGGGTACTTTGTTTTCTCAGACAGTGAGAGAAAAATTCTTCTGGGAACCTATGATTCTTTGAATTTTCTCATGAGCGTTCTCTAGAAACCTTTTCATATTATCAACACACCTTTTTGACCATATTTTTTGTCCCGATACCAACTATGGACAGGGGAGGAAATATTTTCTTGAACAACTCACCCTAGGCTAATGGCCTAAAATCAATTTATGGAACAATTACCAAAAGTAGGTTCTAATGTAGAACCATTTCTAGCATCAAACTCATTCTTTCTTACCCATGTCTTCTTCATCTAATCTCTTATCTCATTTATAATCACTTTTCCTTTTCCTTTGTCATCTTTCTATGTATTTTTGTCTTTGTATATTGAACCTCTTCTATCCACATTCTTGTTTTTGTAGAATCTTATAATGTGACAATATTTATTGCAATTGTAGCACATAGTATTTCCTTATCTAGACCAATCATTCTATTGATTTCTTCTTGATATGAATTGATTAACAATATTCCCAAATCTTCCACATGTATAACATTCAATATTCCTTCTAATGATAGAGTAGTTTGACATATTTTTGCATTCAATTAATTTATGAAAAAACTTTTTGCATTTGAAACACTGACCAAAAAATGATGAATCTCTTGACTATATGACCAAAAAATTTACAAGAAAAAAAATATCCATTAAAATTTTGAGCATTAGGTTGTCTTACTAGATACCTTCCTCCTTTGTTCATCTAATTTTCTTTCTTGAAATTTCTTTGTCCAGATCTGAAACTTTCTCCTTTCTCATATCCAAGACCTCTCTTATAATTTCCACTTGTCTATCCTTGAGTCAGATCATGAAGCTTCACTGAAATGGTCTTAAACTTCTCCTTATATTCATTTGCAATAGCAAGTTCATTTTTGAGAATAACAATATTTTTTTCAAGTTCTTCATTGTTTTTGAATTGAAGCAGTTCACTTTCCATCTGAATGAATTCTCCATTTACTCTTCTAAATTTTTAAGATTTCTCTTTTAAGGATTGAGCAAGGTTATCCTCATTCTTCTTCCTTTCTTCAATCTCTTTAGTCAACTTCATCACCATAGATTCCATTTCATGCTTTATGGTAGCATTATCTCTTGCAAGCTTTTCACATTCTTCAGTTATCTCCTTCAAGGTTTGATTCAAGTGAGCATCATCCATGTTCTCGTTCTCTTATTTCTTAATCTGATCACATAGATCTTTTCTCTTCTCCTCGGATTTAACAATCTGATCCTTCAATGACTGAATGAATTTCTCAGCATCCCTAAGATTTTCTTTCAGTTCTTGAACTTCTGCTTTAGATTGATCAAGGTCATCAAGTGCCACCAAGAGCTATTGTTGAATACTACCAGAGTCCATCACATTCCAAGATCCACCTCAAGCTACTAAACTTCTTTTGAGGAACTAGATGCTCTGATACCAATTGTTGGACTTAAGGGAACACTAAGAGGGGCAGTGAATCATTGTTCTTCAAATCTTAGCTTTATTAATATGATATTAAAAACATTTGAACATTAAAAAAAACAAAGATGCAAACACACAAACTAATCATCCAAAACACAATAACACAAGGATTTTTGTGTGGAAACATGTTAGGGGAAAAACCACGGTGGAGGTTAATTTACAATTTGAGTACTCAAATAAAAAAATTACAAAAGATAATGCACTTGCATTCAGGCACACTTCCTAGAGCTCACTCCTCAAAAGGGAAGGCTCACTAACTTACAAAAGTTCAAATTAAAACCATTTTAAGGTTGAACTAAAATAGTAGCATCTATTCATGCTAGGTTACATTTCCGGTGAATCTCATGGATCAAATTCTACATCTTATGACTGATTCTTCTCTTCGCTATGCTTTTCTCTGATATTTGCTTCACAAATCCATGAATAGATGAACTACTGAAATTTGCACCACATTAATAAATTTTTCATCTTACACATTCACTATATCAAAATGATAAAACCGATCTCATATATATATATATCTACTATCAAGGATTTGATCATTCATATGTTGGCTTCATAAAAAATTGTGTGCTTTTCAACTATCGGCTAGATCCTTGATTAAATATTTATGTGCATCATCCAAAGTAGGTTAAGAAATAGAGAGGACCCAATCAAACATATTCGAGCACAAAAAAATTTAAGTAATTACACCTTATACATTGATAATTACTATATTTGGCAAGTCAGCTTGCTAGCACATATAACCAACAAATTTGTGCACCATATCTCCTAGATTGCATACCAGTGAATGCAAATTGAGATATTCCATGAATAAGGTATTAAAAACATGAAAAACCATTCCTCTGAGATCCATAAGCCAAAATAATATTTTGGTGAAGTAATTGGATCAACATCTATGGTTTTACCTAGATGCCCTCTTCTTCATTCTATTTTGCTAGTGTAAACCAAAACTGGAATGTGGACTGGATGAATTTCTTAGGTTTCCATCAATGACAACACAAGAATCCATATGCCAACAAGGCATCTTAGCCCTCCAAGTGAAATTTTTTAGAGATTCTTTAAAATCCGATTTCACCATTCAAAGATTTCATATCTACCTCAAAAAATAGTAGCGAGACTAATAAGATAGTAAGGGTGTCTTAGTCCTCCATAACAGATTTGGATAACTTATTTTCATTTCCAAAATCCTCATTACATTTCTAGAACTCCCAACTACACATACCCTAACTTTTTGTTGCATAATTTCATCATTTACATCCTCCCTTTAGCTTGCATAACTAGGTTTTGTGAGTTGAATGTTGTCTTTTCGAAGCTTTTTCTTGATGGTGAACCCCTCAAAGCTTAAAGAACCCCCTCCTAGGTATTCATTTTTGAGAATTGATTCATGCTTTGGGTTGTTAGTTATCCCAATTAGCGTTCCTAAGACATTATTGAGTGACCATTGGAGAATAGTTTTGTTCTATGACCTAGGTTATAAAACCTCCCACATTTTCCCATGCGGTTCAATATTATACCATCTTCTTTGTATTTGGAGATTGACATTCATAAGTCACCTCATTCACTTGATTCTTCAAGTTTCTTGGTTGAGTTTGACCATGATTATGTTGTGACTTATTCAAGCTTGGATATTATTACTCATTTTTTAGAGGCATTCCTATTGAGACTTCATCGTTTCTCATTTTAGTTGGACATGGAGTGGCTATTTCATTTGCTTATGTATTATTTTATTCCTAAGGGGAGATGTTTTTCTTGTAGACATTGGATCATTTTTTTTTTTCAAGCATTCTTCATCAACATTTGAGATTCTTCATTGTTGAGGGGATATCTTATCTCTCTATTTCCCATATATGGGGGGTCATTGATTGTATATACATTATGGATGTAGTCCTTGGGGGATATCATTGAGTCCTCCATACATCATGTTTTTTTATTTTATTTTGTTTTTCTCTCTTTTGGAGATGAGTTTTGTCCCATTAGGTCTTCTCCTTTTCTACACTTTTGAGAGATTGATTTAATTTCATTTGCATTGAAAATGGGTACCTAACATTTCCTAAGAGTCGAGACCCATGGTCATTTTCCTCTTTGCATAGTTTTCATAATAATATTCTCCCTAAGTTGCACTTAAGGGTTGGTGTTGGTGTGAATTAATGTATTTTACCTAACTTATTCACTCACTAGGGAGCTAGGGGACATATTCACATGTTAAGTTTACTTAGGATATAATATTTTTTCTAGAAGTCTTAGTTGGATTCTCTAGAACTTATCTTATCTAGCTAGTATTGGTTGATTCCTAGGTAGCTAGTTTGTTAGTTGTCTCATGTACTAGGATCAAGACACTTTTCATGATAGTGTATAATCCTATCTCTCAACCTTGCCTTTATAGACAAGGAATCTCATTTATATTTCCATTCAAGCATATTCAACCATTATTCATTCTTGCATATTTAAAGCAATATTTCTTGCCAATTTATCTCATGTGGAAGATATTCTGGCCTAAAAAATTTTCTTGGGGGTGTTGGGGAGTCACCATTAACTTCCTCATTATTTTCAATTTTAAACATTATAACATATTAAGGGTTTAATGAATTCCTGTGGGTCTTATTAATGTTCAGAGTTTTCATGTTTTAATTTGATACAACTGATTTACCCCCCCTCTCAGTTGTCTTGTTCATTCAACAATTGGTATTAGAGAAAGGTTCCTTTAAGAAAAGCTTAATTGCTTCAGGTAGATCCAAGATGGTAAGCAGGAAGGAGATCCTTATGTTTTATGGCACAAACTATGCATTTTGGAAAGTGAAGATGGAAGGCTATTTGATTTACTTTGGATTTGATGATACTAAGGTAATAAATATTTCATAAACATACCTAAAAGTGTACCGAGCACAAGTGATGAAATCAAGACCTATGAAACTGATGGTAAGGTAAGTTTTTTTATTTTGATTAGTCTTCCACATACTAAATTAGTGAAATTTATGGATCTCAGAACTGCTAAAGAGGTTTAGGATAGATAGAAAGTATTTATGAAGGAGATGATATGGTTAAACAAGCTAAGTTGTGGAATTTGAAGACATAGTTTGAAACTTTGCAAATGCCTAAAGATGAAGCAATTACAAGATACAAGCAGAGTATTTATGATCAATCAAGTGCTATGAGAGGTATTGGTGCACAAGTTAAAGATCCTAAAGTGGTAGAGAAAATTCTCAGAATTCTCCTTGATTCTTATAGTGAAAAGGTTTTTGTTGTTGAATAAGTTGCAAATTTTAATACATACACTAGAGATCAGTTTTTTGTCACACTAACTTCATTTGAGATGAGGAAAATTGGTCCAAAAAATGGTACTAAAGTGGAGTCTACTTTCAAGATTGGAAAATCAGAAAAAATTGAAGATTCATATGGATATTATCTCGATGATGTGGAAGTTAACTTTGTAAGAAGAATAAAAAGGGGAACTATTAAGTGAAAAGTTAAAAATTACCTTTTAAATGTTTCATTTGTGGAAACATAGGTCACTATTCTTTGAGATGTCCAAATAGAACTATGAACAATAAGAACAAGCAAAAAAAAGGAAAAATGATCAAGCAAAGATACTATGTTAGAGAAGATGTTGGAATTTATGATGATGAATCTGATTATGCAGATGTTGATGATAATGAATGTTTGTTCTTGACTTTAAAAAAATAATATGGTTCTACTAACTCTGAATGTTGTGTGAAGGAATGTGTTTCAAAGAAAAATAATAAAGTTGGAGGTACTTTGGTATCTATTTTTCATGTTAGACATGACAAGAACTATTGAGTTATTGCCAGTGGTTTCTCAAATCATATGACTAGAGACAAGAGTAAGTTTGTTAAAATTGAATAATATGATGGAGGACTTTTTATATTTGGAGATGATTTAGGTGCTCATATTTATGGAATAAGTTCAATTTGTTTTGATGGAAAGCATAATAATGAAGATGTTTACTATGTTAAAGGCTTAAGGCATAAACTCTTGATTTTTGGACAAATGCCTAGCAAAGGATATAATATTATGTCATAGGATGATGGATTTGAGATTAGAAAATGGTTTGAAACTATGATTGCTACTGGAAAAAGGACATATGAAAACATTTATCAGTTAAAGGGTGTTGACGGTAACTATTTTATGACTTAGATTAATTTGATAGATGGTTATGGAATAGGAGTATGTGTCACATCAGTTTTGATAACATGGTTAGAATAAATTTAGTTCAAGTAGTGTGAGATCTATCAAGGATTACAAAACCTATCAATGTTGTTTACAAACATTGTCAATTTGGAAAAAAACCTAGAAGTAGTTTTGAGGGAAAAGAACAATCTTCTATTGGAATTGGTACACAAATTTTTTTGTAGTCTAATGAGAGTGAGAAGTCTTCAAGGTAATAGGTATTTCATGATTTTGGTTTATTATTACTCTAGAATGACTTGGCTTACTTTTCTTATAGAAAAATCCAAAGTCCTAGATAGATTTAAAGCATTTAAAAGTATGGTTGAAAATGAGATGGATTTGAAGATCAAATTTTTGGGGTCTAACAGATGTGGAGAATTCACCTCCAATGAATTTTTTTGTGAATGGCATAAAAGTGACTTGTCTACCACTAGGACTCCTTAGGAAAATGGAGTGGTTGAGAGGAAAAAAGGACTATTCAAGAACCTGCAAGGATTATGATGAAAAAAACTAACCTATATGAAGTCGACTAGAGAGAAGGAATTCATACTATTGTTTACATACTTAACAAGGTTCAAGAAAAAGCTAACAACACAAAGAATTCCTATGAGTTGTGGTATGGAAGGTTTCCTAATATCAAGTACTTTAGAGTATTTGGAAGAAAATGATATATATAAAGAGATGAAGAAAACTTAGAAAAGTTTAATTTGAAAGATCTGATGAAGGAATCTTCCTTGGATATTCTACTAAAATTAAAGCATACAAATTCTACAACAAATGGATAATAAATATTGTTGAAAGTGTAAGTGTCGAGGTTGATGAAGATTTGAGGAATTCACTGGTAATAGACAAATATGAATCAGATGAACCAACTTGCAAAGAAGAAGAAGAAAAAGCTAACGAAAAATAATTATAGAATAAAGAGAAAGAAGCTTTGGAAAAGACCCACACGACCCCTAAGTATGTACAAAGAAATCATTTTAAAGAAAAAATCATTGGAGACAAAAGAATAGGTGTGTTGAGTAGAACAAGAGCTACTAAAGGAGAGGTAAATTTGTGTTTACTTTCTAAATTCAAACCTAAAAGAGTGAGGAATGTAAAGATGAACATTGGATGAAAGAAATGGAAGAAGCACTTATGCAGTTTGAGAAGAATCGGACTTGGGAACTTCTTCTTAGACCTAGAAACAAAAGGAATATTGGTACTAAGTGGGTATTTAGAAACAAGTTGAATGAGAATGGAGAAGTGGTAAGCAAAAAATTGAGTCTTGTGTGTATGGACTATGCACAAGTTGAAGGAATATAATTTGAGGAGAAGTTTTCTCTAGTGTCTAAAATGGAAGAAATTAGGATGTTCTTAGAATTTGCAGTATATAAGGACTTTAAATCTTATCAGATGGATGTGAAGTCTTTTTTGTTAGAATTATAATTAGAAGAAGAAGTTTACATGGAACCACAAAAGGATTTCAATTGTTAGATGAACCTAATATGGTATATATATTGAAGAAGGAATTTTATGGAATGAAGAAAAATCTAAAATATTGGTATGTAAGGTTGGATAGATATTTGATACAACAAGGATTTGATTAAGGTACTAAAGATAGTAATATTTACTTTAAGGTTGAGGAATATCAATCTTGATAGTGGTTTTTGTATGTGAATGACATATTCTTTGGAGGAAATGAAGCTATGTGTAGAAAGCTTGTAGAAGAGATGCAAAAATAGTTTGAGATGCCTATGGTTGGGAGATGAATTTATTCCTTAGGCTAAAAATCAATCAAATAGATAAAGGAATATTCATTTCACAATCTAAGTATGTTAAAGAGACGTTGAAGAAGTTTGGAATGAAAGACTCCAAACTAGTATATACTCCTATGGTTACTAGTTGCAAATTGAGTAAGGATGATGAATCTCCTAAGGTTGATGAAATAAAGTATAGATCTATGATTGGTGTACTGCTATACCTAACTACCAGACATGATATCATGCATGTAGTTTGTCTTGAGGTTATATTTCAATAAGATCCTAAAGAGACACATGTTGCAGGCATGAAGAGGATATTTAGATATTTGAAGGGCACTCCAAATTATGGCTTGTTGTATCCAAAGGATATTGGTTTCACATTAAATTCTTACACAGGTGCGGATTGGGTTGGTTGTTTGGATGACATGAAAAGTAAAACTGGTGGTGGATTCTTTCTTGGATAGATTGGTATCATGCCTAAGTATGAAATAATATTCTATTTATTTATCTACTGCAAAGACTAAGTATATTGCAACAACATCTTGTTTCACATAAGGATTGTGCATGAGACAAACATTGAAGGATATCTGAGTGGTGTATGATGTCCATATTTCTATCTTCGTGTTATAATACAATTGTAATAAATATTTCAAATAATCTTGTGATGCATTCAAGGAAAAAGTATATTTCAATTCGATATAAATTTTTGAGAGACAAAGTTGTGAAAATTATTGAGAATAAAATATTATGCCTCTCTAAATAATCTTATGAGAAATTCAGTGAGTGGGGGACTTGATTATGCTTCATTGAATAACTTCCAAGATGTTTATAGAATTTGACTCTTCTCTATATGTTTTGGTGAAAGGGGAATGCGAAATGCAAAAATCAAAAAAGGGGGTGGCAATGCATCAAAGGTTTTACAACATTTCAAAGCTTACAACTTCATACTTTGGATAAAAAGGGACACAAAATGCTACAAACCCTTCATTGTTGGAAAGAGAATGAAAAAATAAGGCTAATGAAAGCACAAAGTAGACATTCAAATCTCCCCATGTGAATCATCCATTAAGGTCTGACATAAATAATAAACCCTAAAATTAATAGGAATTCTTTAGATCCCTACAAAACCCTTTTTCTCTAGTTACAACGGAATACACAAACTTCAACATAATCTTTATAGAAAATGAAGGATTACAATTAACATGATCCAATTTCTAAAAGATAGCATTGGACATAAAATCTAATGGCTTATAAAAAAATTACTAAGACTATCTCAAAAAATTTGACACAAAGCATTCAACATATACAACATAGGAAAAATAAATTCATGACAAAAGCCATAAAATGCACAATCTCAAAGATTTCTTCTTACTAATACTTGTTATTGCAATAAATAAAACAAAAGAAAAGGTTGGATGCCAATTTGATTAATAGTCTCAACATTTGAATTAAACATGCCATAGAACATAACAATTCTCTATAAAAATAATCCCATTCCTTCCCTACTCTAAACTTAACAAATAGATAACAACTAAAAATATCTCCTATTACCTAATCATCTTGCTTTCCCCTACTAAAAACCCCTTTAAATAGCCATAAGGATGAATAATTGCCACAACCAATACAACTGAACCTTGACAGGTATCTTTGTCCAATAAGCCACAATCCAATCTAAGATCTGATTAGATCACAACAATATTCACCTAATAAAAATTGAGTTGCTTCATTAAATAGTTCCAAATATTGCAAAAACTCTATGAAGACATTTTTTTAGAGGATAATCTGATTCTCTAGTAAAACAGGATTTAATCAGTTGCAAGGAATAATTAAGTTGCCTTATAAGACTAATCCTAAAGACAAGACTTCCATTGCTAAATTGTTAGGATCTATGACAAAATTTTCTTAGTGAATGTTAATTTATAATGAAATATAATGCCTTAAACTTAATTTTAAGTTCTTAAAAATATATTGAATAAATTAAAACTATAGTAATAATAACATAGAAGAGAAGACAAAGACAACAAATTGATAATGGAGTTAAGCAAAATGGCTATGTCTTGGTTCCCTCTCCAATGAGTGATCAATCCTTGATTATGCTCAAAATGATTGATTACAAGGCACCTTCAATTTTCTACAAAGTATTTATAAAGTCTCCTTAGATGATAATGAAATGTAAGAAATTCCCCTCCTTCAAGTACAAATTAACTTTTCCTAAATCCTCTCGTAGTTATTTGCATAGAGTTGAACAATTTCATTATAAAACATTCTCATTTCCACCAATTCCCTCTACCTCTCCTTTAAATAAATTTTCAAATGCTATATAGGGGATAAAAATATGATTCCCATATATCCTAATTCGGGTCCCTTATCTCCTATGAAAAAAAATGGGATCCCTTTCTTAATACAAAAGTTGTTAATATGTATTTTCACAGGAGGGCTCATAGATTTTAACTTATCAAAACCCATTTTAACATATTCTACAATGGATTTCATATGCATGGCACATTGGTTATAAAGGGTATTTTTAATTTGAGTGTCATCAGTTCAAACCATCAGACCCCCATTTTTATATAATATTATGTGGATGTATTAATTTAAATTAATTTTATTGGCGACATATCCCATTATACATGTATGGTGCATTGGAATCCATTGAAAGTTGAAGGTGGTTCAACCCCTTGGCCCCTCAAAATAAGCTTTGTCACATAATAAATAGAAAGCAACCTCTAGGTATGTGTAGGATCATGATGGGCCAAAAAGTGGTGATATCTAAGTGATATGATGGCCCATGTGGCTGACAACCTTTTTTTACCCAAAATTGATGAAAGGAAAAGGGTTTTTAAAGGAGATTTTCAAATTTCCACCAATATAAATTATCTTTTACATTGAATTTAATAAATAATTATTATTCATTTTCTATTTGAATTATGACTAAAGTCCTAATTGATAGGTTGATTGAAAAAAATCTATAGCTTTCAAACGGTATCACATTTTTTGAATCTAAAACATGCATCACATTATATGATTTTCACAGTATAGGATTTAAAAAAAAAAATGAATTTCATGAAGTTTTGACCAAGTTAAGGTGGCTAGACATACAATTTTTTATATTTTTTTAAATTTGTAATAAAAAATTCATAATTAATTATTTACTTGGAAACAATTTACAAACAAATATGCATCACATTGGAAAATGAGTCCCCTACTTATATATTAAATATTATAAAAAAATATTATCATTTCATTGTGGTTAGGGTGGTCAGACAGACACCTACTTCTTATTTTTCCCTGAAATTTAAGTACTATGACATGTTGGAGTTTTAAATTTTCACTGGAAATAGATTTTTAAAAAATTAAATAAACCTGGTAGTTTAGAAACTACTTTCAATTTGATATAGATTCTATTCTTACATATTTTTGAAATAATATAGATAACTTATTCAATTTTTTATGCCAAGTTGCCTAACTCTAATTTTCTAAATTTTATTGCCAGTTAAGGGCCTGTTTTTTTGATGATGATCCTGCACATACCCCTCTATGATATCATGAGAATATCGCATGGTTTAATGGTGGTGCTCGAAACTTGTAAATGGGAGGTCAAATTTTTGACTCCTCTCAAACCAATTTTTCTTAACAAACCCCAATCAATGTGCCATAGAGGTGCCACATGGAACCATTTTATTGGTCCATGTGGCACTACCTGATTCACCATCTTCACCACATCACTTTCCACATCGGTTGCCACGTGTTGGAGCACCATTGGTCCACGTCATCACCACATCACTTGCACCTACCATGTTATCTGCTCATGCCACGTTAGCATCCATAGTGTCTTGGTCAAGCTTTTCCCACAAACTTTGACCAGCCACATCTTTTGCATATAGACTCTGTTTGATGTGATTGAAGTGACGAAATAATATCAACAAATACTTCAACAAGGCACAAGTTTCTCGAGAATTTAGAATAGTAAATTTTTGAATGAACAACATATCCACCTAGACCAATCCTCCCCATCGAAGATATTTTGGACCTTCAAAAGCTTGATTACACATAAAGTAAGTGAGGGTAAAAATCCCTCACTTTTCCAATCTCCATCCATTTGGATTTGCTAGGATTCATTCCTTTTAGTCCCACTCTAAGGTACTCAACAACATATCTTCATGAATTTATGACATTTATGTCCAGGATGAAATCTTCTTGTGACTTGTTCTTGTACTCAAATGATCAATCTTCAACATAAGGAACTTGAACATTTCCTCCTCATCTAGTCTCATAGGAGGTTCATACAATTTCTTGACATTACTCACTAATTAGATTTACATATAAGGAGGTAGATTTAGGCAACAATAATTTGTACCAATATTTTCCTAAATCTCAAAGGGTCCATACTTGATTGGCTTGAGATTATTACCCTCACCTTAAATTCCTTCCTTACTGATGTGTAACCAAAATTCGTCACCAACCTAAAATTAATGATCAACATGATGCTTATCATTCTTGATGAACTACTTGGATCTTATGGATCAACTTCAAGGCCTTTTCTGTAGCATGATGTCTAGCTTAAATATCTTCTTTCCTAAAAGAAAAACCCATAGGTTCCCTTTGAAGATAACCAAAACAAGTCTCAAAAGCAGATCTTTGAGTAGAAGAGTGTGTTGCATGGTTATAAGAATGTTGCACATAATGTAGAATTTCATCCCATAACTTAGGATGTTTATTGTAGTAACCTCTAAGAAGATGAACCTAATGGCACTCTCAAATATTGCAAATTTGAGATGCCTATTTCAAAAAATGTTTTGCACTTTCAAGAGTGCAATTGAAGAATTTGTCTAGCGCACCCACTTTGGAGGCTTGTATTTTGAAGCCTATTGATTTTTTGTGCAAAACCCATTTTCATACATACTCAATAGACCTGTGTGAGCAGGCATGTAAAATTTTAGCTTCCCATGATAAGTTTTGATGGAGTTTCAAAAAGTGAAGCTGGAGGGTTTTGAGACTGTTCTGTTGTTTGTAGACTATTCGTTTTGCGAAACAACTTCCTGTTTGAGTTTGGTTTTCGCAACTAGTTCACTGTCATGTCAAAATGAATGTTGTTCTATATTATCCATATAAATATGATCTCACATGTTAGTTTTCAGAGTCTTGTAATCTGATTTTCTATTTTTAACAGATCAAAATCAAATGCAGTTTGTTCATTTCACATCTGCATTCTTGACAGCCTTTCTAAGTGGTCAACTTTGACCGTTAATAACTTTTGATCACTAATGATTCAATAAAATTCATTTTGAACACATGCACAGGGTATCTTAATGTTCCACTATGTTTGATGGCAGCTCGCCAAGAGTTGATTCACTATTTTTACAAATTAGCAGTTGAATGAGTTTTAATTGGTGCAGAACAACTTTTGTTTCATAAAAGTTTAATTGGGAAACTTTATCGATTAATATACGGTTCCTCGTGATTTGTTTCTTTGAGCCGTATTTTGTACTATACTTTTGGGTCAAATATTTTCATCCTAACAAGTTTTTATTGCTTCATGAGGTCATTTGACCAATTTCCCAGATTGATTCCAAAGGCAACTTGCCCTGTTTTGACCATTTTGCAAAAGGGACAAAAAACTGTTTCTGATGAGGACCCAGTTCGTTTTGCAACTTCAGAACTATTCAAAAGCACTTTTGAGTCAATTTGAGCATAAAATTTGTTTGAAAACAAAAATGCTTTTGGTCGGGCCCACATGGGACCCGACGTGCTCTACACTTTTATAATTATGTGAATGTTTCAATTGGGTTGTTTTGATTGGATACAACATCAATATGCTTTAATCCTAATACATTGTTTGAACAAGAATGTAGGATATTAAGGGAACAAGTCTTTTATGGGTGATATGGTCAGGTATATTGACTATGTGGAAACATTGATATATGAAGAATGTAAAAATCTTAAAAGCATTAGTATCTAAAAAATGCAATTATTGCTAACTTAAACCTAATGGTGTTGCCACGTCAACTCTCATTTGTAAATTAATTCAAGAGGAAATTGGAACTTGAGATCTACAATCCTAAAATGCTCCATGACTCGACCCTTAAATAACATCAAATGTTATCAACAACTGTGAAGTTGGGGAATATTTTCTCCCATTAATGATCAAAGATCTTAAGTCAGTTACAACTAGAATTTTTGAATTGTCAAGGCTTTCACTTAGTTGCAATAATGTTCGAGCATTCCAGTGAGGGGCGCGGGTAGCATGAAACTGCAGGTGCACAAAATGCATTTTCTGAAAGGATTTTGAAACTATCAATCAAATTGGTAAGGGCTCATGCATTATATAAGAAGAGAAGCCCAAGTAAGGGGTGTGCATATGTTTGGAATTGGCAAATAAAAATAGGTGAGGAGAAATCCACTGGAAGTAGCCATGGTACTGACAAGGATGATTGGAGACTTTAAGAAAATGGAAATGGGGAATATTGGTGGGTGTTGTCAGACAGTGAGTAGCGCAAACTTTGGATAGAGCATGAAAATCCATCAAAACATAAGCAAAATACAGCTGGCAGTGAGGAAGTGCATAGGTGCACTGGCCAACAGGTGAGGGGCATGAATAGTAGAGAGACATCAAATTGTAAAGGGAGGATCACACCAGAAATAGGAATTTTGTACATTAGAGGTGAGAGGGAGACTGCAGAGGAGGTGCATCAACCATCAGTATGGGTTGCGCGAGCTTAGAAGAGGCCTACAGTTAGCCAGAGGAAACCTGCGAATAAAGAGGAAGTGGAGGACATCATCTACCAGTGAAGACCCATGCAATGCAAGGAGGAGGTTTGAATGGAGGAGATCTCTGAGGGCATGACCAACAAATGCAAGAGAAAGGTGAGTCACAAAAAAGAGAAGACCAAATGAATGGCTTGAAAATGGGGTATGGATGAAATGCAGATCATGGGAACACTCTAGAAAATGAATTTAGGGCTGACCTCGCAGACCTCGCCAGATTATTGGTGATGTCATAACAAAGGTGCGAGGTTGGCGAGAATGTATGGGAGGTGCCAATTTTTAAATTTTTCAAAAAAGTTAATGGTTTGTGATTAAATAAATGGGGTGGGCATGGGTGAAATAAGACACAGGCATTTTCAAACTTTGCTCGCACACCTCACAAAATAAATGGTGATGTCATGGAAAATGTACGAGGTGGGCAAGATTGATCCTGGAGGGAAGAAAACATTAAAAATTTGGATTGTGATTAAATGAACGGGGTGGATCCAGTGCAAAATTTTAAATGGTAAAACATGCTCGGGGGTAAATTTTTGTTTTTGCCCAAGTAAGTGGAAGGTGAATAAAATATTCACGGGGAAATATTATAAAATTATTTTATAGATCATTTTATTTGCAAAATGTGAAATATTTAAATGATGCACGGGTAAATGGTTTGTTTTCCAGACATGATTTTTATTATTATATAAAATGCAATGTGGGGGTGGAATGTTTTTATCCACAGAGGTAAAATGGTAGTAAAAAAAAATTCATTTATCAACGCCACATGATTATTATTTTATTGCTTGGCAATAAAATGTAACATCGGGTGAAAGTTTTAAATGGAGAGTGAATTAAATATTCACTGATGGTGTTTTATAAAGTGAATTTATTCATTTTATAAACAAGTATATGTGTTGGGTTTGTATATGTAGCAGTATTAAAGAGCAGAAATATTAAAGTTATTAAAATTTAATATATGAAAGCAAAATAAAGCTAAAACATTATAAAGTGGGGAAATATTGCTAAAGTATTGCTGCAACAAATAAAAGGCAAAAAAAAAAAGTTTTCACGGGAAGAGATATTTTCCAGCTGGGTGAATTTGAAGATTCTCCACATGGGCACATGTTTTTAGTTACTAGGCAATGATGAGCTAATGTTGTTTGTGAGGGAATAAGTTTGTTGCTGCAAAGGAAAGAGAAGATATTCTTTTCAGATTGATCAACGGGAATGGAGCTTCTAGATGGCATCACCAGATTGAATTTAGGGTTGCTCCTGCTTGCTTCTCTTCTTCTATATCTTTTATTATTCTCTCATTGTGCAGGGTTATGAGATTAGGTTCGAATATTTTGTATTGGGCTAGGTAGATAGAGAATTATAATTTATGAGTCCTTGTTTGAGTCTATAAGCTATAATTTTGTGAATTTATGAGTAAATACAACTAGTTTATGCAAATAACATCATGAAAGTGTTCGCACATTCATGAATGTCTTCAGTTTGTCTCCATATTTGTACACTTTGAGTCATGTAAATTCAATAATACAAATTGCCTTTGAGTTTATCATCTCAAGTTTCATGAGATTATGTTGTCTATTCATTGTTCTGTTTCAAAGAAATGGTTAAAATGCTTTGAGCAGGTGATTGTGATTTTAGGTGTGTAGATGGTATTTAATAAGAATAATTTGATTGATAGTAAAAGAAGGATTGTTGGTGCAAGACACTAACAATTGATGCAAAGCATCAACAATTTAAATCCACTGGTTGAAGATTGTTTGCTGAGAAATTCATTTTATGTGTTTGACTCCATGGCCTAGAACTGGCACTGATCTATTTTTTAATTTCTGCATCTTAGGAACAAATTTAAATGCAAAATCATTCTTAATCTTACTATGTTATTGTGTTTCATGCTTTCTAATGGCTGAGAGAGGGTTGAGCTACTAAGAATTTAGCCAAGTTTAAATTTGTCAATTCTTCCCTTAGTGTTGTTTCATTGGGAATTATCTGCTTTGTAAGGAAATGCCAGTGAATGTGTGATCTAAGTTTTAAACATTGTGTAGGTTTACCCACCTTGGTCCTGTAGAGCCATAAGTGTAGGAGATGTCAGTCTTTGACTAAATCTTATCAGTTGTCCACTAGCGTTTGTGGTTCTTTAATATGGAGGTTTCCTACCTCTTAGATAATGACAAGTCCTATGTGGGAATAAAACACCAACAAAATGGTGACTCCATTGGGGAGAATTTGAGACAATTCTAGTTTCAGAATCTAGCCTTAAGAGTCATTGCATAAAGTCAAATGATTTATCATTCTGATTTTAGTTCAAAGTTTGAACTATTTCAACCCTAGAGAAGAATTTGTTACAGTGAACCTGAACAATCTTGTAATCTTTGATGCTCTGCTGGTGGAAGGAACTCAAAAAGAATTTTATATGTGAAATAACTGCATACTGCTTGAAGTTCAATCCTTTGTGAAAAGAGGTGGTGACTCTTTTTATAGAACTTGTTCAAAATTTTAAAAAACTTCCAGATCTACAAATATTACCAGTCAAGAAGACAATTTGCAGCAGCTCCAAAGTTTCGAGGTATTCCTCATTCTTGGTTTTCAAGAAAATTTAGTGTGAAAACCATATTTGAACTTCTTAGAAGAACCTTTGCTTCCCTATTGAGTGAGTTAGAAATGAAAAAGGGAAAGAACTATAAATTAAGTTTGCACACTTCCATTTATTGGATCTGTTGAATTTAATTCCAGTTCCATTGAAATAATTATGTTTAGTGCTCAAATATCTGCTAGTTTGGATGGTTAGAATGCATTTGTGTATTTTAGGGGTTTCCATCCATTTGTATTGTCATAATTTTCAAGCCTAGGTTGTCATTATGTCAGTAATTATCCCTATTGTCCACCATTTGGTCAGGCTTGTAATTATACACAATTAGTGAGCCTTAATTTGTAATATCCATGGATCACCAATGTAAAGTAGCTATACCAGTGAACACTTTGATTCAGCTTGTCAATAAGTGTCAAAAGTATAATAATCTTCAAGCATCTAATGCCCCAAAGTGTAAGAACCCAAGAGTTAATAAGCCTAGGTTCAGTCTTGAATGGAATGATGCATTTGAAAGAGGACTTAAAGAAATGGATGAAAGATATCAACTATTTCAACAAGCCCAAGCAAGAGACCATCTAACTATGTCTAATTGTTAAATCATTGCACTAGTTGTCAATTCCTTTGACCCATTGTATGCTTAGTTAGATTTGTCATGGGTTGATTATGAAACTGAAAGTATGTCAGCTCAAGTTTATAAGGAGATACCTAGATTTGATGGGTATACCGTATGTGAAGGAGATGCACATGTTCAAATTTTTTCTAGTTTAATGGAGAAACATTCATTCAGAGATCAGGATATGCGGATGAGATTTTTTTTCAGATCTCTTGAAGCAAGAGCTCAGGATTGGTATCTAAGCTTTCCTGAGAAATCATTTCCTTGTTGGGATAAATTAGTGGCTGCTTATAAAGAAGAATTTGCAAGGTTTCCCTTAGACCTTTTCATGAGATTAAAGTAGATCAAGAAACAAAATGAAGAGTCAAGTGTTGATTTCAGTCATAGATTTTTTTTTTCTATTTCACTAATCCCAAAAAATTTCAGACCTAGTACTTCTACCTATATCATATGTATTTTGAATCTTATGAAGAAGGATCTAGTGGATTATTAAAATATTTTGAAATACTGAGCATGTAGATGGCTTACATAGTTTTGGATGGTTTGGAGAAATAGAGGAATGAGTATGGTCAAAGTTTGTTGTCCTCAGTTATGGGAAAACATGCTGATGAAATCAGTAGTGGTGTGAATGAAAATGATAAGATGTTTTCAGACAAGTGCATACTTGTAAAGGTAGAAAATTAGAAGAATGCATCATCAGATGATGAGGAAGTTGTTAATGAACAACTTATGAAAGAAATGTACCCAACTGCAAATCAACATTTGAGTCTCCCAAGCCAAGAACCTGAAGAAGAGTATTAGTTGGATTTACTCTTTGAAGAAGAGATATGTGATCAACAATATGTTGATACAATTGATTATGTCAATCCTACAAGTGTTAAGTGTAGCTTTGACACAAGTCTTCATAATGAGACAAGAGGGTTTTTTTATTTAGGAAATACTCTTGAGAACATTAGTGTGTCAACTGCATGTGACAAGGTGTGTGATGAATTTCAATTTGAAAGACAAGCCACAAGTAGCTACAATGAGAAAACCATTGATGGTTTTCAGTCTGACAAAGAAGATATTTGTGTTTATCCTCAAGAGGATGCAAGTGACAAGTTCAGTGATGACACCCAATTTGATGTTGAAATGCAAAGTGATGTGGATTTTTGTTATGAAAACCTAGAAGAAAGTAAGAAGGGAGAAGTTGAAATTTTATTCACAATGACTGGTTATGACCTTTCTTGTGATAATGTTGTTAGAATTTCTGCTTCCTATGATTGGGAAGATCAAGTTTATGATCAGCCCATTGATTTCTCAGACCTTGAAGATGATGATACTTTGATATGTTTTGATTTGCAATTTGATAATGCATCCAATTCAGGTGAAGATCAAGGAGGGGGAGAGGTTGAAACAATAGATCATAACAGTGATCTATTGATTTGTGAATAAATTTCAGATCTATTGACCACAGGATATCAAGAATGTGCACATGAGGAGAACTCTCAGTTGTTGTGTGTAACCCCTATTTATTTTGATAGTGATGATGGCCTTCAAGATGCAAGGTATGATACAAGTGACTCTAATTCTCTTTCCAATGATGAACCAGTTGATCATGATGATAATATGGATGAAGACAAACAACAATTTGATTGTGATGATGCACTGTATGATGAGTATGAAGATATGGACACTGATATAAGTTTAGAAATCTCTTTTGATGAGTTTGAAACAATAGATAACCATGAGGTTTACATATCCAATGAGTCAAATATTGAAGATTGTAATGCATATTTGAACAAGTCTTTGTTTGATTACTTGAATGAGCCTATTCATTAGTTTTTTCATGTGAATAAAGATGTTGATTTCAATTAGAAATCGGATTGTTCTTTTGAACCAGAATTGCTCGTTTTTGAGAAAAATTGTAATATTGAAGATGTTGATACCTTATGTTTAGAGGATGACTATATGATTATAGATGATGAGTCATAAATCTCTGATGACTCTCATTACCAACATGATGAAGAACAGTTACAAAGTGTGCCAATGCATGAGTGTATTTGTTTGCATACACTTGGAGACGGTTTGCATGATAAGCAAGATCTTTTAGTAAGTTCTTGTGATAGTTTTAATTTTGATATGCAAACTAGTAATCAGTTTGAGTTTAACAGTCCCAACCACAAGGCAAAATGTGAGTTGTATTTTTGTCAATTAGGAGAGGTTTTCATAGAATGTGGCAATGTGAAGAACACTAAATGAAGTTGTTTTCAGCTCGAGAATGATTTAAATGATAAATATAATCAATTGTTGCCACATGATAATCAACATTTTGAAAGTATGTCTGACTTTTAGATGCATTGTGGTTATGAACATGTCTATGATGTTGAATGTGATTTCTTATTAGGAGATACCGACATGTTCAATTAGGTAGATGGTTGTGATCAGATTATGCTTTCATATGGTCTTGATCCCCATTTTCAGATGCTGTCACTTGATACTAGATCAAAGAATGAAGAGAGTGGCAGTGATGTGGTCTGTTTTGTTTGGTTTCCATGTGATAACAATGCTAAATAGAGAGCAAGTTCACATTTGCACAAGGGTAGTTTGGTATTGTTGTTTGCAAAGATGCAACCACCTATGTTGTTGTGGTTTGATAAGTACAAGCATGAGTTGAGGGAGATCAACTCTTTCTACAAAATTATATTTGATAGAGGTAAATTTTGATTCTCATTTTTCATTTGGTGACCTGGGGTCATCAAATGAAGTTGAAAAATAAGGTTGAATAAAGCAGCAGTTTGAGGACACCTGATGGACTCAACTTGTGGTCTACTCTCTAGAGATCTAGAATCTTGCTATGCTAATAGGGGGCATACATCCCCAATCGGAGCCACTCATGGCACTCTCAAATTCTGCAAATTTGAGATGCCTATTTCAAAAAAATTAATTCTACACTTTTAGGAGTGCACCTAAAGAATTTGTCTGGGGGACCCACTTTGGAGGCTTGTATTTTGAAGCCTATTGATTTATGTGCAAAACCCATTTGCAGACATACTCAATAGACCTATGTGAGTAGGCATGTCAAATTTTAGCTTCTCGTGATAATTTTTGACACAGTTTCGAAAAGTGAAGCTGGAGGTTTTGACATTGTTTTATTGTTTGCAGACTTTTTTTTGTGAAACAACTTTCTGTTTGAGCTTGGTTTTCGCAACCAGTTCACTGTCGTATCAGAACGAATGCTATTTCATATTCTCCATATCAAGATGATCTCACATGTCAGTTTTTAGAGTCTTGTGATCTGATTTTCTATTTTTAACAGATCAAAACCGAATATAGTTTGTTCAGTTTCACATTTGCATTCCTGACAGCCTTTTTGAATGGTCAACTTCAACCGTTGATAACTTTTAATGAGTGATGATTCAAACAAATTAATTTTGCACACGTGCTCAGGGTATCTTAGTGTTCCACTATGTCTGATGGAAGCTCGCCAGGAGTTGATTCACTATTTTTACAAATTGGTAGTTGAAAGAGTTTTAATTGGTACAGGACAACTATTGTTTTAGAAAATTTTAATTGGGAAACTTTCCTGATTAATATCCGGTTCCTCATGATTTGTTTCTCTAATCCAACTTTTGAACTATAATTTTGGGTCAAATTTCTACATGCTCGCAAGTTTTTATTGCTTCACGAGGTCGTTTGACCAGTTTCCCAAATTGATTCCAGAGGCAACTTGGCTTGTTTTGACCTTTTCCGAAAGGGACAGAAAACTGTTTCTGATGAGGACCCAAGTTGTTTTGCAACTTCAAAAGTATTCAAAAGCAATTTTGAGTCAATTTGAGCGTAAAAGTTGTTTGAAAATGAAATATTTTTGGTGAGGCCCACATGGGACCCGACGTGCTCTGCACTTTTATAATTCTATGAATGTTTCAGTTGGGTTTTTTTGATTGGAATCAACCTCAATATGTTTTCATCTTGATACATTGTTTGAACAAGACTTCAGGACATTAAGGGAACAAGTCTTTTATGGATGATATTGTCAGGTATATTGACTATGTGGAAACATTGACATATGAAGAATGTAAAAATCTTAAAAGCATTGGTATCTAAAAAATGCAATTATTGGTAACTTAAACCTTATGGTGTTGCCACATCAAATCTCATTTGTAAATGAATTCGGGAGGAACTTGAAACTTGAGATCTACAATCCTAAAATGCTCCATGACTCGACCCTTAAATAGCATCAAATGTTATCAAGAACTATGAAGTGTGGGAATATTTTCTCCCATTGATGATGAAAGATCTTAAGTCAGTTACAACTGGAATTTTTGACTTGTCAACGCTTTCACTTAGTTGCAATAATGTTTGAGCATTCAAGTGAGGGGCGTGGCTAGCATGAAACGATAGGTGTACAAAATGCATTTGTTGAAAGGATTTTGAAACTGTCAAGAAAATTGTTAAGGGCCCGCACATTGTATAAGAAGAGAAGGCCAGGTAAGGGGTGCACATATTTTTGGAGCTTGAAAACACAAACAGGTGAGGAGTGATCCACAAGAAGCAGCCATCGTACTGATAGGGATGATTGGAGACTTTAAGAAAATGCAAATGGGGAATATTGGTGGGTGTTGTCATACAATGAGTGTCGCAAACTTTGGAAAGAGCATGAACATCCATCAAGACATAAGAAAAATGTGGCTAGTAGTGAGGAAGTGTGCAGGTGCACTGGCCAATAGGTGAGGGGCATGAGTAGCAGAGAGCGATCAAAGTATAAAGGGAGGCTGGCACTAGACAGAGGAATTCCGCACATTGGAGGTGAGAGGGAGACTGCATAGGAGGTGCATCGACCATCAGTATGGGGTGCACAAGCTTAGAAGAAGCCCGCAGTCAGCCAGAGGAAACCCTCAAACAGAGAGGAAGTGGAGGATTTCGTATACGAGTGAAGTGGGATGCACCAATGCTACCAGTGAAGACCCATGTAGTGCGAGGAGGAGGCTCGAATGGAGGAGATCTTTGAGGGTGCGACCAACAAATGCAAGAGAAAGGTGAGTTACAAATAGGAGAAGACCGAATGAATGGCTCGAACATGGGGTATGGATGAAATGCAGAGCATGGGAACACTCCAGAAAATGAATTTAGGGCCGACCTCATAGACCTCACCAGACTATTGGTGATGTCATAAAAAAGGTGCAAGGTTGGCGAGAATGTACAGGAGGTGCCAATTTTATTTTTTTTCAAAAATTTTAATGGTTTGTGATTAAATAAATGGGGTGGGCCCGAGTGAAATAAGGCACAAACATTTTCAACCTTTTCCCGCACACCTCACAAAATAAATGGAAACATCATGGAAAATGTGTGAGGTGGGCGAGATTGATCCTAGAGGGAAGAAAACATTTAAAATTTGGTTTGTGATTAAATGAACGGGGTCAGCCCAATGCAAATTTTTACATGGTAAAACATGCCCGAGGGTAATTTTTGTTTTTGCCCAAGTAAGTGGAAGGTGAATAAATTATTCACGGGGAAATATTATAAAATGATTTTATAGATCATTTTATTTGCAAAATGTGAAATAGTTAAATGATGCACGGATAAATAGTTTGTTTGCGAGGCATGTTTTTTATTATTATATAAAATGCAGTGTGGGGGTGGAATGTTTTTATCCACAGAGGTAAATGGTATTAAAATGTTTTTCATTTATCAATGCCACATGATTATTTTTTTATTGCTTGGCAATAAAATGTAACACCGGGTGAAATTTTTAAATGGAGAGTGAATTAAATATTCACTAATGGTGTTTTATAAAGTGAATTTATTCATTTTATAAACAAGTATATATGTGTTGGGTTTTTATATGCAGCAGTGTTAAAGAGCAGAAATATTAAAGTTATTAAACTTTAATATATGAAAGAAAAATCAAGCTACAAAATTATAAAGTGGCAAAATATTGCTAAACTATTGTTGCAGCAAATAAAAGGCAGAAAACAGAAGTTTGCATGGGAAGAGATATTTTCGAGTTGGGTGAATTTGAAGATTCTCCACATGGTCACATGTTTTCAGTTACTGGGAAATGATGAGCTGATGTTGTTTGTGAGTGAATAAGTTTGTTGCTGCAAAGGAAAAAGAAGATATTCTTTTCAGATTGATCAACGGGAGTGGAGCTTCCAGATGGCATCACTAGATCGAATTTAGGGTTGCTCCTGCTTGATTCTCTTCTTATGTATCTTCTATTATTCTCTCATTGTACAGGGTTCTGAGATTAGGTTCTAATATTTTTATTGGGCTGGGTAGATAGAGTATTGTAATTTTTGAGTCATTGTTTGAGTTTGTAAGCTGTAATTTTGTGAATTTATGAGTAAATACAACCATTTTATGCAAATAACATCATGGAAGTGTTTTCACATTCATGAATTTCTTTAGATTGTCTCCATATTTGTACACTTTAAGTCATGTAAATTCAATAATACAAAGTGTCTTTGAGTTTATCATCTCAAGTTCATGAGATTGTGTTGTCTGTACATTTCTTTGTTTTAAAGAAATGGTTAAAATGCTTTGAGTAGGTGATTGTTATTTTAGGTGTGTAGATGGTATTTAATAAGAAGAATCTAATTGATAGTAAGAAAAGGATTGTTGGTGCAAGACACTAATAGGTGATGCAAAGCATCAGCAATTTAAATCCACTAGTTGAAGACTGTTTGCTGAGAAATTCATTTTATGTGTTTGACTCCATCGCCCAGAACTAACATTGATCTATTTTTTAGTTTGTGCATCTCAGGAACAAATTTAAATGAAAAATCATTCTTTATATTACTATGTTATTGTGTTTCCTACTTTACAATGGCTAAGAGAGGGTTGAGTTACTAAGAATTTAGCCAAGTTTAAAGTTTTCAATTTGCTTCCCTTAGTGTTGTTTCATTGGGAATTATCTGCTTTGTAAAGCAATGTCAGTGTATGTGTGATTTAAGTTTTAAACATTGTTTAGGTTTACCCACCTTGGTACTATAGAGCCAGAAGTGTAGGAGGTGTCAATATTTGAATGAATCTTGTCAGTTGGCCACTAGCCTTTGTGGTTCTTTAATATGGAGGTTGGCTACCTCTTATAGAATTACAAATCCTATGTGGGAAAAAACACCAACAAAACCACTGTTCTATTGACTAATTTTGTCTATCCTTTTGTCTATGGATGGAATGATGTGCTCTTCTTCAGTCTAATGTCCATAAGCTCCCATACTACTAACCAAAATTCCACAAAGAATCAAGAATCTTGATCCCATACAATAGAAGTTTGAAGCCCAAAATAAACCCATACAAATAGAACTACAAGTTTGTTGTTAGTTCAGTTGTGACCTATTTTTTACAAGGCATTAAAATACACATTTTGGTGAACCTATCCTCTACCACAAATAGATAACCATTCCCTTTCCTAGACATTGGTAGCCCCCTCACAAAATCCATTGAGATACTCTACCATGGACATGATAGTATAGGTAGAGGTGTATACAATCCCAACTTCCTATTATTAGGCTTACTTGTTGCACACATTAAACATCCTCTAATGTATTTAGACACAAATTCTTGCATATAAGGCCAATAACAATATTTCTACAATTGTGACATCATTTTGATGACCCTAAAGTGTCCAACAATTAATGATGTATGTGCTTCTCTAATTACTTGTGCCCATTCATATTGTGGAATACATAACTTTCCTAAATGATACCATAGTTTTTCTTACACATAGTAGTCTATCTCTTGTAAATGTTTTCCTTGAATTAATGATGCATATGTATCCTTAAAGTCCCCATCCTTAGCATATTGTTCCTGATAAATTTCATGTGCCATTGAACTACTTTGAAGAATAATTGTAGAATTTGTAGGAAGCCTAGATAACATATCTACTACTTTTTTCTAAACCCCTTTCTTATATTTTATAGCTAAATAATTTTTTTTTAGAAAACATATCCACCTAAAGTGCTTACTTTGTTGCAATTTAGATTGTGAGTGCAAATATTGAAGTGGTTGATGATCTATGTGTACATTATAATCTCCTTACCCAATAGGTAGTCTTTCCACTTCTTTGCACCTTGAACTAATGAATATAGTTCTTTATCATATGTGGGATAGTTATTTACTACATTTTGAAAGTTTTAGAATGAAAGAAGATAGGTTTACCTCCTTACATGGGTACTGCTGCCATGGAAAATCCACTAGCATTTCTTTCAATTTTGAATGGTTGTTGTAGATCCGGTAGAGCTAGAACCGGTGTAATTCTTAGCTTTTCCTTTAAAGTATCGAAGGCCTTTTTTTACAGAGCTCCCCAATTGAAAGATTTATTTAAACTTGTTAGTGCATTCAATGGAGATGCGATGTATGAGAAGTTAGCTATGAACTTCCTACAATATTGTACTACACCTAGAAAACTTATGGCCTCTATAACAATACTTGGATTTGGCCAATTTATAATGACTGTGACCTTTGTAGGATCCACTTTCAAGTGGCCACCTCCTACAACATAGCCTAATTACACTAGTGATGTCTTAGAAAATTAACTTTTTGACATCTTTGCATACAATTTTTCTTTTCTTAAGGGTAAGTGCACCAAGATGGTTCCCAAAAAGGGGACTTAAGTGGATAGCTTTTTCCTAAAATCTAGAAATACTGACCTTGGATGTGAAATTGAGGATACTTAGACTCAAAATTTTGAGATGGAACAAAAAGAAGGATTCAAGTGCTCCAAGTCTACTTTCTAAACTACTAATTTATTTTGAAAATGATTGAGATTAAGGGGTTCAAATGAGGGATGTACACAAATTGGTGTTGTTTTTGTCAGAAAAACATAACATAGCAACTCTTGTATGACCCTTGTATGGTGAACTTTTATTCAGTATTTTTAAAATCGCAATGGTCAGAAGTTAGCTAATAGTATGTAGTTGATGCACGATTTTTCTGATAATTTTTTAATGAATATTTGATTTTTTACGAATTTGCGAAGTGGACATATCCTGAAAATAGAATTTTGGTCGTGCTACCCCTACAAATTTTGGAAACTAATTGATTTGTTTTTGTAATTTTTTTTTAATTTTGTAGTGGAGTCTAGTTTCTAAAAATGTAATTTATTTGAAAAATTGATGAACGGTTAATTTATAATGAAAAAAATACCAAACACTGCTTTTTGGCAAAAACAGACATATAGATAAAGTAAATTATGGATGAAAGACTTAACATTTTCAGAATGTGAAAAAAATTACATCGTTGGATAGCTAAGAGATAAACCAGCATTACCCATGTGCTCGATTTTTTTGATATTGAACCACGTGCAATCCTGATAATGAGCATGAACTCGATTATGAGAAATATGGTGGATTTCTTAAAAACACATCTCTAGTCATTGGGAATGCCCTCCAAACCTTTGGGTTGGAATTCCAAGGCAATACCAAGCTTAAAGTTCGGTAATTCTCAAAGCAAGATATAATGCGAGCACATTATAACACACTCTTGTTATAACGCGCACGCGTTATTTCTCACTTTACATGGTTTTTGCTTATGCGGGGAACATGTCTACTGAGCCATAATGCGTGCGCATCAAAACGCGCTTGCATTATTTCTTACTTTATGTTAAATGCTAATATACCTATGTATGCTGATATATTTTTATGTGCATGTATGTATGTATGCTTGTATGGATGTAAGATTATATGTATAAATGTATTATGCTTGTATGTATGCATTTATGTATGTCTTTAGACAAAGGGAGAGTTTAGAGAGAGTCTAGAGAGATGGAGAGGGGGTCGAAGTGAGAGTTTAAGAGAGAGGGAGTGGGAGAGAAGGGGTTGGATTGAGGGGGACTTAGCTAGGTAGGGTGGGAGGGATAGAGGGAGGGAGAGAGAGAGGGGGGTGGGAGGGATAGAGGGAGAGAGAGGGGGGTCAGAGAGAGAGAATTGATGGAGAGGGAGAGAGAGAGAGAGGGGGGTGGGAGAGAGAGAATTGAGGGAGAGAGAGAGAGAGAGAGACAAAGAGAAAGAGAGGGTTATGTAGGTAGGGTGCAAAAGGGAGAGACTTGAGAGTGTGAGGGGGTGAGAGGGAGAGACTTGAGAGATAGGTAGTGAGAGGGAGTGTGAGAGAGAGGGAGTGAGAGAGGGTGGTAGGGATTGATTGAACGAGAGGTACACAGAAAGAGGGAGATGGTAGATAGAGACAATTAGAGAGGGTGGGAGGGAGAGGTGAGATGTATAGATAGAGAGAAAGTGATAGGGGTTGAGGGATTAGGATGGAGGACCTATAGGGTTGATGGTTTCTAGGGTAGTAGGGTTTAAGGTTTGAGGGTTGATGGAATAGGTTTGATGGTAGAGGGTATTTTGTTGAGGGTATAGGGTAGAAGGTTTTAGGTTTAAGTGTTTAGGGTTGAAGGGTTTGGAGTTAAGGGTTTAGGGTTAAGGGTTGACATGGTTGAGGGTAGAGGGTTTAGGGTATAGTTTTAAGGGTATATGGTTGAAGGATTAGGTTCAGGGTCCAATGTAAGGAGTAGAGGGTTTAGGGTTTAAGGATTGAGGGTTGGGGGTTGAGTGTTTAATGTATAGGGTAAAGGGTAGAGGGTTTAAGGGTTGAGGATTGAAGATTGAGGGTTTAAGGTATAAGGTTGATGGATTAGGGTTGAGGGTCCAATATATAGGGTAGAGGTTATAGGGGTTGAGGGATTAGGGTTTAGGGTAGAGAGTATTGGGTTAATGGTAGAGGTCAGAGGGTAGAGGGTAAAGGGTATAATAGTTTAGGGTTTAAGGGGTTAGGGTTGAGGGTCGAGGGTTTACAGTTGAGTGTTTAAGGGTTTAAGAGTTGAGGATTTAAGGGTCAAGAGGGTTCATGGATTAGGGTAGAGAGTTTACTAAGTGGGTTTGAGGGTTGGGGGATTAGGGTTGAGGGTAGAGGGTATAGGATTGGCGGTAGAGGGTAGAGGGTTTATGGATTAGGGTTTAAGGGTTTAGGGTTTAGGGATGAGGGATTAATAGGTTATAGAGTAGAGGTTATAGGAGTTGAGGGATTAGGGTTTAAGGGTTGAGGGTTGTGTGATTCAGAGGGTATAGGGGTTGAGGGATTAAATTTTAAGGGTTGAGGGTTGAGGGTTGAGGGTTGAGAGATTAATAGGGTATAGGGGTTGAGGGATTAGGCTTTAATGGCTGAGGGTTGAGGGTTCAAGGATTAAGAGGTTATAGGGGTTGAGGGATTAAGGTTTAAGGGTTGAGGGTTGAGGGTTAAGGGATTAAGAAGGTATAGGGGTTAAGGTATTAGGGTTTAAGTGTTGAAGGATTAGGGTTTAGGGGTTGAGGGTTGAGGGATTAAGAGGGTATAGTGGTTGAGGGATTAGGGTTTAAGGGTTGAGAGTTGAGGGTTCAAGGATTAAGAGGGTATAGGGATTGAGGGATTAGGGTTGAAGGTTTGAAGGATTAGGGTTTG